>VYZX01004773.1:86821-184834 GCA_013401335.1 Brachypteracias leptosomus | reverse complement strand
GGCGCAGGCGCGCGGGGCGAGCACGCGGCCCTGTGCATGCGCCGGGCGCGCGGGAGGGCCGGGCGGAGGAGAAGCGGCCATGGCGGCGGCGGCGGCGGCAACGTGTAGCGGGGAAGCGGCGGCGGCGGCCCGGGCCCTTTGCGCTTTTTCCCCCCGTGATCGTCGCTTCTTCGCCATCTCCAGCCCGGATGGGCGCCTACGGGTGTGGGAGACGGCGAATAGCCGCCTGCAGCACGAGTACGTGCCCTCCGCCCACCTCAGCGCTGCCTGCACTTGCCTGGCCTGGGCCCCGCCGGGGGGACGCCCGCCCCCCAGCAAGGTACAGGCGGTGTGTGAGGGGGAGCGGCGGGGAGGAGGGGTTGGCGGTACAGAGGGGAAAGGAAAGGGTTGGGATGAGGACGGCGGAGCCCCGAGCAGCCCTTGGACGCGTGGCCGCGGCCCGCTCGGCTTCACCCCGCCCTCCCGGCGCCATGTGGCGGGGGGTCGGCGGGCTGGGGAGCGGAGAGGAGAGGCGGAGGCCCGGGGCGGGGAACGGGGTAAGGATCCCGTGAGGAGGACCCTTAGAGCCATGGTCTCCCCCCGTGGTGCTTGGGGCATGTCCACGCGTGGTGTTCCCACGGGGTGGGGGTGGGGAGGGGGGAATGTGTTCCTCTCAGAGGAGCACCTCAGGATTATTGCTCTTCACAAGGCAGATTTCACTTGTTGCTGGGGGAGGCAGCACTGGAGGTTTTATTATTTTTTTCCTAAACTAAGGAAAAAAAAAGGGGGCTATCCACAGAATCACTGACTGTGTAAAATCATTTGTCTTTTGTATACTCTGCATGGAAGAAGCTTTCCTTGAAGGAGCAAGGTATGTTACCTCGTGGCACATCTCACCTCAATCGCAAAGGTGATGCTACAGAGCAGGTCAGCTGCTGTGTGTCCACTTAGCTTACATACAGCTCGCATTCCAGTAAAGGTTCACATTCCAGTAAAGGCAGTATCTGTCCACACTTCCATACCCTTGGAAGTATTTCCATGCAAGCTGCTACGTTATCCGTGATACGGCTTCCTGAGCTCAGGAATCCTGGAAGAAGCTTAATTCAGAGCACGCATCAGAGGGCTTGGATGTTCTTTGCTTTGAATTTGTTTTATTTAACTTCACCTCAGGTGAACACTTGACCTGAAAATATCTGGAGTATGTACAATAAGGTACCTTTTCATGCTCTTTATGTTCATAGAATTACAGAATTAAAGATCATCTAGTTCCAACCCCCCTGCCATGAGTGAGGACATCTCCCACTAGACCAGGTTGCTCAGAGCCCCATCCAGCCTGGCTTTCAAAATTTCCAGGGATGTGGCTTCCACCACCTCTCTGGGCAACCTGTTCCAGTGTCTCACCACCCTCATGGTGAAGAACTTCTTCCTAATGTCTAATCTGAATCTACCCATCTCTAGTTTTGATCCATGTTGAAGTAATCCTGTTTTCTTCAGCTGGACCATACCATTTCCTGAGAAAAAAACGTATCAATTGGATAAAGTACGTGATATCCACCCCATTTATCATAAGAAGTAGAGGGGGCTTTTTAAAATGCATTGTGTTATATCAGGAATTTAGTATATTTGAAATACTGTAAGAGGTATTTCAGGTTGCTTAGCGCACAGATTACCAAATGAAGAGGACACTGTCTTGTTTCTCTCAGTTGAGAAGCTTAATCCCTAGACTTTGAAAACTTGCAGAAATTTGAAGAATGTGGCAGAAATGGTTAAGTTTAAATTGACCATAACTTGTTCATTTGTCACAGAACTTTGAAGAGAAAAAGATACATGCATTAATTGCAGGGCTGTGTAGGTTCTTCTTCACTCTTACATGAGATGAAGCTGGCATGTGAACATGTGGTTAATCTACCCTGTGTGAAATAAAAGTGAAGCTGACAGTGCACTACTGTGATGCCATAAGTCAAGCACAGGAAGTTTCTGAGTGGCTTTTAAAAATGAACCCTTTTCTACAGGCCCACCCCTAAACCCCAAAGATGCTCCAGTTTAATCTGGTTTAAGGTTTTATGGAAAACGGACTTAATCAGACAGCATTTGTCTACCTTTGAATACTTTCTATTTATTCAAGTACCTTGAGTGCTGCCCACTGCTTGAATGTTGGTACTTTTTCAAGTGGAGCTGGAAAACATATTGTTTCTTGGAAGAATTACCTCATAAGCTTTTATAATTTGTTGATTTGTCCTTAGACTGAATTGAAGAACTAAAGCTGTGATGGTTCTGCCAAAATATATTTTATTGAGTGGGGTTTTTTTTCTAACATTATTTAGTCTTTTTTTCCCCACTTTTTTTATTCCTGGGTAGGAATAAAAGGTGGTACCACTACCTACTCTATTATCTACTAGGTAGTACTAGGATCTGGTGTTCAGGAGTAGAACTGTGTCAGTATATATCTATAAATGGTGTCTGGCCAAGTTACACCTAAACTAAGTATGTTTTGGATTGCTGCCATGTTAATGAAGGCCACGTGTTACAGGGGAATATTAGAAGTTTAAGTTTTGAAATGCAGGCCCTGGAGTTGCTTTCTTGGGATGTTCCCTGCACATGTGCTTCCTAGTGTCAGTGCTTCCTGCTTCTGGTGTCCACCATCTCCTGCTCCATGAAGTGGTGCCTTGTGCAAGAGTATGTGGACCACTGACTTTCAACCTCCTTCCACTTTCTTCCTAATAAGCTGCAGCTGCTCTGTCATCTTCAGCTCTTGAAACTCTTTAGGCTTCCCCCCATTTTGATGTTTAAGTGCTTTACCTCACATGTGAGCATCAGAGATTGGATTTCTGTTTTTTTTTTAAAAAAAAAGGTCTTGGTAGCTGACCTAGTCAAGTATGAACATGATGAAAAAAATATGTGCACGGTCCCTTTTCAAATAATGTCTTTGTAACCATCTCTACTAATGAAACCACTGTGCTTTTTCAGGCAAAGTTGAAGGATTTCTAATGAAATAAGCTTAAGTTTCCATGAATCTGGAGGAAAAAAAAAGGAAACTTATAGTTCATCTCCCCTATCCTGTCCTACCCTTTCCATGAAAACAGGGTACTCTTCTGTTTAAGACCTTGATCCACAAGTGAATGCCACATGGATCTCTACTGCCCTTGGCAGTCTGTGTACTAATCTCTGATGCGAGGTAGAGAAGTTTGATTATTTTTTTTTCCCTTAAAATTTTTAAACTTTTTTTTCTTTTTTGAGTTCTTGGAGTGTTTTTTCAGATCATCTCCAACATTACTAGGTGTCAGAATTTTCCACTGGCGCTTCTGTCATGCAAAATTTTCTGACAAAATTCCTCACTAATAATGCTGATAAAGGGTGCTTGGTAAAGAAATATGTGTGAAAAAATAACTGGTAAAACCATCACTGCCTGTAGCTTTCTTCTTGACAATGGAAATAACTGTGGAATTTAGTGGGAATTTTGTTGTACCTTTGGGTTGTTCCAAGGGGAATTGGCCATAATGAACCGAAGTGAAGGGTGAACAAATTTGGCATAGAAAATTTATGCAAGGGAAGAGAACAAAATCTGTTCTTAATCGTGGTTTTGCTTTGCAGTGAAGATGCGTATAATTAATAAAGCTACGTAACAAGGTCAAAAAGTACCAGAAAACACATAGTCTGCACTTGCATCTTCACTGGCCAGGTGGCCCTTGTCTCTGCATGTCAGACAGAAATGTCAAGAGGGCTTAGTTGGCATTGCTGCCAAAAAATTTACTAGTTGAGTTTTCTCTCATATATTATCTTAAAACCTGGTTGATTTACTTGGTTGTACTTTGAGACTGTGATGTTCTCTCAGCAGCTCTGTTTGTGTAATATAAACACTTTTCTTTCCCAGGAAATATAAAGCCTAAACAAACACTCGCAAAAAAACCTAATCTCTTTTCTCAAGAACCTGCTTTTGATGTAAAAGTATTTCTACAGCATTTTGGTATTTCTTGGCCTAAACCAAAACACTTTACCTTGCAAAGTGTTAAAAAGTCTGTGTTAAATACAGAGAAAGAGAAAGTCCTGCTTCAAAGAACCAAAATATTTATCCTGCACTGTTAAACTTTCAAATCTTGTGGTGAAAACTCCCAAATCCTGATTGTCATTATATCTCTGGACCTGAGCAGAAGTTATTTATGTTGCTCTGTGATGTCTGTGGTATGACAGATTAGCTGCATCGCATGGAGCTTGCACAGAGCTGATGGCTCAGATTTTATCAGAGTCTCCTTTGGCTTCTGGCTGCTCATCAGTGCAAATACATCTGTGGTGTAGAGGTAGCATTAGCTTCTTTATAATTTTCAAGATTTTTATTTTTCAATTGGAGAGAATACTTTGCTGTGATGTAACAAATGTAAGGAGAAAGGACTTATCAAAGTCCAACTTAAAGACTGATTAGTAGCATAAGGGATGATTTTTTTCTTCTGAAGACCTTGAACAGATTTTTCTTTCATGTGTGTGATTAGTTAACCCAGCGAGAATAAAAGCAGTGGCTGCTTCTGCACTCTTCAGTTTCACATGCTCAGGAGCCACCTTTACTCCTCCTCCCCTTCCCAGTGATGTGCTATATTCACCCATTTTTGGTTAAGAGAGGTGAAGGTAAATCTCTTGTTGAAGTGGTTACTATCACTTGCAAAGCAGGAGAGTGATGACCTGAGAATTGCCTGGTCATAGGAGGACCTCTGCTACTGGTGACAGGACCTGGGCAGAGCACTTAGCTGTAAAGCCCTGGTCACTTCCTTCTGTGGAGTGAGGTAGCACTTTATTTTTAAGAGGTATTATGATTACTTAATATTTACAAGACTCTTCTGATAACAAAAATAAACTGATCATTCTTAATCAAGCTCTGCAATTTCTGTGGGTGAAGTATTCTGATGGTGTTCATCTTTACCTCTGCCTCTGGGACACAAACTATGTGAAAAACTTAAATGTGTTTTTTTTCCCCTCACATATGTGGTTGGTAGGCTAGCAAAATGGCCTCCACCATATGTTTCCAAGTGACTCATAGCAACTTCGTTACCTTACACATGGAGGTACCAGATGAGTCTTCAGGTTGCTGTGCTCTTCAGTGTCTTCATTTTGTGTCTAGCAGAGTTTGTGCTGGCTGACTGGGTCTCACAGAAGTTGTTTTCCCATCTGCTTTAACACAGATTAGCTGGTCAGACTAATTTACTTCATGTTTTCTCTTTTTTGATTTTCCAGGATGGCCCTCAGAGGAAAAAACGGAAGTCGGAAGTCGCAGAAGTAGACAAGCAGTTAGATATCTTGGCTATTGGTACAGCAGTTGGTAGCATTTTGTTGTACAGCACAGTAAAAGGAGAATTACACAGCAAGCTAGTAAGTAGTACACACTTCATCACAGGCTACCAAATACTAATGGTTTCAATCAGTTTCTGCTGCTCAAAAAATGGAATAAACCTAATTAGTCAGGTCTTTTTTTTTTTCTTAATAGCTCCATGTATAGATAGAGGTGTGGTAATTCAGGTGCTTGGGAATCTTCAAGTGGTGCTTCTATTGTTGGAAGTATGTACACATTGAGAAATCTTGGTTCTAAATTTCATGCAATATCTTAATGTTGTTGTGCATCGATTTGTTCTTTTGCATTAAAAATAACCATCATGATGAAAAGCCTGCCTGGAGAATTAAGTCCTCCATGGGAGTGTCATACCCTCAGTCAGTACAGTCCTGTGGGAGAGGAGGGCAGGATGGAAGTACTCATCAACTCAAGGGAAGGTGTTGTGTTGGTGGACTCTTCTGTGAATTTAGGCTCCCTTGTGGAAGCTTTTGAGCTCTCTCAGCACAGTTTTTCCTAAATGACAAACACTGATTTTTGTTTTGTCTTTCTCATTGATAACTTCCTGTTCCTCCTAAGTACCTTGGTTTTAGTCTTACATAAGAAGCAAAATCTGTATGAATGACTCTATGCAATACCTTGAGGTACTTTAGCATGCTTCTGCTTCTAAGCTCTTAGTTGTTTGTAGGGTGAGAAGTGTACATGAATTTAGAGAAAGTATTGACTTCTTGAAATCATGATATGTGCAAGTGACAGTAGCTAACAAATAGCTCAGTTTTATGAAAAAGCTGTAATTATGCCTGAAAACTATGAACAAAATAAAAGAATCTCAGATTAAAATTTACAGTTGCACTGGCAACTAAAAACACTGACTGCTCTTCTATAGGAGCAGGAGAGCAGATGATATTTGGCAACTACTTTGTTTTTTATAGATTGAATTAAAAGATTATTCTTTCTAGAATAAGAGCTGTCACTTTCAGCTGTCATTATTGAAAAGAATGTCTTGCTGTGATGTATTTTGTCTTGCTCCAAGCTGATTTACAGTGACGCTTTTGGGAGTAACCTGAGCTGGCTAATGCCCATGCAAATAATCAAATTTTATAAACTCCAGGAAGTATTTCATAAATGATTAAAGGGTATATTTGAGTTGCAGAGATTTTGATTATTGAGAGAGTTGAATGCTAGCCCTTTGTAGGGTTTAGGGCCAGTCTGCTAGGCCTATAACAGACACTGTTAACCCCTCTTCCCACCAAAAAGGGCGAAGAGGAAGGGGATAAGGGAGAGAGACTTATGGGTCCCTGTTGCGCCCCTCCCCTCCCAAATAGGAGAGAAATGGAATGAGAGAGACTTAGGGATTAGAAAACTGAAACAGCTTTAATGAAGATAATAATAAAATGAAATATATACAAATAAATACAAAACTTGTTGGTCAGTTTAGGGTCACCTGTCCTGGCCACTCCTCCCCACAGGTGCGGCCTTTCACCTTCTGCACCCCCCAGAGTAGTACACAAGAGTTAGCAGTGACCTTAGTCTGCACACCAGTCCTTGGTGGTAACTCCAAACACTAAGCGTTACCCTTGCTAGGAGCAGATGCTGTGCAAATACACTGTTAACTTCAGAAAGTGCAGTTAGAGACTGAGCTGAAAAGTAAAATTACTGAGTATAATTAGTTTGGTTCTAACTCAAACCAGGACATAGGGTCTTCTGACCCGATGATAGCTCGCTCTTGGGTGCTGAGTACACAGGGAAGGCTGCTCATCTCTGGATGTACTGAAGCAAGCAGGCACTTAGATGACTGTCAGCAAGACATCTGTGCTAACCTTTGAGCAAATCTCATGCTGTTAGGCAGCCTTGTTTGACTGTGTGTATAAAAACAGTGGGCAGGACAATTTTTTGGTTAACTCTGAAGTACTAGAACAAGAATTAATTTGAATACATGTACATGTATGTTTATTGGTCTTTAAAACCACTCTCCATATTGTCCATGATTTGAATTTAGTCAGAAGAGCAGCTTGTTCAGAGTGTTGCTGTGGGGGACACTCAGCAGTCAAGGCTTCTCATTTATGAATGAGTTGACCCTCTTTTACCTTTTGTAGGATGGTGGTCATGACAATAGAGTAAACTGTGTGAGATGGCATCAGGATAACTGCTGCTTGTACAGCTGCTCAGAGGACAAACACATTGTGGAATGGAACACACAGACCTGCAAAGTCAAGTGGTAGGTGATGGCATTTTTCAGTCAAATTCGTTGGCACTTGCTTTTGTGTATTTCCTCCCTCACAGGTGAGGCCCTGTTGGAAACACTTCACTCTGCTCTCCAGGTTTCATCCCACTGTACAGAATTGACTGTTTGCTCTTGTTTTTCTGAGATTGGAAGTGATTTTATTAAGGGATAAAAGAGTAATTCTCATAGTTGGGTTTCTTGTGTGCATTGGAAAGACCAGATGAAACTGCACAGAGGGGGATTTGGGTCCCTCCATGCTAGCTTTTAGTGGGACATGGGCTTCCAGTCACACTTGTTAACACTGAAAAATCTAAATGCTAGAAGATATCCTTGAAAATATGGGGGAGCAGGTACTGGAACACCTCATCTCAGTAAATTGGTTACATGCACCCAGCTTTGCTCAGGGGCCTTGCTATGATGATAACCCACTTGGTTTCGCTTACTCCTGATGTGCAGTGAGGACATTCCACTTGGCTGTCTGAGCAGGCTGCTGCTGTTTAGAGCACTGTTGAACAAAATCGAGCTTAGTGCAGAGAGGCAAGAAGTCTGGTGTAGGCATTTACTTTCTTTTGTAATAAAGTCAAATAATTTTTAAACTTGAAAGAAGAAACCAAGATTCCTACTAATGACCCTGGTTATCTTACTTCAATAAAAGCTGTGTGTGTGATGGCATCTTGACCCTTCTCTTAAGGTCATCCCTGACCAGTTCTTCCTTTTTTTTTTCTTTTCTTTTTATATTTTTTTCTGTTCTTTGAGTAGCTGATCCAGTAAAGCACCTTTCATAATATGAATGTTAGCCACTTGCATCAAGAAAAGGTCTTCAGCACTTACCAGCAATCTTTGGGACTGCTTGTGCCCTCCTGTGCTCCCCTTACAGCAGTTGCTGGGGTGGTTAAAGCCCTTTAGAAGATCCCGGGCATGCGATTACGAAGATTTATCTATTTTTTAATTGGACTGTCTGTAACAGATGCCCAACACATCACCCTTGCTAGTCTCTTCTCATACTTACCTGTATGTTCCCTTCTGGCCCTTTGCTGGTTTCAGAGGAAAGCTCCATGCATTCAAGCTGCCCCCTTGTATGGAGAAACCTCTCTCCTTTTTGCCTTCTGCAGTGCTGAAGTGCCTTCCTATAGGTCCATTTATTTGAGCACTCCTGTCTTGCAAGCTGTCCACTGGTTTCCTGAGATCCCAGTGAGATCAAAGCTCTGAAGCTGCCCATGGACATCTCATTCACCCTGTTTGTGTCACATAACACGTGTTTATGGATCAGTACTTGAGATTGGTCCCAGTCATGCTGCTTTTTCAGGAGCTATGAGAATTTTTCCTGTCATGCTCCATCTTGGGTGTTTTCCTCTGCCCCTGTCCCACACTGCTGTTTTTTGGGAGGCTGTGGTTATAAAAGGTAATAAGAGGCATTGTATTCTTTAATTTTAAAGACGGCAACAAAAAAATAATTCCTGAAGAGTATCCATTAGAAGTACACCAGTAATGTAATATTCTCTGCTGATGCTATGAGTCGTACCTAAGATAAATTAAATTGGAAAGTGTAGAAGAAAACAATTCTCTGAATTTTTATCTAAGTTAATGAGACTAGAAGTAAAAAATTATCCAAAGAAATTGTTCCTGCCCAGTGTACATGTGCCTGCATTCTTCAACACTTGCCACGACCTGGCAGGAAATTATTCCTTACTTATCCCACAGGGAATTCAGGGTGGTTTCTCATGGGGTAGAGAAGTGGTGTTCAACTTCTTTTGATTTGCGGGCTTCTAGGCATCTTCCTGTAGAGGCATGGATGTGCTAGATAGGGAATTGAAACCACGTGCCTTTAGGCTTGATTTTCTTAATGACTGTAGAGGTGGTCCACTTCAGAACCACTTCAGGAGATCTATGCAGCACACATTGAAAGCTCTGGCAGAGGAACAAGCTGTTGGGAAGAGGGAGTTTCTGAAGAGGCAAGACAAGGTGTTAGAGAGGTAGTCTAAAACATTCTGGATGAATCTGGTTTCTCTAGTTGTAGTTTTTTCGTATCTTACTCTGAATACTCAGAGCCATCTGTACAGTTCCTTGTGCAGCTTCTTTTTTCATGATACCCTGTTTGAAACTCTTGCCTATAAAATTATATAAAGAGAATCCAAAGTAAAACTGGATTTTTGCTGTGCTTTATATTCTGCAGTCTATTTTAGTCTTGTTAGTGCACTTTAAAATATCTTCTTGGATTTACATTATCAAATGGTGTGAAATCTTAATCCTGGCCTTCTCTTTGGAAAATACTTTTGACTTTGTCATACTCTCTGTAAGGTCTAAAGTTGTTTGTCAGAGTTTGTGGGCAGTAGAACTTCTGACTTCTATGGAATCTTTGCAAAAGTGATACAGTAAATGGGCTCTGTTTTGGGAGACAGGAGAGGTGCTGCTTGGGTACATGAAAGTTTTTTGGAAGTATTTCCAGAGCAGCTGTTTACGACCAGAGTGCAGTGGGTTGCAGGGTCCTTCCTAACTGTAAAGTCTTTGTGTTCATGCTTTCCTTGTAATTTTGTCCTGCAAGAAATGTAGAATCATAGAATCAATAAGGTTGAAAAGACCTCTCAGTCCAACCTTCAACCCAACACTACCATGACCTCTAGACAATTCCCTGAAGTGCCACGTCTACGTGTTTTTTGAACACCTCCAGGGATAGTGACTCCACCATTTCCCTGGGCAGCCTGTTCCAATGCTTGACCACTCTTTCAGTAAAGAATTTTTTCCTAATATCCAATCTAAACATGTAGTACTCAGACTCCTTTAAAGCAAATGCAAGCTCTTCATGACAGCATCCATCTTTATTTATGTTTTTAAAATACTGCTTTAAACCATAGACTTTTAAGGTGAAGTCTGTTGTTATCAGTGTCACTGACAGACTTGGGAGGGGTGCCAGGAACTGAATGGGCCTTTAAACTCTGAACTTAAGTGTTGAGAAGGCCTTTCTGAAAGGATTGGTGTAAGCTTTTTGGATTATGGTGCAAAGAGAAGCCTTGAAATGGTATGGCTCCTCTTAGCCTATTTTGAGTAGTAGAGAGCTTTGAGGGAGGAATTCAGAACAGAATAGGCAAATATTACAAAAATCCCAAACAAATCCAACCCTCAAGTTGTTCAGTATTAAATAGCTTTACATTTTTGAGTTTCTCTATTTGCGTAAACTAATTTGAAGAAGAGGAGCAGAAACAGAACAGCTTTGACCTCGTCTTTCACCATTTAATTTTTTTTTAATATATGATTTTTGCCTTAAATTTTTCAACGTGTTTGATGTGCATTTTTTGAGCTTACGCTAATGAATATTGTTTTTTCTATTTCTCCATCTTTCTCCTTTTGTACAAAACCCCTCCATCCAAATTCTAGCAAGTGGAAAGGCGACAATAGCAGTGTCACCTCTCTATGCATCAGTCCAGATGGGAAAATGCTGCTGTCAGCTGGTAGAACTATAAAACTGTGGGACCTGGAGACCAAAGAAGTCTACAGAGTAAGTAACTTTGTTAAACAAGGTGCAAAACCAAAAAATCCTTCTTGACTGGTGACATTTCGGATCTAGCATTACCTGATGGGACATCTGAAAACCTTGCTGGGTGTGAGGAGACAATTGGTGGTTTGGGGATTGCTGGAAGCTATTGCTGTGATGATACCCTCAATTGTGGTTTCAACTTTCTGAGAGTTGAATGAGGACATTAAATTCCTTGGCTGTGTCTGAGCATGCTCCAGCACCCTTTCTCAAACCTGGAGCAGAAAGATGGATGCTGTTCTTTTCCACTGGGTCCCTTTCTGACACCCTCCTAGCAGAACTCGGTTCAGCACAGTATTTGTTACTGCTGGCAGGGGTTTGTGCTTGAGCTCCCTGACTTTTGACATCAGTCCCTCCTTGAAGCCTTCAGGTTTCTGTGCTGAACTTCACATAACTGGTGGCATTACCAGTTTTGCTGTTGAAAGAATTCGAAGGCGTAGGAGCAAACCCGTTGATGTTCCCTGAGCAGGGCTGAGACATGAGCAAATGACCATGTTTTAGCTGTTCTGAGAGTGCAGACATATTTTCTTGCCTGCTAGCAGATAGGACCCAGGTAGTCTCTGAATCTCCTGGTGCTTGCTGTCAGGCAAGCAGGTACACGTGTGCTGGTACTGTGGGCTTGGTGGCATGTGGCAGCTACCACGTGTCTGCATCCAAACCCTCTATTTACAAAAGTAGATTGAAGAATTGGTTTGGGGGGGAGGGAAGAAAGAGTGGGGAGGTTGAATATCCTTAGTGTGTCATCAGACCTGTGTGTTCATCTTACAGTTGAGAATGAAACCATGAATCTACTTTAATTGTAAAAGTGAAGTGTCAAATTGGGGGGGGGAGGAGGGTAGTGCTTTCTGACAGTACGGGCGGTACAGGTGAGTGTGATTTCTTGTGCATGGACATAGTGCCAGTAAATTTGCCTTTCATTTCCCATTTAGCTTTTAAAATACTGATAAATATCTGGAGGTTCAGAAAAAGTTTCCTTGAAATACTGAAATGGAGGAAAACTGATCACTAGTGAAAAAAACCACTGAAATGTCTTTGACTTATTAACAGTTAAATCTTTCCTGATGTTCTTTGTTGATTGATGTTTTAATTGTTGCCATACGACTCCATATGGCAATCATTGAAAGATTCTTCTTTTTCTCAGCATTTCACAGGCCATGCTACATCAGTGTCATCATTGATGTTTACCACGGTGAAACCTATGAATGAAAATAAGCCCTTTGATGGAATTACAGGACTTTATTTCTTGTCTGGAGCGATACATGACCGATTACTGAGTGTGTGGTACGTAAGCATTCCGTAATTTGTAATGCTGGTTATGAACAAGTGTGTTCTGAACTCTGTGGTTTAACAGAAGGTTAAGCAGAATGGGCAGTCTGGAGAAATGCAGTGATGATCTCTTAAGTGGTGCTTTCAATTCGCTGATAGTTGAATGAAGAGGTGAATTTCCTTGGCTGTGTCTGAGCATGCCTCCAGATCAGAATCACTAGTGCATGCCAAGAACATACTGTGTAATGGTCTGCCTTGTCTTTGTACTCACTGTAAGGCTCATGCTAAGTTTTCTTTCTAAGTTTCACTTGAGAGTTACTTTGCCCTTGGAATATGGAACGCTTCCTAAAAGTACAGCATGAATGTTTTTGGATGGGGTAGATACCACCACAGTTGCTGGTGGTTTAGAGGCTTTGTACTGCCTTCCAGGTGCAGATAGTGCTGTTGGGGCTGTGGTAAACAATGTGTCCTGTTTGTGTTTTCCAGGCAGATCAGATCAGATAGGAAAGAAAAGAATGCCGTGATGTCTTTCACAGTAACAGATGAACCAACTTTTATTGACCTGACTGTATCAGAAGTCAAAGAAGAGGTAGGAGCAATAGTTTGTCACCAGATCTGTTCAACACTTCTCAGTTGTCACACCAGTTTCCTTTTAAGGGTGTGAAGAAAGAAGCTTGGTTTGTATTTGGGCTCTGCTATGCAGAGCTGAGATCTGAACGACAATTCACGGGTGTGAGGATTTTTATTGCAGGTACATTTATAAAGCTGGTAGTTTGAAATAGTAATTCTAAAATCTACTAGGTGCAAACTCATTGTTTTCTTCACATATTTTGCTTGTGATGGCAAAAATGTCCGTTGTTTGCTGTTTAGAACAAGTTAGTAGTGAAAATGGTTGTTAGAACTTGGCAGCAAAAACCATACTGAAAATTCTTTTTAAAAATCCAGTGTAGGTATGGTTCTGTTGTGTCTGTTCTCAAGTGGCTTTGGCAGCATAACTGCATTTTGAATTCACTAGTTTCTTTCCTTTAAACATATTTACAATGTGGGTGCCTTTGTAGACCTGTGCCTTTAGACGTGTTGGGTACCATACTTTTGGAACTTTGCTGCTTACAATGACATGTCTGCTACTGTGCAAACTGTTCACACTTGGATAGATCTGTAATGATAAAGTGAAGTACAGTTCTGAGTTATTTTACTGTCTCCTAATAGTTGTACTAAATGTTCCTGAGATGTCAGTGTCTTTAATCTTCCTCATGAATTTAGTTAAATCTTTAGTTAGTGTCTAGCTACTAATAAAAGTCAAACGGTAGCCACGCAACTGTCTTTGATTTCCTGTACTTAGAGGTGGTTTGTCCTTTGATCTAATGAAAACTTCTCACTGTGCCTTTTTTCAGCCTGTGAAGTTAGCAGTTGTGTGCAGAGACGGGCAGTTGCATTTGTTTGAACATATCTTAAATGGGTAAGTCAGTGTTCACCTCGAGGGTGTCCTGGGGAGAGGCCTGAGATGACTGTAAGGCAAAGTTCAGCCTTGTCATGCTGCTGCCTTTAAGCTCTTGTATCTGTTCACAAACCGGGTTGCAGCTGGTTCTTTGTCTTGGGTTGCTGGACATGTGTGGAGAACTTACTCGTTGGGGCTCTCCTGCACTTTGGTTTTAAGTGTTGTTTTAGCCAAGATCTTGTCTATCTGTACCTCATTTTAGCCACCTGTAAATATGTAAACTGGCTGAGCTTGCCAAGGACCTGTTAACAAAAGGTGCTTAGATGTGCAGGATATTGAAGTATTTAAGCTAAACTTCTTGGAATTTTTTCATTCCTTTTTTTCCAGTTATTGCAAAAAACCCTTAACATCAAACTGTACTATCCAGATAGCAACACCTGGAAATGATGGGGATTCCACACCAAAACCAGTTCCTATTCTGGCAGCTGCCTTCTGCACAGACAAGCAGTCTCTGCTGCTTGTATATGGAAACACCTTACAGCCCATCATAGAGAAAGTGGTATGTAAAACTGACTGGAGAGGTTTGGGGTTTGTCCTAGGAACTGCATACTGCTCTCAGCTGGAGGGGCTTGGGGGTTTGTTTGGGTGTTGTGGGGTGTTTTTAATTATAAAACAAGACAAGGCTTGTTCTTTCCCTCTTTTCTGGGAGCTGTGACTATTGCCCCTGAGCAGTTTTGAGAGGTGATTTGTGCTCTTCCCTTTTTTCAATTAAAATATAACTTGACATTATTGCTGGTTGTTTCTTGCCATGTCAGCAGTTACTGAGTTAGGCTGTTGAAACTGTTTTTAATATGGTTTCAGCTCATCTATGTGAGCTTCTTTGGAGAGCAGAGAGATCTGGTAATAAAAGAGAGATGTGCAATGCAGCTGTTGTTCTAGAGTGGAAAAAAAGTTCATTCTACTTTATACTTCTGGAATTTGTTCTTATCTTTCAGTAGCATAATGAATCACAGGGGTGAAGCTCAACTGTATTAACTGGTTTTGTTCCTGTCCTTCTAGTCTTTGAACACCACTGAGTCCCACATATGTTTGATAAGGGACGTCCAGAAAGTGTTGTCGCTTAAAACAGATGTTGCTCTAATGAAGGTGAGCTTTGCGTGAAATGCAATTTTGTTGCTTCTCTTGTTTCACTTTAGCAACGGCAGAATTCACTGCTCTCTTTTAAAATGAGGTTGGACCCTGATAGTTTGGGATGAAGCTGGGATGGCTTTGTCTTAGAGTCCAAATAAGATGTAATGGGGCCTTAAAGGGTACATCCTTTTGGCTCTTTCTTGAGGTGGCCTTCACGTGTTTCTGCTCACAGGGATATGGCACCTGGGCATGTGAGCTTGGCACTTAGGTGGCAACACTGTCCGCTGAGGCAGGCTGTGAAGTTCTTAGCCTATTCAAGGCCACAAAGATTTGAAAGGCTTGAGTGTCAGTGAAGAAAGCAGACAGTGCTGGTTTTCTAGCTCTCCAGTTACCTCTCAGATCTGTCACTCCATCACCCAGGTGGGCTTTGTGCTGATTGCTCAGTCCTGGAGCTGGTGGGTAGCAGAGCTGAAATGCAGTGAGAGGTGTAGGAGCTCCCTGGCATGCAGTGATGACACCCATCTTGGTTTCGCTTTTTGCTGAATTCCACTGAAGACGCATTTCTCTTGGCTGTCTGAGTGTGCCTTGTGGGAGAAGGTCAGTGGTGAGCGTGGGGAGCAAAGGAGGTAGTATTTTAACAGCAGCTACAAACCTTTTTTTTTTTTTTTTTTTTTTTTAAGCTTTACACACAGCATAGGGAAGTTGTAGGTTATATTTGTATTGCTTCAGTGTACACCCAGCAGGACTCCCACAAGTACAGAAGTTTGGGCAAGTGCCTCCAAAACTGGTCTGAGCAGAAGCACTGTGGTTCAAGGAGCGTGCTGGAAGTAGCAGGCAGCATTCTTGTCACTCTGGGAGTGGCACACTCCTGTACATCCTCTAGGAGCCAGGGGAGCACTGGGTTATTCAACACATGGACTTTAAAATCGGATCTCCTTTTATGCCCATTGAAGATGGATACCACAGCTTGTTTGGTACAACCTAAAGTTGCTCTGCTTGTCATTGTGATCACAGCTAATTCAGACCAATGCGCTCTGCATCTGAGTAATCCCTAGAAGAAAATTGGTGGGATTGAAAGGAGCAGTAGCTACCTTGTACTGTTTCATTGTGCTGCTGCTCCCAGTGGAAGCTGAATTAACCTGCCTGTGACTTATGGGTCTGACTGAGTACAGGTAGTATCTGTTGCAAACAAACATCCAAATACTTGTTGTTGGATACAAACACTTGGTTTGAGTGTTATGGCACAAACTGAAAATAAAAAGATTCACAGGTGGTTCCAAAGAGACTATTGCTTTAGGTAATTATGAAAAGTAGCTGACTGTTGCTTGAGACTATTAATTATTTTTAAAATGTAGGATTTTTGTAATACATATGTATCAAGAAAGTGGTTGTGGCAGGATGATTTTACCATGTATATGAGAGTCTCGGAATAAAATCAGTGCTTTCAACTGGAGGAAGCTCAAGATCTCAGCAGTTCACGCAGATGTGGTTCTCTCTCTCTACCAGGTAAAGACGCCTGTTGTGAACTCGGACACCAAAGTTCTAGTGCCTGGCATTCCAGGCCATAGTACAGCTGTCAAAGCTCCATCCTCAGGAAAGGAGAAAAAGAAAAGCAAGAGGAAACCGGGAGAGACAGAGGTAAAGTGCTTCCTCTTCTAAACACAGCTATAGTAGAGAATCTGGAATCATAAATCATCGTTACAGCTTCTGTAGGTGAACCTGAACTTGCCTTGTGTGGCATGGAAGCAAGGTTAATGACATCATCTTTCTATATGAAAGAGACTTCCCTTTGCTCAAAACCTTCTACTCCTTCAGGCCCTGTGTGCCTTGCCTGTAGTTGTGCCACGTTCCTGCAGAACTTTCTCACCCTCTGTTGTCTCTCTGTGCTAAGGTACCTTACTGCTTTTCAGTCAATACTTTGTCTTCTTTTTTCGGCGTGTTTTCTGTCGATACTTTAAAAGAATATGCAAAACTTGTATTGCTTTGCAGCAGAAGCAGAGGGAGGGCTGTAGGTCAGGGGCTTTGCTTTGGGCTGATGTTTCTGAGAAGCTGCACTGAAAGAGCACTGCCGTTGTTTGCAGGACAGCATTGAAGAGCGCCTGGGGGCTCTGGATATTGATGTGAGCAAAGTGAAAACTCCAAGTGGCCTTCCACAAACAGACAGCTTTGCCGTGCTTTTGGTGCAGGGCTTGGAAAGCAACGATGCAGAAATCTTAAATGTAAGTGCCACAAGATCATTGTTTTGCTGTTTCACCTCTTCACTGAGACTTGGGGGAGCCTTCCTGAAAGCCAAGGAGGCTGAACAGTCAAGAACCTGCAGTTTCTCCCAACTGCTTTGTGCTGCTTTGCTGCTCAAGGCAGTGGTATTGGACATGATGGTAGTGGTATGACTGTGGTGGTGTTACCTGAGGTGCTTTCTGAGTCAGTCTGTGACCTCTGAGGTGCTTCTGTTTATGATAAATCTGTTATGTCACAGTTCAGATGTTTTACAAGCAATGTTACTATAATGCAGCCGTCTTCTCCTTAGCTTGAGCTGGAGCGTGAACTGTATTTAGTCTCCTGGGTGTACCCTTTCCAAATAGCTGCTGTTTGAAAAATGCATTGATGACAAGAGTGTCACTTGAAAAGCTTTGTGTTGCTCTTGGACTGGGAGGAAATAATTGTTCTGGGGCAGGGAAACGAGACCTTAGGCATTTGATGCTGAATAGAAATTGCATGTCACAGACACTGGTGAAAGGCATTTATTGACGGAAGTCAAGCACAGAAAATGAGGGAGATTTTCCTATGCTTGTGGTGCTTCATTTCTCATAGGTGGTGGGTGGGCTAGAGGCAAGGCTAGACACTTTTAGGTGGGTATATCGAGCATCTTATTTTGTTAATTGTAGCTGACTTGAAAAATGGAACTCCTTTTCATAGTAAATTTTTCTCATTGTTAACTTCACCTTAGCATACAAAGGTAGTGGAGTAGAAAGAGAGGTTTAAAGCCATGAATTTTTTATTTTGGTCCTTGCTAATATGTGTGTTAAAGCTGATTGATTTTTTGATCATATTTTTTCATTTTAACAGAAAGTGCTTAACACAAGAAAGGATCATATAATAAAGAACACAGTAGCCAGAATGCCTATACATGCTGTCATTCCACTGCTGCACGAGGTAGGAGAGACTGTGTTTGTTCTACTGTCATACAAGTCCCATTTGGTTTGCATTCTAGCTGGGAAAAATCCAGAATTTGTCTCTGTTTTTACCAATGAAATCGGTTTGGTTGTTTTACAGGACAGAAATTGTTCTGAATTTCTCTCTGATACTCTCTTATCTTCTCTGGCTGAAGGAGAAAGACAAAATACCACTGTCAAAGCTAGGAAGAGCATTAGATCACGTAATATTATCTTAAATGATTACGTGAGAAAGAGAAAAGGAAGAGGTTAGTTAAGGTAAAACTTGGTTAGCCCATGGCAAACAGTTACCATTACATCTTCTTTTAAACTATTGAACTGTGATAATTGGAAACATGAGAATAACAACCCTAGGCAGAGCAAGTTGCATGAGTGTAATTATGCTAGACACGTGAGAGAAAGAAAAGTCAAATATGTACTTGGAGTACTTGGAAATTGAGGGACAATTTGTTTGCTCTTTTGAAGACCGTTCAAAAGCCTGGTTGCTGTGTTTAAGCTTTGTGACATCACTTAGTAATAATTTTAGGAGGGATCTGGCTTCTGAACTGCTTACTCAGTTATGTTAAATAAAACCTGTAGTTGGACAGAAATACTTTAATGATTAGTCTTACCTAGACATTACTTTGTTCAAAGTGAACATTGATTAGTTGCTCTTGTCATTCACATAACGTTCTATAACATAAGTTAATCATCAGATTTCTCTTGTATTTCATGTACCAGTCACAAGTAAGAATTTATTTTTACTTGTGTTATTAATCTTAATGGAATTATGCAGAGAGCCTGGTTTTGAATGTTTAGACTTGCTTTAAGCATGTTGTGACATCTTAGACTTCTGTTAATGAGGTGCTGCGTTTCTTCTCTAGCACCTTTGCCAGAGAATCTGAGTGCAAGTGTTTGAGTGTCATCTCAGTGGACAGACAGATCTTCATGTAACTGTCTTCTCCAGAGTTTTGTTCTGTGATATAGCCTTTACCTGTTACCTTCACTTGTTTCCCCAAGTTGTCCACCTTAAAACAGCTGCTGTACTGAGCAGATACACAGAGTTATATAAACAAAATGATTTAATAGAATTATAGAATCATTAAGGTTGGAAAAGACCTCTAAGATCATCAAGTCCAACCTTCAACCCAGCACTGCCATGACCACTAAATAATATCCACACATGCCATGTCTACATGTTTTATGAACACATCCAGGGATGGTGACTCCACCACTTCCCTGGGCAGCCTGTTCCAGGGCCTGACCACTCTTTCAGTAAAGAAGTCCCCAATATCCAATCTAAACCTCCCGTGGTGCAACTTGAGCCTATTTTGTTCCATCCTATTGCTTGTTATCTGGGAGAGGAGACCAACACCCATCTCCCTACAATCTCCTTTCAGGTAGTTGTAGAGAGCAATAAGGTCTTTCCTCAGCCTTTTTTTCTCCAGACTAAACAGTCCCAGTTCCCTCAGCTGCTCCTCATAAGACTTGTTCTCTAGACCCCTCACCAGCTTCATTACCCTTCTCAACTTTCCTTCTACTTGTTCTTGCCAGCTTTAAGTTTCACTGGATATATTGCCTATTAAGAGTTCCAGTTTTATTGTAATAATGAAATTCAGCTTCTGCAAGTTACCAGCTTGTGTTTAGGGTGGCAGAGCCAGCAGTGTAATGTTCTGGAGGCTGGCAGTGATTAATCCCAGCAAACTTCAAATGCCTGTCACATGGATGTAATATTGGGTTTTTAAACTCGTTATGTGTTGTTTGTTACTTATTGCTGACTGTTTTTATCCTTTTAGCTTACGAAAAGATTGCAGGGCAACCCATACAGGTAAGAAGCAGCTCAACTACAGTTAAATTCACCTGAAAGTAGCATGTGTGTTATGGTCCCTCCTTCCACCTATGTGATTGATTTCCATAGCAGATGTAATTAAACTGCAGCATCTTGAAGTAAAAATTCTCACCTGGTAGTGGGTGCAAAGAGGAACTGGTAGTAAAGCAGTGCTTTGTCAGGATGGCTGAAGTGAAATTAAAAAGGGAAAAGGATACCTGAAATAAGCATGTAACCCTGAGAATGTATCTAAAGTCCCAGAATATTGACACAGCAGATCTGATCAATGTGTAAGATAAAATAACTATTAAATGTATAGCTTGTTTGGCTTAATTATCAAATATATTTAGACATCTCCTGGTGTTGTGTTTAATTAATAACAAAACCAGCTCTTTCTCCCCCCTCATCTTGTTCTATTGCTATAAGGATGGCTTTGCTGAGATTTGCTGTCCTTAATGGTGGTATGTAGTGTTGAGTTAGTTTTGGGGGCATTTGAGAGGTTTTGTTGTTGTTGTTGATTTTTTAAAATAAAAATTCTTTCATTGTAGATGGAGAAAAAAGTAGCATGCTTCAATCTTTTATTCATTGAAACCTCCCATAGAAGATGTCAGAAGCACATGTCTAGCTTAATCCCTCACTTAAATATCTGTTTTTTTCCTAATAAATAGCATACATGGGTATCTCATTTGGGTAGCCAGACTGTTATGTTTCCATCTCTATTTATCTTTTTATATAATGAAAGAGGAACACTTTCTGTACAACTGTTTAGCATCCAGAATGTGAAATGGATGTTTTCAATAAAATCTTATTTTTCTTTTCCAGTGCCTCAGTAATGGTTCGATGGTTAAAGTCTGTTTTTACTCTACATGCATCCTACCTTTCCACAGTAAGTATTTTGCCTTGATACTAATGCATGCAACTAAAACTAGATTTAAATGCTTAAATAGATGCATATTCTTCTTCCAGGGTGTTGTCTCCTGCTGTCCATGCATGGCAGTGCCCAAATCAATGTACAGAGAGCTATACTTGGTTGAATTGTTGCACATTGGTTATAAATTGTCTCAGTCATTCATGACATAATTACAGTCTTCCCAAAGTCAAGCCAAGATAAGTTATGACACACCTGTGAGAGTTAGAGAACAAAATTCGTGCCAAAGAGTCACCTAGCCTGTGTCACTAAATCTTACAGAGCTAAATTTGCCTTGATGCTGTAATGCTTGTCTTGAGACTATCTTGGGCATGGCTGGATTCATAGGGTAAAGGTGTGCCAGAGCTGGCAGGGTGGTAGGTAACAGAACAGCTTCTGGACTGAAGTCTAGCCCTACCTTACAAGTGATGGGCAAAGTACTCCTCTCA
Source organism: Brachypteracias leptosomus (assembly GCA_013401335.1). Lineage (NCBI taxonomy): Eukaryota > Metazoa > Chordata > Aves > Coraciiformes > Brachypteraciidae > Brachypteracias > Brachypteracias leptosomus. The sequence goes on along the minus strand of VYZX01004773.1, from coordinate 163,620 downwards.
GCTAAGGAAAAAGCCTTTTGTCCCTGTTAGTCCTTTCTCCCATGATGGGATTGTTGTGCATCAGAACCTGCATGTGTTGTTGAGGCTGCATTTGTACAGTTCCCATTTACAGAGCTTTACAAACACCTGCTTATGGCAGTGACTGTGGAAAGGAAATGTAGTATAAGAATTGCCGTGTTTTGAAAGTAGATAATGTTTCTAAACATGGCTAAAATGTTTAGAATGATCAGGCTGCAGGTAGTTCCTGTGAGCCCTCAGCTCTCCCTTCTCTCTCGAATACTGTGAGCAAGGATTGCTTGCCTCAAACATTTACATGACAAATTTAAAAATAAGACATTTGTGACGTGTTGGTCAGCAGCCTCATTTTCCTTCATCCCTCTTCTCCCAAGTTGCCAGACCTTATTCCTCAGCTGGGAATGCTATACCAGTTAATGGAGAGCAGAGTAAAAACTTTGCAAAAGCTTTCCCGTCTGCATGGAAGACTCTTCATTCTTATCACCCAGGTGAGTTCCAACTAAGTAACATGGGATGTGCAGAAGAATTGTTGTTTGCAGACTGAACCTCCTGTCGTGATTAAATCTGGTGGGGCCTGTCATTGGGAATTTAATACAGCTGCTGTACAGCTGTGCTGATACCACTCAAAGCAGTGCACTTAATTGACTTGCTGGTCAGTCTGTGCTTAACTGGGAATGTTACAAGTTTTTTCCTGCTAAATGTGTCTATTAACACATAGAGTTTGAGGGGAACAAACAGGAGGTGCTGGGCCACTGCAGAGCAGATGCCTCTGAAATTTGACTTAGTCCTTCATCCTCATTTGGCTGTTAAACTACTGCTCTAAATTAATTAATCTGTATTAAACTTGATGTAGACTTCACTTACATTGTTAAGAGTTTTGTGGACTTTTAGAGTTGGAATATGTGATTGCATCTAAGGTTAATCTGCAAATTCCCTTCAGGTGGCAGCATCGGAAAGAGTCCAGGATGTAGCTGAGGTGAATCAGACTGCAAAGCTGGTGTATGAGGATGGTAAGTGTTGGATGCCGGGGGTTGCTCAGCTTCTGAATTCATGTGACAGTTGATACTTGATGGCTGCCCATCATGCTCCTGTGCTTATCTAGTAATGTACCATCTGCAAGTGGAGACGTTTTGTGGGAAGTCCATGGTGGGAAAGTTAGTGGTTAATGATGCAGGCATCTGATAGTTGGTTGCTCCTTCTCTCCTTCCTCTCATTTCCTTTCATTCCCTCCCATCTCTGCTTCACAAATTAAGGAACCTCATGTTGCTAGTGGCAGCACTAGCTAAGGTAACTTCTGCTAAAGTAGATGCAGTCAAGACACTGCTAAGTTTGAGTCAGCAGGATGTCAGGCTGGTGGGTATCGGGCTGTGTGCCTGTACACTTCCAGTTGGGCCTTTCTTTGCTACGGCAACTTCCTACTGTATGATCATAATGGAAGGGACTTGTTCCTAATTCCTGTTGATGAACCTAATCTTCAGGTAGAATTAGTTTTGGAATGGGAATAGCGCAGTTTGGAGACTTAGCAGCATGTGGGGCTGGGTTTTGTTTGCACAATGACATTTTAAAGTCTGTTCTCCAGACTGAGGGACTGTTTTCTCTTTGCAGAATCCTCGGAAGAGGAAGGCTCAGATGATGAGATGATTGCAGATAAAGACTCTGATGTAAGTAGAGTTGGATTGGATCTTCTCCCATTTGCTCATAATCAAAATTGTGTGAGTGTCCAAGGTTCAAGCATTCCTGTTTATTTTTTCCCCAGGAAAACTGGGATGAAGATGAAGAAAAAGAGGAGCAGTCTGACGAACAAGACATGACTGTTGAAAAGGAAATCAATGGCGATTCAGATTTGGAACCAGAAAATGAGAGTGAAGAAGAATAACAGCACGAAAGAATCATTTTAACAGTTGAAACAAGTGGGCCACCAAACTCTCTGATTCTGGATCATCTTGCTGGAAGATGCCGTATTTGCATACAGGGAGTGCAGAGTCTTGCACAGCCTGTGTGCAGAGGCACATGTGGGGCACTGTGCGTTTCTGAATCCAGAATGTTTAACCATGCCAGCCTTCTCTCGCCCTGTTTCCCTGCGCTTACTTATAGAAACATTTCTTCCACCTCATGGTCAGATTCTGCCTGTCACGTGGACATGCATTTGTATCTCAAGTGAAATAAATCTGCCACCGCTCTTTGTGTGGTAACCTTGGTTCAGCTTTACATTGAATTTGTTTCAGATATTCAAGGATCAAAGACAACCGGTCTGTACCTTCTTTCCATGCTTCAGTTGGCAGTAGCAAGTGGGCATCCTGCTGCATTTTTAAAAAAAAGAAAAAGGAACAGAAAAAAGAAAAAAAAAAAAGATATTTTTGTAATATTTAATTTCTCTACTGAAATTCTTTTCTTTGCCCCCACCCTCTATTGGTTTAGCCATGCCTTGGCAATATCAATGCTAGCCTGACTTAAAAATGGCTTTTTCTTTTTTTTTTAACAAATTTGGACTTGAGACTTTTATATGTACAAATCAATTACTTTTCCTGTGCTTCAAAAGGACATTAAAACTATCACTGGCTCCTAATTTTGTTTTAATGGAGGCTGTATATAAGTTTAATGCTAACCCGGAGGAGAGACTGCATTGGGTTGGGTGGGGAGCAGTGAGCAGCACAGGGCAATGAGAAGGTGGATGCTTGTGAGGACACAGCGCACAGCTATACCTTTATTATGGATTTTTAACCTCTCAGTGGCAGAACAAGGACAGCTCTCGCTCAGCTAATGGAAGCTGACGTGGTGCAAACACATTTTTAAGAGCAAAACAAGGTAAAGACTTGAGCCATTCACCACTATAATGTACAATAATATATTTGTCTATAAATGGAGCTGTTGCAACTAAATACCGCCCTCTTTGTAAAGTGAATAAATATACATCTCCTTTACCAAATACCTGTCCTGTGGTGTTTGTTGAGAGAGACCATAGGGAGCTATGGGTGATGGTGAAGGATGAACTGCCCTTTGTAGAAAGCAGATTTCTAGTGGAGGAGGAAGCTAACCTAGAAGGTTCTGGTGTTCTGCAAAGCACCTGTTGGTACTGACTTCTTAGTTACCCATGTTGCAGTCCTGCCTGTCGGTTTATCCACTGCTTGGGGATTGTGGTGGGGCTGCAGCGATGTCTGGAGGCACAGGGGATTGTGTCATTGACAAAGCTGGAAGAGACCTGTTCTGTCTTGGGAGAGCTGGAAGTATAAGCTAAACTTGATGTGTAAGTTTTTACAAGTTGCTGATGTTACCATCTGCAGGCAGGCTTCCAATGAGGTGAGAGAGGGATGGGAATGAAGGTCTGTTGCATCTCAGGTGAGTGCTGGTCTGCTGAGCTTTTGGGGTGTGGAGCAACACAAGGAGCAGCTGTTGGGCAAGGTCCTGCAGGTCTCTGTCTTCTAGTCTTTCCAGCAGTCAAAGCAGGAGCCCTGGGTTGGGGTTAAAGAGCAGGCTGAGTATTTTGTGGACACTGTTTGGGTATGGGGAGTGGTGGCATTTGGAACTTGCCACCACTCCCTGTTGTGCATGTAAGGTAGGCATTATCCATGTCCATCCTTTCAGTGCACTAGAAACCTGTTCCAGGAGTGGAGCCGTGGGAGAACCTGGCAGCAGGAAGAGATGATTTCAAGAACATTTTCTTTGGTCTTCCTGACACTGAGATTCTCCGAGTCTTTTTTAGTATTGAAAAACAAACCGGTAGCAGGGGCATGAGTTCTGGTCTCATACTCTGGTGTTATGACAGCTGGGTCTCACTGACCTCTGAGCCCTTTGCCTGCATCATCTTCAAGCAGCTGTTCTGTGTGAAGAATCTGTTTGGGTATGGCAGCTACAGGCAATTGGGCTGGTAGCTCCAAAATTACACTCACCATAGAGCTGCTAAGTGGCAGTTGTGTGCACTTGCTGATGCTTACAACTATTGTCCCACAAAGCCAAGGGCTCAGCCAGATGATGACTAAGCTCTTTGTGCCTTTACCTTCCAAAGGTGCAGCATCCTCTGGAGAACGAGGCTGGAAATGGGGGAGGGCTTCCCTTAGAGCCCCAATCCTGGTAGTTTTGGAGCAATGAAGAGAGTAAGGAGCACAGACCAACTGCTCTTTTGGAGCAGCGGGAGTGGGATGGGAGTTTGTGTGAGGAGTCCAAGGTGTGTCCAGAGCACACCTCTGGGGTTGAGCAGCCAAGAAATCAATGGGGTGGAAACTGAGGCGTACTTGTGTTTTCTGTTTGCCTAACCAGCCCTGTGTCCCATTCATAGATGAGCATTTCATGTCTGTCCAGGCACTGCTACACAGTGTAAGGGATTTGTTGTTGTTGCTGTTTCTCATGTGGTGGTGGCCTTCTTTCCAGGCTATAGAAGGAAATAAACTGACTGTAATAAACATGGCTGGCCAGGGGGTGCCAGGCAAGCTCCACAAAACTCCCTTGCCTTATGGGCAGCAAGAGCACCCTGTGAACTGGCCTTTGAGGACGGTGTGTGTTGCTGAATGCATCCTGCTGTAGGATGGTGTGGCTCCTGTTCTCTCCTCTTCTTGGGGTCCTGCTTCCAAAGGATCTTAGCACTACACCCGGACCTGGTGCAAGAGGTGCTTGTTGCCTCTTCTGCTAAATATTTCGGTGTTTGAGCTGGTTCTTGGAAGTCTGGAAGGGGAATGAAGAGCTGCCTGTGGGGGAGGAGCACCTGTGTCTGTTGAAGGTTCTGCTGTGTAAGGACCCGGGATGTGGATGTTTTGCCTTTGGTCTCCCTGCATACAATGGGAAGTAATTTAATTGGTTTTAAAATGTTAAACTTTTTTGGTTTCATCCTTTAAATTACTTTTGCTAATGGCTTCTCAGTCCGAAAATAGCTATCTCAATGACATTGGTGAAGAAGCAGCAAATAAAAGCTAAACATATTATTGGAGACAGTGTAGAGGAGGAGGAAGAATTGGCAAGGGAGAAAAGGAATGATTTAGGACGCACAAGTGGTGTTTAGAATATTCCTGTTTACTGGGAACATCAACATGTAGACATCTGAAAATGACACCTGAAAATAATAGAAATGGCTTATAGCTTGATGGCCAAGTTGTAGTTTAGGCTTTGTTGTGATGAAACAAGGGCTGGATACTATATTCACCTTTTTTGTGTGTGTGGGAGGGAACTGTTTGGTAAGGAAAATTCCTTCTGTGCATAGTTTTGCCATTTGCCCCTTTAACCTGTGCATACACCAAGATGAATTCTCCAAGAAACTCACCTGTGGCCTTTGGGATGTTGGTTCCCTGCTCCCTGAATGGATGAGGCTGGGGCAAGATGACTGTGGCAGATCCTCTGTTTCCTTGCAGGTGTGTCCAAACTCACAGCTGCATGTGAGACCTTGATAAACCATCCAGGAGGCTCTCAGCTTCCCTGATTTCTAGGAAAGACAGGTATTTAGTAAATTAATTTATGGTGGGCATCTTAAAACTTCTGTTTTGCTTTAGAGAGCAGTAGGATTATCCCCAGAATGAAAAATTATTCTGACATCTCCAGTCTGCTAAAAGTGGTTGACTGCTGCTTTGGCTGGTGGCCAGGTGGCCATACCCTTCCAGTTTAAGATTGGGATCAGTCTCACTCTCTCCTTCCCATTATCTAGGTCCCTAAGATCTCTGGCTGAGTGTGTAGAGCACCTGAAGTCGGCGGGAGGGCTCCTGGAGCTGTTGTTTTTGAGGTGATCTTGCAAAGCAGGTAGCCTGTAATGCTAAGTTCAGGTGTCTGGGTGCCTCAGCTCTTGTGAGAGCTGTGGTGTTTTTCAGTTCATTTAAACATCTGTAAGGGCTTGTTTTGAACTGGAGAGAGAGATCCATTCCTGTTGGGGCTGCAAGAAGAATGTGTGCACTTGAGCCGAGGAAATAACTTGCCAAGATGTGTTTGGTTGCTTCCAGCATGATTGTTTTTGACAGCTGCTGCCTAAAACATAGTCCTTTTTTTGGGGTCTTTTCTCCAAAAGTACCTTTTGCCCAGCCTTTGCAAAATCAAGAAGATTGTAAAGAAAATTCTGCTTGGAAAAGAGCCTGGGCCTCTGCATGAGGGAAATTTTGTCCAAGTGCCTTCATCTCTGCTTTTGTTTTGGCAACAAGACACAAAATTGCTCAGCAAGGAGATAAGAGAGAGAAGTAAGATTTGTGCAAGTGAATCTCACGTTATCTAGGAGGGGAAGTGAAGTCATGGTCAGACCTGGAGCCTATCCAAAGCTCTTCTAATCATGGAGATGATGTTAACTAGGTTATTTCAAATACTTTGACTCAGTAATGAGCACTGTAAGTTATTTAGGAATAACTTAAGGAATTAATGGTGCATTTTGTCCTTGAGTAGAAAATATTCCCCTTAAGCTCCATAGGGACTTGGAGGGGAGGAGGTTGTCTCTAGGTTTCTCCCAAAATAGTTAATGCACGCACAAGCTTAGGACCCTCTTGATCTCTGCATCTATGAACTGGGGAACTATGCATTCATCAAAATTAGAGAGCATTTGTCTGTTGGTTAATTCAGTGACTTCCTGAAGCTCCTGTAATAAAGCAGTGAACAGTATTTTGGTGCCTGATGGCATGTTTCAGACAGAGGAGGCTTTTGCATTTGTCCTGCTTTCTCACATGTAGTGAACTTGTTCTTTATATTCAGCTGTTGGCCAAGGGGGAACAATAAATGATTTATAACCATGACAACAGTTGGTGTGAGAAACTGGCATCAACAAGAATATTTTTCATGTCCAAGTCAATGAAAGTATAAAAAAATCTTCCCACTCTGAATTGCGTGAGGCCATTTGTGATGCTTCCCAAAAAGGTGGTGTAGAGTTAAGTTGGATTGAAATAATACCACATGGAATGTCTGGTACGGGAACCAACGACTCTTTCAGCTGCCTCAAGTGTGAAGTTACTGTGATCAGATTAAAGATGTGTTTTCTGCACCCAGCTGAATCTGGGTCCTCTGAGAAGCGGGGTTGACAGTGGAGGTTGGTAGAATCTGCTTTTGCTGGACTTGTGCTGTGTTGGTTCAGATTTCTGTAATGCAAAAAATCCCATGGTGTGAACTCAGGGAACGCAGGAACACAGGTATCTGTAGTCACTGTTTCAGCTGTTCAGGTGTTTGGGCACCTCAAAGCAAGGTATGTAGTTGAAATGGAGTTTGTAGATACAATTAAAGACTTAGAAAGGGGATACATTTTAGTGAAGGAAACTAACAGGACAAAGGGAAGGAGTTTCTAGAAAATATGAACTGTCAAACTAAATGACTTTAAATAATGAGATTTTCAAAGTGACAATTTCTTTTCTACGGTCTCCTCATTTCCAGTGAAATATAGGAAGGGTTTTTCCCTCTGTCTGCATGTAAATTTCTCTCTATCTAAGGTAATTCTCTTTGTAGAAGGAAAACTCCTTCTGTAAGGCACTGAAACCTGCGCTTGCTGCTGCTCCTTGAAGGGGTTTGATAACAATTTTGGAGCTCAGTTGGTGCTTTCCATTGTTGCCCCTCGCCCACACCCCACCAAGTTCCATAAATTCTAACTTCGTTTGCCAATTTTGCTTACTCTAGAGTATTTTTTTTTTCTAATCTTTGTTAGTGCTGTGATGACCACTGCTAGAAATTGCAAGCAGAAGAATCACAACCACCTGCTCAGCACCCAGTGTGCTCATCAGTGCACAGGAGACTTTGACTTCACATCCCTGAATCTTCCAAAGGTGTTTGCTAGAGTGATAAGACAGCCTGATGCATGACATGCTGAATCTGTAAAAGATGGGAAAAAATAGTATTTTCTGTACAATTAAAGCTTGAGTGGAGCAGCGCTAGGTGGCATCCAGGTCCTTCTTGGTGCTTCCAAAATGTTGCAAGTAGGAAACCAGGCTGTACATGCTGGTGGGCTGCTTAACATCCTCCTCCTGTGTCCCAGACAAGGTCAGCCTGGTCTCCACACCACAGGTCAGAACCATGGTCCTTACTGCTCTTCATAGACAGTATCTTTTTAATTTGACTATCTTTTAGGAGAAGGGTCTATTGTTAGGGATGTAAAAGGTTGCTTTTAGTTCAGAAGTGGTGTCTTGAATACTTTGCTTTTCTGGAAGATTGAAGTTTGAAATGAGATTTCAATTCAACTTGGAAATGGTGCATTTGCTGAAGAAGAAATGAATTTTAAGTAGATTTAGTTTTGTGCACAAAAAAGGGAGAGGGTGAAGTGAATGGTAAGGGAAAATTGAAAAAAAATTTTGAAGTTTTTTTGGCTGTTGGAGAGGCTGAATCATTTTAGTTTAGTATTCTAACAGAACTGCTGACTTTTTCGAAGTAGGTTTTTCTTCTTGCCTTTCAGTCTGCAGCTCCACGCTCTTGATTGCTTGGCAAAATGGTGGGGAAAATGCGGCAAACACAAACCTGCTGTAGTATTCCACCTATGTCTCCACTACCTGGGATCTGTCCTTAGGCCTTTGTGGTCCATCACCCAGGCAAGCCTCAGAGTGTGTTCCTTTGAACGTAACTTTGATTCTTTGTTTTGTGCTGCATCAGTCTGTCTTCTCTGTGGGGAAGTGTTCTTAAAATGCTGGAGTCAGAGAAAAACAGAACAAACTGGATGACCACTTTTTAAGTAAAGCAGTGATAGCACTTTTGGAAATATGCAGAACTTATGGGGAATGCTGAGGCCAGGTATAGGAGCCACTGTCACTTAGGAGAGGAGATGACTAGGTGTCTGAATTTGAGGCCAAAGATTTATTTTCTCCTGAGGATTTAAGATTAGAGTCTTAATTGCATCTGCAAAGAAATGCACTGAACGTCAAAGATTGGGCTTGCTGAGTGGGGCTCCAAGTGTCATCACATTATGGCTGTTGAAGGATTAGATTAGATTCTCCTGTACAAATCTTCCTTCCATTAACCTCTCCAGTCAGCTCGATGCTTTCAGTTGCTGGATTAGCATCTCCTAAGAGCGCCAGCTCTTGTTCCTCTTGGCATTCCTTCATTTGACAGTCCTTCCTTTGGTTAACACCTCTCACTTGCCAGGGCCAACTAAACAGCACTGTATAAAAAACCAGCTTTTAATGCTGTTTTGTATGATAGTGCTGTAATATCTTCAAGAGTTAGGAGGTTTGGGGGGGTCTCATCTGCTCCATCTATGTTAAGTGCAGCATTCTACATTTCTGTACTCTAAAAGGGTTTAAAGTATGGCTTCACAGGGAAAAATTCTGGCTCGGTTTGAGGACACGGGAAAGGCTGATGGAGCAGAAATGTATGTGAGAGAAAACCTTGTTCATTAGAGGTGGGGAGGGAACAAAAATAAGTGACTGTGCAAGTTCAACTCTGATGTGTGCCTCAAGGGAAGGACTCGAGTAATTTCCTTTCAGAAATATGAATACAGCTGCAAGCAATGAGAAGTCTTAAAACAGCTGCAGATACCTTCTCTTGTTTACAAGGCTTTGCCAAAGGGGCCCTCTAGGAGTTATCACAGTATTTTATACTGGTACCTCTTGCCTTTCTATCTAAGCTATCTTGTAGCAATTAGAGGAGGTTTTGTAGAGCCTGGTCCCCTACCAGTTCTCTTGGAAATTAGATGGAGATGTTACTTCTTTCATTTCCTTTGTCACTATGGTGCCAGTGTAGTAATGTCACCTGTGGTGGGTTGACCTTGGCCAGCTGCCAGGTGCCCACTCAGCCCCTCTCTTGCCCCCCCACCTCAATGGGACATTGGGGGAGAAAATAAGAGGGTACCAAGCTCATGGGTTGAGATAAAGTCAGGGAGATCACAGGGAGATATCCTTCAGGATGAACAGGTCCTCCATGGACCATGGCTTTCTTCAGGAAATATCTACCTCCTCTGGCTTGGGGTGCTCCATGGGCTGAGTGGATACTTGCTTCATCACGGTATCTTCTCTAGGGGACATGTGTCAATCCCTGCTCTGATGCCTGCAGCACCTCCTTCCTTCATACTTCTGATCTTGGCGCTTGCAGGGCCATTTCTCTCACTTTTTTCCTCTCTCCTCTTTGTCTTTATGGCATTTCACCCTTCCTTAAGCATGTTTTCCCTGAGGTGCCACCATCTTGGCTGGGTCCTGTGGCAGGGCTGCTGGAGGACTGGCCCTGATGGGCATGGGGCAGTCCCAGCCTCTCCTCACAGAGAGGACCTCTGGCAGCCCCCCACTCCCAACACCTCCCCATGGGCACCCAGTACCTCACCAAAGAGTTTGTGCTAAACAGGTGCTATTATCTTGGGAAAACACAGGAACCACTTTGGTTTTGCTTTGCCTCACTCTTCAGAGAATTTCCAGCCTTGTTTCAGAGGGCTGGTTCCTGCAGCTGGTTTGCGTGCAGATGCCTGACTTGGTAACAGGCTGACTGAGATGAAGAACCCCACCTTTTTTTTTGGGTGAGCACCAAACAAAGGTGTGTCCACCCAGGTCTGCCTTTGGAATGTGCACCTGGGTTTGGAGCTGTGTTGACCACCTGCCAGCACTGTATGAAGCTTGAGAAGGTATATATAACTCAACTATTGATTATGTGGCTGCAAAAGGCTGTGAAATCAGCCAGTTGAAGGTTAGGCGGAGGTTTGCAAGAGGAATAAAGCTGGAGCTAATTTCACTGGCCTGTCTCACAAAGGTAGTAGATGAGGTATGTGTAATCAAGAATGTGTGAATTGACAAGCGAGATGAGGCTTAGATCATCTGTCTTGTCCAGAGTCCCGCCTCTGGCAGCCCTGGGCTTGGTATTTTTCAAGCAAGGCACGAGAGCCCTGGCATGGGCAGGTACAATATTTCATTGTAATGGTGGGCATAAACCCAGCTGTGATCTCTGCTTCAGAGTGTTTGATGTGAGCTGTTGGAAAATCTATAAATTAGACAAGAACTGAAGATCCCCAAGAGATCTGGTTTCCAATCACACCTCTGTTCACACACTTTGCACTCCCTAGGATGCCTCCTTGAAACTTCAGATATTTGAGGAAACAAAGCAAATGAAGTCAACCCTGACCTGTCAAGGCTCTTTTACCTCACTCTCAGTGGAGTCATCCAGAGTGCAGACTCTCTTTAAATCAACTTTATGTAAGCTCTTAATTACACAGCTTAAAAAAAATGAAGTGATGGCCAGATGTGAAGCAGGGGTAAGACATTGACTCCTACTTGGAAAGAGGAGGTAGGGGACTTTGCACTGAAATATATTTAACTGTTTAAGGGCCATGCAGGAGTCTGGAGGTTTTGCAGCCATTGGTTATGAAACTGCTGATATGCTGGATGTTTTGGAAAGGTTTTGTGATAAGCAGGCAAACCACTCTGCAGCCTGGTGGTTCTTCCTCTTCTCCACTCTTTCCCCAAAATGTAATGGATCAGTCATATGGTGATGCTGCCTCCTGTTCAGGATCTGGTCTATCTTCATGTAACCCTTGTAATGGGTCAAAGCAAACCCCAAATAATGCAATGATGGGATGAAAGTTGCTATTGCTGCTTTCCAGCTCCATACAGTTTGCACTAGTACAGCTGTCCTTCAGGAGAGGCAAGTGTGAAGCTTCAGTTGGGTGAAACAAGGACTAGGCTGCTAATGGACAGGCATCAATCGATTCACTCCTTCAGCTCTATGGCTGAGATACACAGCTGTCTGGGGCTTTTGTGCCCTGACCTGGCCATGAGCAGAAGACTTTTCCTTGTGGAGGTAGCAGGAGGTGGGCTGGGTGCCAGAGGAAGCTCACAGGGGTTTGGGGCTGTAGAACTCTGATCTCGTGTCCTTCCAGACACTGGGCACACGGGAAACAGAAATGACACTGGAGAACAGTGTTAACCAAGCAGTTGCAGAGCCCCTGGATATATGTCTAGTAGGACACATTCAGAAAAACCTCTGCTTTGACACAGCCATATCTGCTTTTTCAGCAAATGACTGCTTTGTTGAGAACTTCAGAGTCACTATAGAGTTCTGTAACAAAATACTAGTAGAGCAGGTTGAATGAGTCAAAGACAGGTTGGTTTGTGTGTTTGTGAATGAGACACATGATCATATTGTGATAACTTCTAGGAGAAGCTGCACTGTCATTGCCATTACAGGAGGCTTTTTGCCTAGTTACTGGTTTGTTCAGTGAAATATTCAATCTTTGAAATTTCTGAATACTTTTAGTACATAGAATTTCTTGCTCAGAATCCAAACTTAATTTATGGTTTGTTCTGTTTCTGGGTTTTTTTGCCCACTTCAGTTACTTAGGAAGTAGAAACAATGGCCTATGTCTTGGGCACCCACTTATCCATGTACGACACGTGTGCTGAATTGTTCCAAGAATAATTACTCAGCTGAATATTGCTTCTGTGAACTATTTGGAAAATATTTGCTAATAATCAGTTTCAGCATTGTATTGGTTTGAAGATAACAAAATGAGCTCTATTTTCCAGCTAATTTATTCACAAACATCTCAACTAAAGCTTGGTTTTCTAAACAAAGAAACTGTTTCAAAAGATACTGTTTTGCTTTAAAATTCAAGAGCTTTATCAACCATTACCTGAACCAGCGGCTGTGTTAAAACTTTAGCAAGACATCTGAAGTGCTTTAAATACTCAGCAGTACAATTATAAAGGTATTGAGATAAACCAGAAGATTTTTAAAACAAAATGAGGAAATTATTAGTAGGGGTTCTAAAGTCTGGTTGCCTCACTTTCTTTGGTGTCAATCTAGGTAAACGTTTTGCTGGAGAAGTGTCACAGTTTCAGAATCATGAGGCTGTTGTTTGTTTTTATTATAGAGAAATAATCAAGAGCATTAGTTCTAGTAAACTCAAGTACCTTGGAGAGGAGGTTCAGCACCACTATGTGCCTGCCTGTTCTTGCTTTTCATTCAGCATCTACTGCAGCCCATGGCAGAGGACAGCTGTGGGCAAGGCAGACCCTCAGTCTGACCCAGCTCATGACCACTCTTGTGCCAGGCAGGGAACTGCTGCATCATCCTCTGCTGTGTAGGTGCTTTATAGTCCCCTTGCAGTGGAGAAGGGCAGTGCACATGGTGGGTGCCTCAGGGGAAATTTAGTTGAGCAGAATACAAATAGCTACATCCTATTTGATCAGATCACATGGATAATATTCCTATGCTTAAGTATAGGTATACTTAATGTATAGAGCATACTGGTGTGAATTTTAATGATTTATTACCCCGCCAGAGAAGGCATGTTTTGCAGTCATGCTCAAAATGTCTTAGCAAACTGTTCACATAGTAGTATCTCCTAGCAGGGTGTTTCTTATGGAATTGTGTGATCTGCATTTAAGGATCCTCCTCCAAGTATCTTTCCAGCCTGGTCCTGCTTAATTTGTGTGGTCTAATGAGATCAGAACCCAAGGTGAAAGTGCTACAGACAAGCTGCCTGCACAAGTCAAATATATGCCAATCATAATGTATTCAAGTGTCCGCAAAACTAATGCTACAGAATTACAAGGCCAAGAGCTCTGTTTATGAGTAATGAAATGTGAGTCTCTGGGAAGGACAGATGTTTGAGTCTTACCACCTGTGACAGCTGGTGCATGTTATGACACATGACAGAATTAACAGTGAAGATGTGCCTGACACGAGCAACTGATTCCCTTCACACTGGTCTGGTTTGGTGGCCTCATTGGTTAGGCTGTGATATTAGGATGGAACAGCAGTGTATGATAAAGGTTGTAAGTTGGTACAGCTGCATAGTCAGCAGCCATGTGGTTATGGATGATAAGAATATTTCCTGTATGGTCCTCAAGGTTAATGTAGAGGTGGTTTGTGTCATCCAGTTCATATGCAAGGGACAGTTAGTCCCTTGGGATTTGTTTTGGTCATTATGAATGCTATATTGCCTTTACAGTTGAAATGCTCTGTGTGCTATGACATGTATGGAAGCTGCATCATCTCTCCAGAAGGCAAAAGCAACTGATACCGCCTCCTGCCTTTTACTATTCTGAAGCAAGCAGTAGGTTGTAAATTCTTCTAGTGTGACTCTGTGGAGCTTGTACTTTCTTTCCCTTCATTTAAGCAAGAGCACTGACAAGCTGCCTACCCTCCCGAGAGCCTCATCCTCCAGGTTTGTTTGCACACTGCTTGCCAAATGCCTAAAAAAAGGAACCAATCAGATTGCATTTGCTTAATGCATTAATGAATCTGCTTAGGTGTCATCAAGTCTGATTTCTTAGTGAGCTGTGACAGCTTCATGCCTTGGGACTGAATTGCTGAGGAGAAGTTGCAGGGTGATAGATGGACAGGAGAGTGCTGAATCCTGAGGACTTGACCATGCCCTGGCCCCCAGCCCAGAGTTAAATTTTCCTGGAAAATTACTAATGGAGCATGTAAACAAAAAACAAAGATGAAGGTAGGTCTCCCTTCTTGTCATTCTTGCAGCAAACCTGTTATTTGCTTTGTGATTAATACCCTTTGCCAAAGGAACTTGAACTCCTTGGCTGGCTGCATGGGAGTAGATTTTGCTTATTAGCGTTTGAGTCCTAGTTTCCAAAAAAATCCTTAAAGGATCATTTGGGAATGCAGGATTATAATAGCCTTTGTTATTCCTAGCAACATGCATGTGAAACCAGATTCAATGCATGCTAGCTCTTTCCCTGTCTCCTGTGGTGAGGCACTGACGGCTCTGTAGCAAATGTGTTTTGTGTGCAAGGGCTGGTACCCAACGTTTTGACAGTTCTGAAAAAGCAACCTGTAGCCAGTGGCACTGATCTTCAAAGAATCCTTCCAGTGTGCTGCACGTCTCTTCACACTGGGAAGGCCACTTAGATGTTGAAATGACAGTGGTTGGCCTTCTGGCCAGTGTCAGGAGGGTGCTTGTATCCATTCATACAAGGGTCCACCAGTGCTTTTGGGGTGAGCCTTAGCAGATGTTCAGTTCAGACAGATTGCTGTAGAGCCCAGAGGAACAGGTCTATGGTTTTCCTACATCACACGGTTAAACTTGCCTAGGAGTCAGGGAAATGTTGGAATGAAGGCTGGAATTGATGATCCTAGAGGTCTTTTCCAACCTAAATAATTCTATGATTCTAAATACCCAGCATAACAGGCTTCAGGACTCTGCAGCCAGCCTCTGTTTACCCCTTTGGCTGAGCCATGGCACATTTTGGTCCGTCCGAAGCGAGGCTCCGTTGCAGAGTGTTGTGCCAATCTGGATTCCAGGAGCATGTGCAAGTCTTGTGTGCACCATGTCTCTTCCACAGCTCCTCCAGGGCTCTCCTTAGGGCTTCTTTGGGGACCAGCAAGATCCCAGTGGGCCATTCCTTTGATTTAGAAAAAAAACTGGCTGAGAACTTCCTCTTGGAAGCGGTAGCTTCTCTGGGGAATGTCAAAAACCTTAAACTTCCTACAAAAGCACTAGGCATATTAGCCAAAATGCAATATTTTTTAATGGAAGCTTCACAAGGCAATCATTTGACATAAAAATGAGAGCTCTTTTTTTCCTCAGATGTTTACACAGCTTTGTCAAATGTTTCTGAACATCTCAGCTACAGTTTAGCTGAAAATTATTTTGATCTTTTTTACCTGTTTTGTGGAAAATAAAAGATCACAGCTGAACTATGTGTTTAGAAAAATTTGTATTTTTATGGAAGATCTCCAGTGAAGGCTTTGATTGCATCTTTTAAAAAATGCCCTGACAACAGGCCACATAAAGCAGCTTTATCCCATCTTTTAGTCTGTGTGCTGAAGGTTTTTCCCTGACATTTAGAACCAATTACAGGTTTTCTATTAGCACCTTTCTCATGGTTTCCTGTGGCTCTTATGATACTCTTACTACTCCTAGGTACAAACAGTGCAAACCTCCACTGTCTATCAGGAACTGCTCAAAAATTATCAAATTTGGCATTAAGAAATGCCCACATTGATATGGAGCAGCACTCGATGCCTCACAGCAGAGCACAAAGCTGTTCCCAGTGGGAAGTTCACCTTTTAGTCCTCTCATTTTGTGGGAGGCAGCTTGTCTTATAAAAAAGCTTTGCTAAAGTCTCAGAAAATGTTGTTTGCTAGATGATGGAGTTTTATATTTTAGAAAGATGAAGTCCTGGCTTTGCTTTAAGATAATGCTGAAACCGCTAACATAATTGTTTTCACTGAGATGAGGAATTGAATGACACAGCTTGAGTAAGGTGTATGAAGAGACATTTGTTTCCTTAGCAGCTGAAGCTCTCCCAGTGGTATCCAAAGTATCTCAGGACTGAGTGATGAGAAACCACTGACTGTCAAGACTGAAAACTTGTATTTCCAGGTTCTGTGCCTCAGTTTCCCCATCTGCAAAGAAGGGATATCCCTACTTAGCTAGTTTACCAAAATGCTTTCTTATTTGTGTCTGAATGCCTGGAGTTTCTTGCAGAAAAATGTGTGGTGGAGGCAAAGTGAGTGCTGCTGAACATCCCTTCTTCCTGAGGAGAACACCACAGAAAGGATCCGCAGCCTGAGAAAACTTGCAGTGCAGCTGGGCAAAACCATCAACAAGATGTGGGGAAGAACATATTGTTGCAGTTGGAGTGCAGAGAGGATATGAGAAGGTATACGTGCAATGCAAAACACAGGACCCCATGGAGCTGACCCTTGTTCTTGGTGAGGTCCTCTGGGATCTACATTTCAGGGCCTTGAGGAGTAGCTGGCTTGGGATCCACAAGTTGGTCACCTCTACCCAGGCACTAGTTCCATGGGAAGTTTTTCTCCCTGCCCCCAAATTAACTTTTTGGCACTTGCATGATCTCTGTTAGATATACTGGTGTTTCAATTACCTGCCAGCCTCTAGGTGCAGTCAGGAGGCCTAATTTTGCATGGAGGCTCAAATTGCTTTGAGCTCTGCCAACACGGGATTTATGGCATTCCAATACACTCGTTTGCCTCTTTTCATGAGCAAACTCTGCTTCATAGAGAAGGCTCAGCACACAGCTACCAGCTCAATGAAAAAGAGCTGTCTGTTAAATGAACTGTTCCTACCATGCTTCCGTCACCTTGGAGCAGGCAGGAGGTGATGCTGTGTCTCCTTGATTCTCCCATCGATGCACTGTGCCCACAGAATTCCCCTATATTTCATTTCTGGCATCTAGTGTAAACCATAGCTTGGCTATTTTTCATTTGTTATTATTGTCTGCTGTGGGCTACTGACTGGAAATCATTTTCTACCCAAGACTGACAGGGATAATGTGATTCAGAAGAGGAGCCATTTCTCAAAATGTCCACAAGCTGGGCACAGTGGCTGTTGGATTTCAGCAGTGTCAGACTCCATCCTCTAATTCCTACTATTTCCACTCCTCCCCAGCAGGTTCAATGAAGGGTAAAGGAGGCAGAATTACATCCCATACAATTTTATTTCAAGAGCAGCTATATAAACGAAACAAGCAAATAAAAAACCCCAAACCTACCACCCCTTTCACACAAGTTAAATTCAAAGTAGCCATACAAAACTTTTCCTACACTGTAGGCACAGAATTTTGTTTAAAATAGTGAGGGTGAAAAGGGAAATATATCCTTCTACCGCTGCAGTCTTCTCTGTGAATTTATTGCGATCTGTAAATACTCAGCTTTTGTTGGTGGTGTTGGTTTTGTTTTTTTCTTTTTTGGACAAGTCCATCAGCCAGTGCCTATTTTTCCTTTCCATAGTGATCAGGCAGCTAATTTCTGGAGCCCTAGAGGGTTGAAGGGAAAGTTATTAACAAGGAAATGGGATCCTTCCTCATCGTGTCTCATCTGTGTTTATTTTGTCTCCAGTACAGGAGAGTGAGGAAGAAGCCATTACATCGCCATGTGTTTGAGACAGGCTGTTACCTGCCTGTGAGCCTGGGTATCCTCCAACTCATGGTATGCGCTTTGCCAAGGGACCAATGGAAGCTGAAAGTTTTTGGTCCAGAGCTGTTCAAAGTTGATGGCAGGTAAAATAAGTTGCAGGCCTAATTTTTCTTGTCTCTATCTGCAATTCAAGTCTCCATAGAATCACAGAATGTATTGGGTTGGAAGGGACCTCTAAAGGTCATCTATTCAAACCCCCCTACAATAAGCAGGGACATCTCTAACTAGGTCAGATTGCTCAGAGCCCCATCAAGCCTGACCTTGAACATCTCCAGGGATGGGGCTTTCACCACCTCACTGGGCAACTTGTTCCAGTGATCAACCACCCTCATATTAAGGAACTTTTTCCTTATGTCCAGCTTAATCTAGCTTTTTCTAGTTTAAAAACATTACCCCTTGTCCTATTGCTACAAATCCTTGTGAGCCTTCTTATAGGCCACTTCAAGGTATTGGAAGGTCACTTTATTACATCAATGTTCAATAGCCTGAACAAATCAGAGCGATTTTAAAAAAGCAGAGGAAATTTAAAGTGTGTGGACTGAACTTTGCATCACTGGGGCTCAATCCATGGTTTTTGCCTTGGCTTTGATGTGTTTGTGCACGGAAGCGTTTTATTTTCTGTGCAGCTTTGATGTGCAGCTGCCTCACTGAGTACAGTAGCTTGCAGGAGCACTTAAAAGCAAATCCTCTGGGTCTGTAACCCCTGCAGTTGCACTGAGAGAGTACCTCAGGGCTGCAGTGAGTACCACGTGTTGCTCTGTGCTAGTGGTCCATGATGCAGCATTGGTGGAGCTGATGGACTTTGCTCACCTCCTTAGAGGTGCACCAGCTCAGGTCTGCCTCCAACAGACAGGTACCCATGCTGTCCATGCTGGGCATTTGGTAAAAACCTTAGCAGTTGGATTCAGTTAGAATTATTTGGTCTAAGTTCTGGTAAACTTGGGGAGAAGGCTTTGGCCTTTTGAGTCATGCTTAACCCTCAGGAATAGGAAAGATTATTTTCATACACTGAGTTAACAAACTGACTCGTTGGCCCTGCTTTTGACTTACCTGTGTAAGAACCAGGGTCTTTTTCTGGTTTTTGTTTTGTTTGTTTGTTTTTCCTGTGCTCATCTGCCCCTAGTCTTTGTGTCTGTTAAGGGAGTCCTGAAGGAGAGATTGGTTTTTTATTTTTATTTTTTTTCTCCTTATATAATAATAACATTTATACTATGGTAAAGCAAATGAAATGCAGGCTTGCTCTAGAGAGCAGGCACTAGCAGCTGGTTTCTCTGCATCCCCAGATGAGGTGCAGCTCTGTGTGGCTGGTGACTCTTCAGGTAGCCAGGGCAAACAGATGGTGAGATGCTGCGTTGGGCAGAGTTCAAGTGTGCAATTAGCCAATAGGCAGTTAACTAGATTAGCAACATGGGGAACCAAGTGGCTTTACTTTAGGACCACATGATCCTGAATGAATTAGGCAGCAAAGCACGGTGCATGTCCTGTGCCCTGGATCACCAGAGGGTGGAAGAGGGGCTCTGTGCAATCCTAAACTGGGCTGTTTTTCTGCTGCCTCGTGGGTGTCTGTTCCAGTGT
This sequence comes from Brachypteracias leptosomus, assembly GCA_013401335.1. Classification (NCBI taxonomy): domain Eukaryota; kingdom Metazoa; phylum Chordata; class Aves; order Coraciiformes; family Brachypteraciidae; genus Brachypteracias; species Brachypteracias leptosomus. The sequence goes on along the minus strand of VYZX01004773.1, from coordinate 144,282 downwards.
GTGGGTCCTCTTTGGGGACTGGAACTGTGATGTGCTTCAGTGTCTAGGACACCTCATCCTTGTCCTCTAGGGCACACTTGCAGCTTGGAGCTTGTATGCCTGCATTTCTTTGCATCATGAGCATCCAAGAAGCATCCTGAAGTCCTTTATTCAATCCTTACAGAAGTGAAAATATTCTCTATGACTTCCCAGGCATATAGTAATTTCTACTCCACTGCTCTACTGAAGAAGCACTTGAAATAGGCTTTTGTCTCATCAAACTCTGGTCTGGAAATGTCTGGCTTTTACTGCATAGAATTAGAGTTACTTAAAATGGAGATAATTTTATAACTTCATGGAAGAATTTGAGTAAAAATAGCAAATTTTCAGGTCTAAAACTTACTTTTTCACAGAAATAGTTGGAACAAGGACATTTTCACAGAGTACATCAATTTCATGGAATCACTGCGTTCTCCATCAAAAAAATTTGGCAAGCTCTAGTCAAGATATTCTATCCACCAGTCTGAAAGCCCTTGATACCTACGTGTAAAGCTCTGATAATGCTTATCCAGCAGCTCTTAATATACTACCTCTGTAAATGAGAATAATGTCCTTAAGCCCTACGATGTTTTAGATTTTTTTGCAACACCTCAGCATTTTCTCCTCCAGCCGACCCAGTCCCCATGGTTACCCTGACACCAACAGTTGTCACTAGATGGAGAAGAAGCTGTGTTTTGCTCCTCTCACTATTTACTCTGAGGTCCTAAATCAGCTCTGGAGCCCTTTTGCTTGCCTCAGTTTCCCAGGGTATTTACACACTGCTTGAGTCACCTCATGAAGAGGTGTTAAGTGTCACTTGTGGCCAATGCAAACTGCTCTGGCTCATCAGAGGGAAGTTGCAATGTAATTATGAGTCCAAAGAATTACTGTCATAATTTTCCCTGACCTGTGTTTCCTAGTCTGTGTGTTTATGCTTTAAAGTGGAAAGGTGTCATTTCCTTTCCCATTTTCTTTCATGGGCTTTGTTCAGAAAACACATCTCCTTTAAGGGAACCGAAGCACTGTTTTTCTGAGGTTTTCATTTCAAGTACTGGCCTCTGCAAGCAGCAATGCAGAAGACTTCCACTGCAACAGAGATTTCGGAAAATGTAGATGCTGAAACCACAGGCTTGTCTACCTTGTATGTTTTTGTATCTTAACAGCTTCTCTCTGCTTGCCTTTCATGGCATTGGGGTGCATGCCCTGCACATTTCTTTTGTCACTCTGGATAATTTGATTTATTCTTCATGACGGCACTTGGTGGAGGAAGGATTGTAGAAGGTGGTATCCCTCTCAAAGCCCTTGGGCTCCTGCTGATTAGAGGACAGGGCTCCTGCTGATTAGGGGACAGTGTCTAATGAATAACAAAAAAACAGGGAGGTTTTATGTTCCCCAGGGCTAGGCAGAACAGAGGCAGATGAAGAGAGGCACATACAGGAGGTACTCTTCCTGTTGTCTGTCAGCTTTTTCCTCCCTTTTCCCATCCCTGCAAATTCAAGATTAATAAAAACAAGCATTTTTTAAAGGTCTGTATAAGCTCACTGGCTCCATACCTGTCTACTGGGCTCTAATTAACATTTACTCTGTGCACATGGGCTGTTTCCCTCACGGGCTTGGATGCCATGCAGTATTGATCTCCCTCGCCCAATGCACAGATGAGGTTGCCATGGGGGAAGCCCAAGGGCCCCCAGTGCAGCAGAGGTTCCTGCAAACTGGAAAGAAGCTCCCTGCAAGCCAGGAGGCTGCAGTGAAGGGTGGTGCTGCTCAGCAAGCAAGCCATGTGAGAGGAAACCTGCTGAGAGGAATAGCTGAGCAGGTTTCTGGATACAAGCATGTAAGGTGGTGTGATTTCTATCCCTGCTGCAGACAGGAGCAAAAGCCCTGCTCAGCCTGTGCTCTTGCCTGCAGTGCCCTGTGGTTTCAAAGCAGGGTGTGGAAGTTTAACCAACACATCTTAGACTTCTTTAGCTAAAATAGAGAGACCATGCTTCATGTCTAGAGAAAGGAGATTTCAAAGCAGTTTGTTTTGTTTGCTTGTGAGGGATGACTGGACTGTTCTTTGTTGAGGGTAACTGGTGGAGGTGCTTGGTGTGCTATGGATAGATGGCTGAGAGAGAGGGTTTGACCTCCTAGCAAGGTCTATCCCATTGCTGTCTCAAGGAAAGTCATGATAGCCATCGCCAGGTTCATTTCCAGGATGCATGTGAGCACATGGACACTGCCCCTTCCTCACGTCATGTAAAGTGTCATGACAAAGGTGTGCAGTTGACATAAGAGCATAGTTCTGTGGGTGATGCTGCTGGAGGTGAAGTGGGTCTGATGACTCAGGTTATACTCAGGAGGTAATGTGTTCTTTTCCCAATTATGACTGCAAGGTTTTTTTTTTCCTTTTAGAAAGGATGAAATAAAACTTTGTCTTATTATTTTTAAGGCTAAGCCTGTAGCCTTTCCAGTTTCTCTTTGGTTGAATCTGTCCCATCAGCTTCAGTACTACTAAGCCAAAGTAAAAGAGAGTGTAAGCAGGTGCTCAGTGCGGGAGACTGGGCAGTAGATGCTCCTCGGTGGTCTTAGTCTGACCATCTTTGCTCTACTTTTTTGTCACTTCTGGTGATTTAACAAGTGTCACACTTTTTGGTGCTACTAATGCTGTTTTGCTGTAGAAGTGCACATTTTGAGATGCTCCGGAGCTGAACTTTTTCACTAGAGCTGAGCTGGCAGCTTGTTGCTGGCCCCTTAATTAAAGGGAACAACCAAGCACTGTAACAGGGAAAGTTCTTTGGAGAGCTACTGACACCACTATTTTGTGGTAACACCCCTAGCTGATGGCTGTGCCAGCTCTGTTAGATGATGCACACAAGTGTAGGAAAAGACAATTCCCTATCTTAAAGGTCTTATTACCTTAAAAGGGAATAGGGAGAAAGGTGAAAAAACAGCATTTCTGCTCTTGCTTTGCAGGCAGGAGCTGAAGCAGGTTGTCTTGCCTGAAGCCTGCAACACAGCTGAGGCAGAATTTTCCTTGTGTCTCCTAAGGTCTAAAGCAGTGCTGGAGTCTGAGGGCAGTCCTCTGCCTCTTGTTTGTGGCAGAAAGGAGAAACCTTTTGGGAGAATTGTCCCGTTCCATGCAGGAGATGTCAGATTTGGAGACACATTTGCTGCAGTCAGCTCATTTTCTGCCATTCTGCGATACATAGGGTTGTTATTCTCCCACATACCTGATTACTCAGCTGTGGAGAAGCTGAGAGAATTGTGTGGTTTAAGGTGACTCAATGTAAGGCTGAGTCCTTTACTCCTACAGCACCAGTACCAACGGGGTGGCTCAGCAGTGGCAGGAAGATGCTTTGCTGCTGCTTTTACCAAGTGAGGTGACAGGCACGTCCCCAAATCACAACAGGGTATGTGTGCTGCCTTTGCTAGTAGGAGAAGGATTGCTAACTCCTGCAGATGATTTTCTGTGGTTTGTTTTGTGGGTTAAGGGGGGTTTTTTGCCCTGTAGGAGCTGAATTATTACACATTTTGACAGCTAAAGAGCCCCTTCCCACTTATCTGTTAGCTTAGTGTCTGAATTCCTTTTCTACTATGACACTCTCCATGCAAATGACTGTAGAGACAGGTTAAGCTGTTGTTCCTCATGGTGAACAAAGAACCTCATGTGAGCCTTTGCACCTCTGCACAAAATTTCTCTCTCTTGTTGTGCACTCAGGTGTGTATAAAAACAGCCAGCACTGGCCTTGTTATGGAATATTTCCAAGCTAGACTTGGAAATGATGAAAATATTAATATTTTTACATTTGAAAGTAGCTTTTTAGTGAGCATAACAACAGCAAAACAGAGTAGCCAAATTTAAATTTCTGCTGTGAGTTGCGTATTGCATAATTATCTACAGCAGAGGGATGAGGTATAAAATATTTGTAATGGGGGTGGTGGAGAATTCCAGTTGGGCAGCATTTAGTGGAGAGTGCAGCAACTGTGGCCATGCCACACTGGAGAGGGCCAGGCTGGGGGAAACAGTTCTCCTCTTTTCCTAATCTGGCCTGAATGTGGTGCTTTCTGTAGGGTTGGTGTGGACTTACACCCATCTAACCAAGAGGGGCTCCAAGCTTACAATGCTGAGCTAAGCAATTTGCCATGCAGAGATGTCATCAAATCCTGCAGATAAGGGGGTGGAAACTTTCTCCTCCCTTCTATAAGTTTCCAGCAGGTGGATGCTTTGCTGTTTGCTTGCGTGTTGTGTGCAGCTTAAGGGATGATTCTCATGCTGTGGTCACGGGCAGGCCAGGAAGGACCAGGAGCATGTTCCAGTTCAGAGCGTGTCCCTGCCTGTATATCTGGGTGCTGCTGAGGTCCCTCAGGTGCTTGTGGCTGCAGCACCCAGGGGGCTGCCTGCCAGCCCTGCAGGCAAAAGCTATTCCTTGCCTCTCATGCTCAAGATTTCTTCAGAGAAGTGGTTGCTATGCAGCCTTGTTTATTCCTGGTATGTGACACTGTTTGCCTGCTGAGCTGGTACACCTGGGAGGGGGAACCTGCTGTCCTCCTGGAGAAGGGGTCCAGCTAAACAAATGGCTGTCCCTGCTTCCAGGTTTGGAAACACAAGGTCTGGAGCAGAAGAAATCCTTGTTCCTTTCTGGGAGGCAATCTGCAGCTGGACTTTACAGCTCCTGGAGTGATGACGAGCGTAACAACGTGGAGCTAGATTTCCAAAGTGAAGGACACGCATGTTCGTGAAGGAGGTTGGTGGATAGCCCTGTCTTGTGCACTGTTGCTTTCTCAGCAAGGTAGTTCTCTGGAAGGGGCTGTCAGGAGCCAGGCAGAGGGGTTGCTTTTAGTGTGCTCTGGTGGAGGTTGCTTGGTGCAAGCATCTCTCCTAGAAGGCAATAAAATCTGGGGAAAAGAGTTAATGATTTTTTCTTTTACTTTTCTCTTTGCAAAAAGTTATTTGGAAAACTTCTAAAGCTACATGAGGGAAGCTTCTGCTGGGTGACTCCCGCTGTCTGCCGGAGAGTTTGGGTGTCATTTAAAAGAGACACGGTCCTGGGAGGTGTGGAAGAAGAACACTGCTTGGGGTGGTAGATGGAAGGAGGGGAGAGGAGGACAGACAGGAGCTGCAGAGAAGACAGGATGGTTTGTGGGTGGGGAAGCTTCTCTTCATAAGGAGACTGACAGCCTGGCCTCTGCCACACCATGGGCAGCAGAGAGAGAGCTCCCACCTCTGGTGCTGTCCTGGGGCTCCTTTAGCAGCTGCGTGTGGGCAAACAGGCAAGTCCCCACTTGGCTCCTGCTCAAACTCCCCTTGCTCTGACCGGGGCCAAAAAGCAAAAACTGCACCTTTAGTTCTTCCTGGGCTCACGTTGTTATTTTCCAGGTAGAACCAAGGAAGGTTGAAGTCAAAGCAACTTCCTGAGTTGGCCCCTGCTGAGGTTTAGGAGCCATTATGACTCCTGGGGCTGATGGTTCACGCCTGCAGCATGGTCATCAAGTCTGCTCTTGCCAATGTTCTAAATTGCTGCATTTTAGTAAATTTAGCCCTGGCACCTCACTCCAAAGGATGTAGGGGACAAATGGAATCATTCTGGTCCAAGCAAAGAGAGGAGAGGAGAAGCAAACTTCAGTGAGCTCACAGGCTCTCTGATACGTAAATGCTTGGTCCCAAAGCAACGTCACTCTGATGAACAAACTTGTCTCCAGGTTAACTTCTGTTCTCGGAGGGGTTTATTACTGCAAGTATGAATCTCTGAAAATTGAATCTAAGAAAGATGTAGGAGGATGAGGAGGGAAGATCCACAGTCTAACACATCTTGAATTTCTTTTGGGGTGCAGAGATGCCAGCCTGCCGCAGCAGCAGAGGAGGAAAAAATGAACTCTCTGAAGGATTGAGCTACCGGTACTCTGCTCATTATCAGAGGTGTTTGCTGATTACTTTCTCCCTCTGTTTCTCTCTTTCTCTCTCTGGAGAGAATGCCTTTGCTTCACTTTTTTTTTCATTCTTTTTCTTCCTGGTAATATCCACCCCTAACAATTTAGCAAGCTGGGGCTCTGCTGCAGAGATCGCTGCTGTAATAACAATGGCAACCGCTCATATTTGTGTAATACCCATCACTTCAGGGCCTTTGAGAGCTTTGCAAAGCTTCCAAGCAGCACTGGCATTTTTCCAGTGGAGATATTGACCTGTAAGAAACTAAAGTTGACTTAAAAATCTGTGGCCTGCAGAGGTCACATTTATATGCTCCTAACTTTTTTCTGGCCTTAAGATTTACATTTGTATTTCTCTACAGGCCAGGCGATGAATCGGCAGCAGAGCTAGCCCTGCTTCTGCAGTCTTCCACTTTCCATGCTGTTCTTCAGCTTTGTTCGCTTTTGGACGTTGGAAGTGATGACAGTTGGGGAACATGGTGTTTTCTGTCAGGTCAGTGAGCCCAAGGACCGCAAGGTTTCATCAGCTAGATCTACTGTGGCACATGTTTATACCACAGAATCATAGAATGGTTGGGTTGGAAGGAACCTCAAAGATCATCTAGTTCCAAGCCCCTTGCCATAGCAGGAACACCTGCCACTAGACCAGGTTGCTCAAGGCCCCATCCAGCCTGGCCTTGAACACCTCCAGGGAGGGAGCATCCACAACTGCTCTGGGCAACCTGTTCCAGTGTCTCACCACCCTCAGGGTAGAGAATTTCCTTTTAATTTCCAATCTAAATCTCCCCTCTTCCAGTTCGAACCCATTACCCCTCATCCTATCACTACAGGCCTTTGTGAAAAGTCCCTCCTCAGCCTTCTTGTAGGCCCCCTTCAGATACTGGAAGGCTGCAATAAGGTCTCCCCTGAGCCTTCTCTTCTGCAGACTGAACAAGCCCAATTCTCTCTGCCTGTCTTCATAGAAGAGGTGTTCCAGCCCTCAGATCATCCCTTGTAGCCCTCCTCTGGATCTTCTCCAGCATCTCCAATATCAGACAGCTCTTTTTTGTCCCCCTTACTAGAAACATTTCAGTTTGTTCCAAAAACAGCATACTACTCCTTTACTTCTTGATGGTCTCCAGCTCACCCAAGGTAGATGCTGCCAGCTGGTAGGTATTGGAAAATAGGTATTTGTACACCTTGACTAAAGATCCTGTATTGAGCCTTCTGGGCACCATAGTGTGGGGCTCTGAGCAGCAGGCTAGATGCAAGACAGCCCCTGTGTTTAGCAAGCTTCAGCCTGTGGGCACTTGGACACTCTGGGGATTTAAATGACTGTGGAGTTAGGTGATCCCTTGTAGGTTAGAGGCATGGAGGCTTTAAGTCTTTCAGTGATGCCTGAATGGAGGACTTAGGCCCTGAATAAGACAGAGGTGCTTAAATACTGTCAAAACCAGGGAATAAATTCTGAGCAGTGGGAGCTGTTGTGTTTCAAGGTTCCTACAGCATTAAGAACAGTACTGGGACTTTAGTGAAATAGATATGTGAGTAATAAAATGGGCAATTAAACTGGCCTTGTTAGAGGATATGCTCCTGCTTTCTCATGTCAGCCCTGCACCTTGTGCTCCCAGTGCTTGTTACTCATAATGAAAAATTCCAATACAAAATTCCCATCCCATGTTGCAGCGGAATGAAATTGCTTCAGCTTATTGAGAATTTCCCTGCCTGATGATTACCCAGGAACAGGACAGATGTTTGAATGGAGTTATCCTGGATTTATGTAGCTGTTTGTGGAAACCTGTTGTAGTCAGAGTGCTTGGAGATAGTTTGTGCCTTGATGAAAGATGTATAGCACAGTATGTAGGGCCCTTCCAGGAGAAAACTACTGGCCAGGGAATGTATTTTAGTAGCCTTCTAGGATGGCTTCACACCAGAGTATGGAGTGGGAGACCCCTCTCCCCAAGATAGCTGAAAGGAAGGCACCAGGGATGATGAGCCCAATATTTCTAAGGAAAATGCTTCCACAAGAAACTGATAGGAGCCAACAAACAACTGGCCTAACATTTCAAGACATGAGCCACTGGTTGGACTTAATTTGAGGATATATTAGTTTAAGGTGCTGATTAGGGCTGCTTCTGTACCCAAGCCTTGAGTGTTGGGCATCTAGAGCCTTTCCTAGAGTCCTTCAGGGCAGAAATCATATGTGCCATGAAGACCTGCTCTCAGAAGAGGAGCATCAGCTGGTTGTTACATGCTTTTTCTACCACTTGCCCCAGCAGAATTACTGTTGTCAGCTAACTGATGTTCATACAGGCACCTGCAGGCCCCTCAGGGCAAGGACCTCTCTGCAGGAGGTACTCTGCAGACCCCTGCATGGGCTCAGGATATTGCAGTTTCAGGGTCTTCTTCAAACTGCCTTGGTAAGGAGGGGAAACGTTTCAACACTTGGTCAAGGCTGGGTTATGCTCAAGGCAAAGGCACGTCAGTGTACTTGGCTCCTTCTCATTTCATTGTGTCCAGCAGTCACAGGTGCCCACAGAGCCATCGATCAACCACCTTTGGAGAACAGTCATCCTCCACCACAGCTCCAGTGGAGGCCGTTGTGGCGCTCAGTGGGAGCAAACTTGTGTACAGTACTCAAATAACCGTGGCATCCAGCACAACACCTCATTAGAGATGGAATGAGGGATTGTTCAAGTGCTCTTTGAAGGAGCTAATGAGGTTTGGCATTCAGACCAGCTTATTCCTAACTCTTGATTTGCTGCTTGTGGTTACTCTTGTTTCATGGTTGAGCGGCCTTGCTCTGCTGAGGAGCAGCCATTGCAGGAGCTTTTGATACAGGCATTGAAGTTTAAGATCTTTCAAATGAAAGTTGAGGGCAGAACTTGTAAAAAGACTATCACATGGGTGATGCTTTTCATGTTACATCTTTTGACTGCGCTCCTTGCTGTGCACAGTAAATATTTGAGGAAGCAAGTTTCCTGGTTCAGAAATTCCTCAAAACAGTAAGTTCAATGGTAAGAAAAAAAGGATTTTGGATGTATGATCTTGCTTGGATCATTGTGCAGAAAGATACAGGAGCAATTCTTGTGAGCTGTGTGTCTAACCTAAGCAGCTTTGACACCAAGTACTTAGAAAAGTGGGGAGAAATGTAATTAGTAGCACAGGGATCTGCCTTGTGATTCTCCCACAGGCCTGGGGAAACTGCCCAATTCCACTGGGCGATGGCTTTTGACTCTGCATAAAAACTTCATGCTATGGATATGTTATGGCCCTGTAAGCTGAAATCCCCTGGCCAACTCCCCACCCCAAGACAACTGTCATCACTTCAATTTAACTTTATCCTCCCAACAAGCCCCTGGCTGGTGAGATACTGGGTTCAACCTCCACAGCAGCTCAAATCCTGACGAGCTCTGTAAGGCTGTTGGCATCAGCATGTTTCACATAACAATACTGTATGTTTGCTGTGCTGGGAAACCACCAGAGAAATGGCTTGTTGGGAAAGAAAGTAATGATAGCATTAAATAACCTCTGTGTTCATTTACTGGGTGCTAATGAGCCAAAGAAGCTGAAAATCTCAGAGGATGCATTTCATTTTGACTAATGCAACAGAAGGATGACAAGGAGTACAGTTCCTGTCTACTGAAACATCACCAGAGCCTGGAGCTGTTCATATGCAGCTGTGTTCCATTTTTTCCTCTTCAGAAAGCCATCTTCTAACGCTTTTTGTTTTCCACTCAGCAGTGAACCATTGCCACTGTTCTCTTCTATACAAATGGCATCAGCTTCTTTTCCATGGTCCCATCAGCAGTGGCAACAGATGAATCCTGCACACTCAGCGCTTCCCTCAGGCTGCAGGCAAATTGCTCTTCCACTGTTTTCCCAGTTACAGTGGTTGTGGTGCAAGGGAGGAAGAGGTGGTCCTACATGGCTGTACATTCGGGGTTTTCCATATCATGTAGCTGGCCTGAATTAGGAACTATGGCCTGAATTTAGAGCATTAAGCCTTTGGGGGCCACAGAGGTGCCATAAGTAATTCCCTTCCTAATTTTACTTCATAGCAGGCTAACATTTAGATAGGACAGCCTGGCAGAGGAAGAGAACTGAGGTATGGAGAGCCTGGCTTTGTGTTACAGGGTAAGCCAGTGGCAGGGGCAGCCTTCTATCCCAGCTCAGAATATCCTCCTTTATGGTGGTTACTGCTTTCTTTTGGGCATTTTTAGTACCTTAAGCAATGAGGCAAGCTCAGCTTCATTTAGGAGGTGATCTTAACTAGCCAAAATTGCCACTGACATTTCTTAGATATCCATCCTGTGCAATGAGGCCAAAGAAAATATACCCTAATCCCTGCTTTATGCTCTACTCCCACTCCCAAGAAGTGGGACCTTCATTCCTTGTTTTAAAGTATATAGTCCAAAGAGGAACATTTGTGTTTTTAGGAGTATTTAATGCCTGCCTTTCATCAAAAGTAATGCGAATTAGGCTCTAAAAACCCTCTAAGCACCTTCATTGCTTGACCTTAAGCTGTCTCTGTGGATTTATCTAGACTAACAGAAAATCAGAAGTGGGTTAACTGTCTCAGCTAACTCCAGCCTTTCTGAAATCGCTTGCTTGACTGCAGATGAAAGCTCTGACAGCTTTTGAGCAGAGTTAAATCCCTGGGGCAAGGGGTAGAGCAGTACAGGGCCTTGCTGCAATAAGAACAATTTCTATTGAAATTTCCTTGAGCATACCATATTACCTGATTGCAAGTTTGATAGTAGGTTACCTAAAGTCCTTGTACAGACATTCTTTTGTTATTTGTTTTAAGCTTACAGAATGTATTAATAGGGACCTGCCTTTGCTTCTTCCATTAAGCGCAGAGGCATTTGTCCTTCTGTAATAATTTGATTGAATTGTGCCTGTAATTGATGTTCTGGCTGCACTTAGCTACCATGTGATAGTCATTCTGTTTGCAGAGCTTTAGAGGCACCTGTGAGTAGGTGTTCAAAAGCAGTTCACAGCATCCTTCTGTATTCACTGGTGTTTACAGGAATTTCACTGCTGACCTAGCATCCTGACTTCTTATCCTATCCCCCCTTACCTCTCACTTAGGCCACAAGACATGGGCTGATACATTTCAGGAAGCCCAAATCAGGTGTGGTGACTAAAATCTCTGTCAGAAGGTGAAGGGAAATCTCTATAGAGTGTTGAAGTGAAAGAAACTCAACCAGTAAGAAAATATGCTGCAGGGACTGAAGCTGAAAAGGGCCATGTTTTGCTGGAGCGCTGACCTGAAGGGCTGAGCACAAACTTCCTTTACCCTCCTATACCCTGCACCTGTAACCATGCCTGCAACTCCACCACTCCTGTGGGAGGAGCATTTACTGGTGTGAGGATGGCAGATGGTTCCTGGGTAGCTGGCATCCCTACCTCTGGATTCTGCTGTAGCCTTCAGGCTTTCTGAGGTGCTGCGAGTCCTGTAGGTACCCCCATAACACTACAAATGCAGGAGATGTAGCTACAAGGGCACTTGTTTCAACAGCTTTTTTTCCTTCCTTTCCCAACAGGTGGCAGATTTGGAAGTATTTGGCTTGTGGTTTGAGTTGTGGCTCAGAATTACTCATGGATGTGTCATAAAATCTTCTCTACCCCTTTCTACAGAAGAAATCTTGCAGGCTGGTGGAAGTGCGAGAGATAGGGGTTGCACACCAGTCTCCAGTATCGTTAGCCCCGTGTCCCCCCTTAATTCCAGGTATGTTTGAATTAAAAAGGAGCAAACTATTTCACCCCTCTTTTTTTTTGGATGCTCCTGGAGCAAGGCAAGTCCAGTGTGACAGCTCTTCATTAATAAATGTGTGAACCAATGCTGCTGCCGCCATGCTGGTTCAGTGGGAACAACTCCAAGGCACTGCACTGGGCAGAGTGAGAGACTTGTTTCTGCTGCTGGGCTCCTCCAGCTACAGGGAGAGTAGCTGCTGGGGTGGAGTTACGTTACCTGTTGTGCCGGCAGAGCTCTTCCTCCAGTGTTTGGACTTTGTGGACATGATTTTGACAGAATATGGAAAATGCACAACTTTAATAGATTTGTATGTTGTTTTAACACCACCTCACTAGAACATTTTCCTCTGTAGGAACCCCTTTCCTAGGCAGGGTTCCCTGTGGGCAGGGCAACACTGTGGAAGGGTGGCTGTCCCTTGCACCAACAGTGTTGTCTTTCCCTGTAGGCTCCTGATGTTGCAGGGGAACCCAGCGGCAGCTGTATCAGGCCCAGCGATCAGCAGCACATGGAGCAGACTGTCCTCTGAAAGAACCCACTGCCCCCCCTGCCATGGCAGCACAAGATGGGTTTGCAGCAGGTAAATGGCTGCAGCCGACTGAAGACTTCTCCAGGCAGGGCTTGTTGCAGTCCCGTTCCTACAGCCTTTGCCTGGAGGACGTTCAGCGGCAGCAGCGGTGCCAGTGCTCAGGAACGCTGCAGGGCTCAGGGAGGCAGAGCGTGTCCCAGAGCTGCGTTCAGAGTGCTGAACACCAGGCCCTGGAGGTGCTGGCAAGGGTAGCAGCGATTCCTCATACAGGAATCAAATAAGCCCACGCAATACTGGGGACATGTAATGCAGAGTGCAAACCTTCTGGTCCTTATAACACCTGGTGATTAATTGTTGGTGGCCTTGTACGTACTTTGTTGTGAAGAGAAATACACAACCCAACAACACCCATCCAAAATTGAGTGGGAATTGCTGAAACAGAGTCCATTCAAAGTAGCTTTGGAAAGCTGGCCGCTGAAGAAGGTGAGGGTGACAAAAGATTGAATAGGTAATGGTGGCCTCAGCCAAATGTAAAAACCCACCTGATTTCAGAGAGAAATGGTCCCTGGAGGTCAGTCCTCACCTGCTGGCTCTGTCAGAGTAGGTGGCTGACACAGAGAGCTGTAGATGCGCAGCAGCATGGCAGCACATCTTGCAATCATTAGTTCGTGAGGCTTTCTCCTCTATCAAGGATGCCCAGTCAGTACTACTGCCAGCCAGGACAGGGAGTGTGGCCCAACCAGCCATAGACTGGGCATGGTAATGAGATGTGAGGTCTGTTTCTGTGCTCGCTATCAATGTGGGATCTTGCCCTGGGAACATTCCCACTTCTTCCTCTGCTTGCCCATCAGCTCTGAACGCAAGTAGCAACTGGTGCTGTAGAAACACTGGCAAGGTCTGCCTGCTGGCTGAGATGTCTTTATGCTTTCCAGAAACACCAGTAGCGCCACATGGGTCTTTATGAGTAGTCTTCACAGAAGCCAAGGCCTAAAATAGGCATCTTGTTTTTCCCCTCTTACCAATGGGGCCTTCAACCTCTCTCTCTTGGCTTGCTGTTGAGAAGAATTAAACCGATGCTGGTTTTATGATCAGTAAAACCAAAGTGACCTTCTGAATTATTAAAAACCGCTTAGATGGGTTGATTGTCAAGGTGGTAGGTCAGCTAACTCCCTTCTTGCCTTTTCCTTGATCTACAGCTTCTTTTCAGTCCATATTAACAACCCAGCTAAGTGTGTGAGATGGAAATGGAGTTGGAAAACCTTCATAGCTAAGGGCCATCTCTCCCTTGGGGGGCTGGGTCACCAAGGCTAGTGTGCCTGACCTCGGCATTGGGATTGGGGGTGATCTCTCTTGTCTTTCTCACTGAGCCTTGAACCATGAACCCCAAGGAAGGGAGGTGAGCAGCACTGCCCTGGAAATGGCGCGTATCGAGGAGAAGATGAAGACGATGAGGATGTCTGAGGGTATGTTAGCCTCACAGGGAGGTAAGTTGGGAGCCTGCCTGCTCTCTTGTGGGAAGAAGGGTCTTTTCCCAGCCGGGAGAGCATGTTCCCAGTTAAGCATTCTCCTTTACACGTGCCCCTCTGCAATCACCTGCTCTGCTCTGTGTCCCCTGCACAACCCTCCTGTTGCTGTTGAGGTGTGCAGCTGTGGGGCAGGGGGAGGAGCAGGAGGGTGGATGTGCAGGTGACATATTCTGGGCAGGAACAGGTCCATGGGCTCCCTCTTTCTCTGACGGGAGTCCAGAGGACCAGGGTGTTCCTCTGGCGTCTCCGTGGAAGTGGATAAGTGTTGTCCACTGGCCTGCTTCAAGTGGCTGCCAGCATGAGCATGTTTCCCTGTGAGGTTATTTAGAAGATTCCAAGAAAAGTGCCCCATTAGGTATCCAGCATCAAGTGCTTCAGGTTTGCTGTGCTGCTTCTGTTACACTTTGTGTCTTGGCTTTGCAGGCCTGACTGACTGCAGTGAGCCTGAGTGGGCTACCCTGACACCAGTAGTTTCCAGACCAGCTTCCCAGAGGCCCTTGGGACCCTCCACACCCCTGCCTCCCATCCAGAACAGCCTTCCTTGCTCAGAGCCCAGCAGGATGAGCAACGGAGAGCAGGAGCGTGGGGAAAACGGCAGAGGCTGTGATGACAGTGGTGGGAATAACAAGGAGCTGCTGCCCAAGGGAAAAGAATATCAGGTAAGGAAACCGAGCTGAATCACCTGTGGTGGCTCTTCAGGTTATTTCTTGAGATAAGGCTCCTGAGCTCTTCTTTCCTGTGGTGTGAGCCCAGGGAAGCAGGCGAGGCAAGGCAGAGCTCAGCTGCACCTTGCTCTTCAGGCCGTCTTGCCAATGTGCCTAGTGCAGACCTCATGTCCTGGGGTTTGGATAGCGTGTCGACTGACTTTGTGGGGCCTCGGCTGGAGTTCAGCAGTGGCTGGGAGGTGCTTTAGGGACAGGGAGAGGAGAGTGGTGGAACCCCATTCCCATCCCATCAGAAAGGCTGGCAGAGGCAACAGCACCCCTGAACATCCTGATGCCAAGCAGATGGATGCCAGGTGGGAATGCAGCTGCTGTTAGAGAGGTGAGTGAGGGCAGAGAGCTGCCAACAGTGGGAACCATCTCCCTCAGGCCATCTCTCTCACCACTTCCCTTTCCGTTGCCCACCCCAGGCCAAGCTGCTCCATCACTCTGACTTCTCTTTTCCTGCCAGGCCCTAGCTAAAAGCATGGCTAAGCTTCTCCTGATACCAAAGAGCTCAAGCTGAGCACTGTGTTCTACTCTTCCCAGGCTTCCCTGCTGCCCTTGGATTGTGGTGGGAAGGATGGGAAGTCATCGCAGGGAGTAATGGGGGAGTGCTCTCTCAGAGAGCAGCTGAGTCCTTCAGAAGCAAAGAAGTGAGAAGCAGCTGTAATTACTGGCCATGACTGTTAGGAAACAGCAAACGACCTCTCCTTGCTGGTTATTGCAGATGGATTTTATTCCCCACCCTGGCCTGCAGGAACTGAACTGCCTGTTCACTGCTCATGTGAGCTCTTCATAGGTCTTGGAGCACTCCTATGAGTTGAATCCTCTGGTTCAAGCAGGGCTTCCTGACGCAACTTGAGAAACTATCTTGGAGCAGTGGAAGGTTATGGCAACGAAGTGTTAGACATCACTGGCTGTAACTGTATGCCAGTTGGAGGAAAGGAGGAATTCTTCTGAAACTATTGGGATGTGTCTGGAGCTGCATTCAAGACTATGACAGTCTGCCACTGTGTTCCTGATGACATGTTGTGTATGCTTTACGTATCTCACTTAATGCTCCATGATGGATTTCCATTGCAACTAGATCCATGTTATGTTGTGCAAGTCAACTCAGAAGAAAATACAGCAGAGGAGAGAGATAGAACTTTTACGTCTGAAGAGGGAGAAAGAGAGAGAGAAGGAAAAGTCCTTGCAGCTCCCTCCACAGACTTCTGACCCTGTAGATGCAGCTGAAGACAGTAAGTGGTTGCTATAGCTGTGGGCCTTTTTGGCCTCTTGCTTGCTCTTTGCATAGTGTAGCAAATGTCTGTGAGATCAGGCTGGAAGGCTTGTATACTTGCGTCTGAGTGGAAGTTAGAACAGGATCTACTGCCGTTTTCCAAAGAAAAATACAGAGGCATGAAGTGTCTTGCCCATGGCCACACTCAGCCAGTCACAGAGTATCACCTTCCCCCTTCTCCTCTAAAGGCTTTCCGACTTGATCTTACAACCTCCATTGTGGCTTCAGCCTCTCTAGTTGAGAGTAGCAAATGTGACTGGCGAGGAGTGCAGAGGTGTCGGCCCCAGAAATGGGACTTCCCTGTCCAGCCTCTGAAATAAGAAAGCAAAAAAAAAAGCACTGCTGAGCTTTCCTTGTTTCTTAGGGGAAGCATCACTGCATCTGGCTTTAAACTTAAAGCAGGTAGTTTTAGACCTGATAGAGGGAAGCAATTTTTTATGATCCGGTGGTGAAACACTGGAACTGGTTGCCCAGAGACATTGTGGATTCCCCATCCCTGGACACATTCCAGGTCAGGTTGGACTGGGCTCTGATCAACATGCTTTAGTTAAAGATATCTCTGCTCACTGCAGAGAGGTTGGACTAGACCTTTAAAGGTCTCTTTCACCCCAAACTATTCTATGATTCTATGATCACTGTTCCATGTTAACGTATAACTGTTATGCTTGGAGTTGTCTGGGATGACAAAGGGACGTTACCCAGCTCCAGCAGGGTTTCTAGCCCTTTAAAAGCCCACAACCACCCTGTCCAGCACTCTCCACTTACAAGGTCTTTTCCTGTCTCTGCAGGCTTTGTCCTACCACCTATCAATGACGCTGTTTCCACTTCCACCAACACAAGCAGTGCACTCAGGGAGAACACTGGTCCTGCCTTGAGGAAGCGGGTCAACAGGTCCTCACTGCCCAGCATCCCCACCACCAGCCAGGGGGACAGCTTCCCACGGAACTCCTCAGGTGAGCCTGCTCTGCTGCAACCCCCGCACCAGCTCTTCCCTTGCAGAAGGAGCACAAAGGGCCTTCTTTCTCAACCACAGCCAGGGTCTTGGATCCCAAGCCCATCCTGAGGACTGAGAGCAAACCGACTTTGGATCCACTCCAGCTTGGTGCTACTGGAGCAGCTGGTGCTTACAGATCCCTTGAAAAGTTTAAGCTGAATCAAGTAGAGGTGAAACCTTAAGCTTGTGAAACCTTTCCCCCATCCTGACAGTTGAAAACAACACTGATAGCAGGAGACAGCTGTAAGTGCTGGGTTGGGCTCCAGTACAGTCTGGTGGGGTGGGCTCACCATACAGATATGTGAATCAATTAGCCACTCACTGGCTTGGCCCTCTGCACATGCTGCTGTCTGGCCCTCCAGCCAGCTTTTCTGCTCTGGCAGCAAAGATTGTCTCTACATGCAAAGAGTGACTTGGTGCAATCATTCTGTTGCACCTAGAGGTGCTTAATGGCTTCTGGCCCCTCTCATCCCCTGCCTGCAACACAAGGAGGGAACAGGCAGTGCTACTTCTGTTGGCTCACTCAAATACAGTGGCTGTGTGGAGCACATGATGTACAGGAGAAGCTGCCTGGTGCTACCCACAATAAATGTACAGTAGATAGAGAGTCCATAGTGATTCTCATCTCTCCTTCATGGTAATCAACCTTGTGTTATGATCCTGAATAGCATGAGTTAAGAAAAAGGGAGCTAGGAATGATACTTTGAATGCTCTTTTCGAATTACACTACTCCCATTTCCACAATTGACCTGAACTAGGCTGTCGTGGATCTCCATTTATTGAAGATAGGTATGTCTGTCTACATACTTGTGTAGTGACATCACTGATGTCAGTGATAGTGATATCAACTACATCCAAATTAGTTCCCATCTGAATATTTTTGATTTTATAGTTCCTTCATCCTTCATATTTTGTAAAACACCCAAGGTAGCATAAAAACTCTTCAGAGTCCATAGAAGCTCCTCTAGATTCTGTGCAATATTTATACATAATACTTGTAGGCCGCTCAGATGTTTTCATCTACACTTTAGAAAATGAGCTTTTGGGTCCAAGATATGAAATTTTTGACCTATCATGCTTTTGATGACAAATAGGTTTCCTAACAAATACATTTGTCATCTGAATTTTCTTATACCTTGTGGATTTAACATCAAGAGAATGTGTTTGCCAACAATTTGCATCTCTATTTACATATTTTTATTCTCAATTCACATTTGGGAGGCTTTTTTGTCACAACTATCTAGAGTAGAAATTGCATTTTTCCACAAGAGAAAGCTTGGGCATTGCACAGTTTGCATACAAGTATATTTGATGACAAATAAATTTCACCTCAGCATCTTCAAAACACAGCCAGTGGGCACCTCTGAAATAATAAATATTCATAGCACTTGGGAAAAAAACCAAAATCCATAAGCTACTGCTCTCCCAATAGTATGCTAAAATGTATGTGTGCCCAGCTGCCTGCTGTCGGGAATACTTGAAGTAAATGGCAGCAGAGGCACTGTCAGATTTAGAGGGTCAGGTATTCTTGTTCCCTGGTGGTTGCTCCTTGGGGATTCTCCCGAGCCCAGCAGGACTCAGTTGTTCAGGCTTGGTGCTCACTGGGGGCAGCTTAAGGTGTTTCCTCAGTGAGTTACAGGGTGCCTCTGTACCCTGGGGTAGCAGGTCTTGCTGGGCAGCACTGGCTGCCAGTGAGCGTGAGCTCTGCAACCTTAGACTGCCAGCTGGCTGTGGTACGTCTATGGACTTGGGAACCGGCCCAGAGTTCCACAAGGAGCTGGTGCCCAGCTGGGGGTGATGGGGAGATGGTTGGTGCTGGGGAAAGCCATGAGCCAGACAGGAAGGATTCTCTGATCCAATGCCAGCTTGCACCCCTATGTCATCTTGGCTTTGAGACTGGGTTGTGGTCTGCTTGGTGGCGGGTGCCTCACCCCAGGGTATGTGACGCTGGTTTCTGACCCTCTCCTTACAGCAAACTCGCTGCCACCCATTGCTCCGGGCTCCCTGCAGTGGGGAGGGGAACCAGAGTGTGGGAATGCTCAGGAGGCCAGACCCTTCCGTCACCCACAGCAGGAGCTGCTCAACGCGCTCACGTGGCTCAGCAGCAATGACTGGTAAGAAAGCCTCCTGCTCACTCCTCCTCCCTCTGTGTCAGCAAGGCTTGTTTCTAGTGCCTCTGAGCTCAGATGTCCAAAGGGACTTGGTGAAACCACTCCAAAGCAGTGACAGTGTAAAGAGATGTGAGAGCAGCCTTCTATTTGCCTTGGTCCATGGCACTGATACAGCCACAGAGGTCCATGCCATTTCCTAGCTTTGCCTTTTGGTCCACATAGCTGCAAATTTCAGGGAAGACAGAAAGGTGTGGAACGAGATGATTTGCAGGCTGAAGCCAGAAGCGGGATGGAGGCAGTTGTCCTGGGTTTGGCGTGTATAGGGTTAATTGTCACCTGAGGGTGGGGGGGAGGGGTAGGAAAGCCCAGGATGGAAAAGGAAACAGCTAGATGTGGTATTCAATAGGCACTGGGGTGGAGACCAAGACTTGATTGCAGAGTGCAAACCCAGCTCTGGAGTGGCGATGGAGACTCTCCCAGACTGCCCTCTGGGGATGGTGAAGAGGGAACATGCCCCAGTAGCAGCCAGATGGGACTCTCTCTGAGGGACAGGGCACAGGGAGGCTGCATCTCTTTGCCTTTTGGATTTATGTGTGCTTTTGACCGCCACAGCATCCTGTGACAACGCATTCCATGATTTAATATATGAGGAGAACCTCCCTTTGTTTGCGCTGCCAACCAGAGGGTGCTGCCTAGTTATGGGGTGATGAGAAAAATCAATCCTTCTGGTGATTGCCTTTCAGGCAGCAGAAGGTGAAGGGACTCCACAGCATCAGAAGCCTGGCTGTCTGCCACTCCGAAGTCCTTCTTCATAGACTTCGCGATGTTTCCTTGGCAGTGACCGCAGAGGTAAGAACGTTGTGTTGAACTGTGTCCCACGTACCTCGTACATGGGGTGCAGAGTAGACCTGTGCTTGTTCAGTGACACACGTGCTCTGTGTCTGCCTTCATTACTAGCTTCAGACCCCATTTTCTAATAGCTATGTCACCTCTCTATATGATCTGTCTGTACGTATAGCTCTATTTACTGGGGTGTAGGGCATCTGTCTCTCTCCTCTTGGAGCTTGGTGTCATTAGAATGCAATGTGCAAATGCAGAAATGGAGACACGAATCAGGTGATTTGCTACAGCCCAAATCTCTGCCCAAGCTGCAAGTAAACACTGCAGGTTTTGCCTCCCAGCTTCCTCCCACTGCCTCCTCCTCCTTCTCAGCATCCCAGGGGATTGACTGCAAGTATTTCTTTTCCAGTGTTTCCTGATGATGTCTTCTTCTTCATCCTTTCTTTGTGTTGTTTGGTAATTTACTCTTCCCATTGATCTGCTGCCTCTGAGCACTAGTGGAGTTTTGCACAGTGGGCTGGTTGCTTGGAGCAGCCTGGCTGTGCGGTTTGCAGGACAGTTGCCCACAGCTTCACCATCTCACCTCTCAGCTAACAGAGAGGTCTCAACCCAAGCTTCTTAATAACATCTGTGGCTATGTTTCCAACTTGGCACTTTGTTGCCTGAACCAGACGCCTTGTAATCTTACTATATGATTAAATTAAATTTTCCTTTTCTTGCAGAGGATAGTAAGACTTAGCTCATTTCCATGAAAATCAGTTCTTCTAGCCAATATTGAATGACGTTGGAGGCTGTTTAGATATACAGAACTCTGATTCTCCTATTCTGAGATCAGGGTTAGGAGGAGAAGCCCTTTCAGCTTAGCTCATCTGATTTTTATATCACTTTTTTATTTCTGAGGATGTTTCCTCCTCTCTGTTCTACATACACTTATGTGCAGAGACCTCTTTGAGCTTTCATTTTTCTCTACTCCAAGGCTTTGCTCTCACATGCACTTACAGCACTTAAGCTGTTCATTTTTATTAAATGGCATGACTAAGTCTGTCCTTCAAAGTAACTCTCAAATGAAGCACATGACCCTCGGATGCTTCTTTCTTGCTCTTGTGGGAAAGCCTTTTGGAAGCAGGGATCACTTCAGAGCAGCACTGAATGCGGTCAGACCCCTCTGATGACAGCTGTACTTGTCTGTGACCTCCAGGGTCCCTGAGTGCCTTGAGTCCATCAGCTCGGCTTCTCCTGAGTAGATGGAGCCACAGATGGGCTCAAGTCTCTGCTGCAAATTCATCTGTAGACTTGAGCCTGTGTGTTCTGTTTCCTGGTTGAGTGCTCAAATTGCCAGCGCTGCATTTTGGGACAGGAGGAAAGTCATACTTTTCCTCTCCCTTGTCTTTATGAATTGTGCCTTCAGAGTTTCAAAACAGCCCTTGCTTTAATTTTTCACTTGTTTCCAATAAAAGGGCCTAAAAATCAAGGCATTCTGGGCTAAGTAGCACACTTTGTTCTTGGTGAAACAGTATTTTTGAGGCCTGCAAACTCATTAAAATTGTACTCAAGAAGCAGGCATGACGCTAGAGAAGAAGTTATCAGAGTAAGTGTGTTTCTCTGCTTGTGGTCTTCTGCTCTTGATGTGCTCTTAACTGTTCCACCCGGACACAGTGAGAAGTCTTCTTATTTCCTGGGTCTTGTTGTCTAGGGGAACTGATTTTCTCTATGAGGTTGTTCTTATATTTCCCCTCTTATGTTCATTCCTAGGTGAACAACCTTCGCTTGACGGTCTCTCGCTTTGCCATCTTCATTCTTGGAGAGCTCTTCAGGACCATGAAGACGCACATGGACCATGAAGTGGTTGAGGTTGCTCGAGTCTTGCTCCAGAGGATGGCAGACTCCAATGAGTTCATGCAGAAAGCAGCCAGTGAATCCCTGGCAATCATGGTGAGGAGCGTGACCCCTGCACGAGCAAGGACTGCTCTCCTGGCTAGTGGAGTCCGGTATGTCTTTCTTCCTAGTGATGCCCTTCACCCTAAAATGTGTGGGTATGGGGAATGATGGGAGGGAAAGGTCCTTTCTCCTGCATCTTCTGTGAACACAGTGATGAGGCTCTCTGAGGAACCTGGCTTCCTTCCTCTTGTCACCTCCTTCTGCTGTACTGCAGCCTATTTGTTCTCCCAGTCTGTCACCACTGCCTAGCCACGGAGAGTGATGGGGAAATGAAAGTCCCTGCAAAGGGTGGTGGTATGGCCTTGTGGCTTTGTGGGAAGAGAGACAATGTCAATTCCAGCAGATATTTCACAACGTTAACCACAGAGGTGCTGGGAAAAACCATACATCATCATTATGCCATTAACTTGAGAAAGAAGGAGGCTAATTGCTGTGACATGGGGCATGTCAGGGAGAACCCCCAGGGTGGGGCACAGTCTGCACAGCCGGCACAGCTCCTGCCGAGAGGAGCCTGCCTGTCGTGTCCTTAGAGCTCCACTTTCTAGTCCAATTGAGCTGCATGTTCATCCTGAGATGCTGAGTCACTTTACAGGGGCCTTCACAGGTCATCTCCCATGAGACAGCTGAAGCAAACGCTGCAATGCTGCCTTAAAATGCTAGTGCTGTGCCTGCTAGTTGCAAATGGGCACCCTCTAGAAAGGACTACCTGGCTAAAATGACTGCTCCCCTTTCCTCAGCTTTTGAAGAGAGTCAAACCTTCAAGCAGACCTCTTGCTGCGCCTCAAAGAACAAACTGGCTGTGTTGCTGGGAATCCTGCAGCTTCATGCCCCACAGGAGTTTTCCCCCCATTTGTTTTCAAGGGTCTGCAGATTTGGAGATAAGTGGGTAGAATAAGCCTCAAACCTGCTGCATCTCTGTCAGGGTAGTGGGAGCCCTCTGACAAGTTGCATGAATTGTCTTTCATTTCCCTCTTCCTCAGAGTTAATTTCAGGAAAGAACTTGAGATTCAGCTTGTCCAGGGAGGTTGAATCCCTCCATCTTCCTTGCAGATAGTTCCTCTGTACAGTGCCTGCTTTGTGTTGATCTGAGGACAGAACCTTCTACAGGTGGCTAAAACTGCAGCGAAAGCACATGCCTCCCTCTCCCAGCAATGAGGGGCATGCTGTGCCCACAGCTGGTGCTTCTGACCCTCCTCTTCCCCCTGCCCTGGTGTTTGTTCTCCTGTCCCCAGGCACCACAACACCCTGGTGCGGAAGTGTGCAGCCCAGCACCTCCTGCCTGTGCTGCATCAAATCGGAGCCAAGAAGCTCCTGGCGGGCAAGCGTGACAGCACCGACCTGCTGGTGTCCACACTGGTGAAGCTTGCTCAGGATTGTCATCCTCATACAAGGTGATCACCTTCATTTCACCTCCTACAACATGGAAGCTCTTTGATGTCTGGCTATAAATGATACAGTTGCAAAAGAGTGAGTGGAAGGTGAAGTAAATGTTAAGAACGTTCCTTCAGAGTGTAGAGAATGTCTGGGAACTGTACTGGGAAACACGAGGTTGTTCAGCAGGAAGGACCATTGCCCAATTCCCGTGACCTGAATCGGTCTTTCTTCATACCACCTGAGCTCAGGTTAGTCCATGAAACCATTGGGCTTGATCTTCTGTGTGCTAAGCAAAGCTGAAGTGCTTGCTGCTGTTCCTCAGTGAAGGAACCCAAGCCTTTATTTCTGATAAGCTTAAGACTGTGCTAGAAAAATTGCAACTGTCTTTAACCAATGTAGTCAGTCTTTCTAAACCTCTTCTGTAGACTTTGTTGCCTGGGATAGTCACAAATATAACGTTGCTGTTTGTGGCTGAATGACCTCCAGATTTCTTCCTGAAGACAGATGGACTTTCGTAGTAGCAAAACCAAACCAAAAAATGTAAAAAAACCCCCTTACTTCATTAACTTAAATTCCTCTTAATAGATGGCAGGAACACATGAGTAACTAGCTGCCTGTGTGCATAGCTGGAGTATAGAACAATAAAGAGTAGGCTTGAAGTGATTTGTCCTGGCTTCTTCCCCAGTGGAAGGAAGGGAACTCATTGTGCAGTGGCAGAAGACACTGCAACTAAGCCGTGAGAGCAAAGCAGGAGATGTGCTTCGCTTATCCCACGGGATCTTTTCATCCCACAACCTAAGAGTGAAACTGTATTTTCCTGTTGCTCTGTGTTCTCCTCCTGTGCTCAGCTGGCAGCATTATACACTGGCAGCATTATGCACTGACCACAGGTGGAGGTAAAGAACTCTTTTTGCTGAATTGGGAAGACCTTCTCATGAAGATACTGCACGTGATGAGTTTCAACTATCAGCTTCTTCGAAGAACACGTTTCCTTTGTTTATTCACAAGGGAGAAAAGACCGTCATAGTTTCTATTCGTTTCTCTCCTGCCTTAGGTATTATGGACGGGAGATGCTGAAAATACTGATGAGTCATGAAAACTTTGAGAGGCACCTGAAAGAGTCTGTGCCCTCACGTGACTTGCAAGATGTTATGGCACGAATCAAGCAGGAAGTAAGTGCTTGGCAGGAGAAATGTCTCCTTCATGCAGGTACTGAGCTTGCTAACGTGAGATTAAACGTATCAGGAAAGGGAAGTAGGAGAAGAGTATTTTACCTTCAAGCACAAAAAACCCCAACAATACCTCCCACATCCCCATAGAGCAAGAAAGTGAGAATAGTGCTTCTGAAGAGAGTAGAGTCTTTGCAACAGACAAAGGGAGTAGTAGTGCCAAGAAAATTTCCCAATATACAAGAGATGCACGAGACAATCCCAGGTAGTGCGTCGATTGTCTGTACTTGGGGAATACTGCCCTGCTGCCACGCACTGTGGAGCTGGGAGCAGCTTTGTGAATTTAACATCCAGTGGAAAATCATCTCCCCCATTCCTCTCTACATTCTAGAAAGGAATGTGTCTTTGTGGAGGAGCAGGGAGAGTGTGAACCACATCAACTCCCAACACAATGGGCCAACCTCCAGAGAGTCCAAAAGCTTCCTATTGTTCCCTTTATGAAGGCTTGTTCCCTGTCAGTTCACATTATTCCCATTTGTGCTCAAGACTAATGCGCTCAGGATTCTCTACTGCTGCCCACTACGGTAGCACCTGGAACCTGCCTTCAGCTACTGCAAACAAAGAGTAGACATCACTGAGTGTCTGGCCTTTCTCCCTCTCTCAGTTACAAAATGTTTTGCTGAGCCTTTCTTGGTAGCAGTGATCCTGCTTAGCACTTGTGTTTTAACCAAGCAATTTCCTCTTTTATCTTCTCTAGATTAATGTTTAAGCTTTTTTAATATATGTATGTATAGGGGATAGAAGACCCTAAATGTGCACTTCCATCTGTTGGAGACCCTGAGAAGTCCAGGAATGGCAACTTGGTGATGCCCCAGGACAACTTGCCTTCTGCTGGAGGGTAATGAGCACTTCTGTTCTACCTGACAAAGCATATAACAAGTTTTACGTGTCTCTTCCTCAGTGAAATTTGTCTGGTGGAGATGAGCTGTGACAGAGACACAGATGCACCTTAATCGATCTGGGTAGGATTCATCTGTTCAGAAGCATCTGGGGTTTTTATCCAGATTCCCATATCTGTTGTGGAGACTCTTCTCCAGACTCATCTCCATTTCCCTATAGTATATAAATACCTCCCATAAGTTGAGGCATTTAATCTTTAAAGCAGTGCCTATCTTTCCCCTCAAAAGGATGCCAGATGGGTACCTGGGAAAACACCTGAAGGTAAATGAGATGAATCCCACCCTTGCAGCCTGGATTTTCCTGAGTAAGCACTAGTGATAAGTCTTTACAGTCATTTTCATTAATGACTATAATGAGATCAAGGATCTAGCTGAAATCACAGTGTTAGGAAGTCTCCTTGAGATGTTTTCCTCACAAGTAACTGAAGAAATTATCACCAAAAGGTGTTACCTTGGTTTTATTTTGCAGTTTGAAGTCTGGCTCTGACAGACGTCTCTTAGCCCGTCAGCCAGTCCATCTCCCACCACTTCGAACTGCAGAAGAAACTGAGCAGCTCAATGAGCTTTACAAGCTCCTGACAGCTAAGGAGTTTCAGACACGACTGAAGGGAGTGGTGCTCCTCCTCGATTACTGTAGAAGCAGCTCTGAGCTCATCTCCACTAACATTGTCCAGGTATGTAGAGCATTTCTGTTACTCCTTTCCCATGAGCTCCCTTCCCAAGCCTCTTCCTTTCAAGTTCATTCCATGTGTCTTGGCACCATATACTAGTTGTTTGGGACAGGCTGGTCCCTTCTCTCCCAGAATAAGTTCACTCAACTCCAGGCTTCCGGGTAAGTAATTTTAGTCCAGATGTATTTCCCTGGCAGATGAATATTGGTGCTGTTCATGAGGTGATGACAATTTCCTATTGCTTAGCTTCTGCTGTCTCCTGCTGCCAGTTAGGTTGAAATAAAGGAAATCCAGCCACTGAAAGCTTGGCATTTCTCCCCTAGAAGAAATATGGGTTAGGATGGAGGAGAGAAGTATCAGGCTGGGTTGATTGGTTTTTTTTAAGGGATGCTCCTGTAAACTTTTGTCATGCACAGACACAACCCTGCCTGTTCACTTCCATCCTCATCCTTTTCATGCTCGGGGAAGACTGTTCCCACCCTTCCTGGAGGTTCTTTTTTGGTTTTGGAAAGAGGGGGAAATGGCTACAGACAGATATTCTCTTCCTTCTCCTCCCTGCTGCTGCTTTTTTACCCTTTTCTAGAAAATGGTGCCCAATAATGTGGCTGCCAAGGGACTGAACATGCTCTGAGGAGAATTGCACAGCACATTAAACTTCAGAAGCCTACCTCTTAGCTAGACAAATGATCTCAATCCTGAAGAGTTCATCAGTGCCCTGCACTCCTCCAAATGCAGCTTCTGGGACAGAGAAAACAAAACTTGGATCTCCTCCAGCCACAGAAAACTACTCTCAATACTTCAGGCAAGCTTATGGAAAAGTGGACATTGTCAATACCCATTTTCATTCCTCTATACCAAAGATCCCATTTTGTATTATTAAAATGGGATTAATTTAATGATTTGTAGGTAAAGAGAAACACCACAGGAGCTATCTTATGCCCATCTAAACTTCTTAAAACAGGAAAATGTTTTCAACCAGCATGAGGTTGTGCAACCACTACAGTGAGTTTCCTACAGGAAAAGAGTGAAATTGTGCTGGGAAGCACTCAGCTGACAGAAAGGATTGCCTTCATCTTTCACATTGTTGGGTGCTTGTTTCTACATCCCTTCTTGGAATAAAGACATTTGAATCCAGCTTTCATGTTTTCCTTTTTTTTCTTGACAGATTTTTGATGTTTTTGTTCTGAGACTTCGAGATTGCAACAAGAAAGTGAAACAGAAGGCACTGGAAGTGCTGGCTTTGATGATGTCCGTGCTTGGAGATTCCTTACACCCAGTGCTGGTCCCTCTGGTAGGAGCAGTCGCTGACAACCTGAACTCAAAGCAAGTGGGGATTTATGCTGCAGCTCTGAAAGCACTGGAAGCATCTGTTGCTCATCTAGGTAAGGCTGACTTCTGGCACTGACTCTCCTCAACCACAGAGATGAATGCCCTCAACAGAAGTGTTCACTTAGAGTTTTTTCACACTTATGGAAATGTACTACAGAAAAGCAGGTTCAACTTAAAGCGTTTTTGTTCTATGGTTGATGACAGGTTTGCAGATCACTCACATCATTTATGCTACATATCAAAGGACTTGAATTCCTGCTGACTGTAACTGGTGCACTGGGGCACCAGAAGCTGTGCTGGTGCAGTCCTCGTGCACCAGTTCCCAGACAGACTTAGCACCATGTACCAGTATTTCCCCAAAGTGCTGGGAGCCTTTGGCTCTGTGCTGCTTGTTGGCTTTGCTACAGAAGGAGCTGAACAACAAATCCTCAAGTACAACTTTGTTAGAATTCAGGGACCAAGGGATTTTTGGAGTTTGTTTGGGCCCAGTTTGACTTCCCAAATTAATTGCTTTGCTATTGGCCTGAAGGGACACTGGCCCAATCAGAGTTTCTGCAGAAGTGCGTCACAGAAGGCTCCACATTATAGGCCTTACCTGGTCCTGTCTATTTTCTACCTTCCTTCTTTGTCTTCTTTTTTTCAGGAGGGAATTTATGATTTGCCAAGTTCATTTCTTTAGAACAAACAGGTATAAATCCGGCTGTAAATGATGGCTTGTTCCTCCTGTTGTTGTGCATGGGGCAGGATTGCTATAGCCAATAACTACCCAGCCAAGGTCTGCTGTAAATTCCCTTGCCCTGCAGATTTATGGCAGCTCTGAAAATGCAGCACTGGGTGAATATGCCTGAAAAATGCAGTGTTGAAGAGGCAGGTCTTCAAAGGGAATTAACAACTTTCTCCACATCAGCTGCTTTGTGAACTCAGTGAATTTGCTGACCTGCTGCCTTTGTGTATCCCAAGTGTAGGGTTGTTCCTGATCATGAAGTGGGGAGAAGGGTGTGACACCTGTACTGCTCTTGGCCCTTACCCATTTTTTGTGGTGCTTGGGAGAAGGTTGGGGAAAAGTCGCAGAATCCTACTAACAGAGGATGTGGTAAACAGATCCCTTCAGAGTTTCGTATGGAGCTTTCTGTCAGCTTCTTTCTCACCAGTTCTAAGAGATCACTGCAAATTTTCCATGCTGGCAGATGTCAGAGCAGGAGCAAGGTCCATCTGTCTCTCATCACACTGGCTTTACCCAGAGACAGGTTCAAGCAAACAAGGCAGAATATGTTTTTTTGGTTCTGCTCATTTTTATGGACATTTTCAAAAATTCAAGCAGGCAAATGAATCACAAATATTTCAAAATTCAACACCTAGGGCTTTAGTTGAGGAAGAAGGCATTACTGGAAAAATGGATGAGCAAAACCTTCCCATGCCTTAAACTTGTCTGCCTTTATAATTGAATGTCAAGTGGCAAATGATAGCCCCAGCCTCCTTGAATTCTGAAGGATTGTGCAGTGCTCCTGGCTTTAAGTGAGTGAGTGAGTGAGTGAGTGTAACATCCTGCCCCATTGCTCCACTGAGGTTCATAGCTAAGAGCCCAGCTATTGCTCTGGGACTCCATGCTGACATGCCTCAGATTCTAAGCTTTAGGAGAGACTTCTTCATCTGTCACCTTTAATGATCCATGCACAAATGCGAGCTGATTAGAAAATTGCCCGTTCACTTGATGGAAAAAATAAAAAGCAAAACTCATTCTTCCCCTTTCCCCCAGTCTCTGAGACCAAAATTCTACCTACAAACAAATTTGCCTCGTAATAATGCCTGAGAAATTTCTTTAGCTTAACCCTGACATTGTCTTGGGCATCCCCAGCTAACGCCACACACAGTCATGGGCTAATCCCACTTGAGAGATTCACCTTACATGGCATCTACAGATGGTGTCAAATCAGCAACTCAAACCTGACTGGAATGGGAGAAAGACACAGATCTTGCTCTCTGATATCTGCCTTTCAGATGGCCCCTGTTAGATGCCAAGGCATGGAGTCAGGCCAGCAGCCCGAGAATAGGTTTCCCCTGTAGGGAACACAGTGAAATTAAGAGTGCGGAGACGCAGATTCTTCCTCTGTCCATATTGGAAGTACTCGGCTGCCTGTCCTGTGGCCAACAGGTTTAGCCACTATGTGGTGCAGGAATTAAAGCTGTGTTAGTAAGAGTTGAACTGCCTGGCCCTTGTTTTCTCTAACAGCTGCTAAAAACTCCTCTGTCTTTAGGTCTCTCAAGGTGGCTAAAGAAATGGTTGCCTGAATTTGTTATTGACTCAAGCTTTACTGTTTCAAAATGCACAGGGTATCTGAAACCCTTCAATTAAAAGGAGCATAGTACTCATATACACGGATTCCTAAAAATCAAGCAAATGTCAGTGCCCCCCACCCAGCCAAAGCCCAGCATTTCCCCTGAAAATGTAGGTAGATACCAATATTAATGGTTCATGAACATGTTGTGCTCCTTTAGGATCTCCAGATCTCAGGGTGTTTCTTTCAAAGGAGCAGCTGTGAAGTAACTCTCTGGAGAGGAGCAGGAAGTGTGAAACAGCTTCTGCCACTGCTGCAAGAATGTAAGGCAAAAAACGAAGTGTCTGTTTATAAAGGTGAATGAGAAGAGTGTAATTACCAAAGCAGAGGCTTAATTAGGATAGCTGGATCAGTTCTTTATTGCACGCTTGCAAGGAGAACACTGGGGACTCGGTTTTTCTATCTCATGCAAAAAGGAGCAATTCATAGCACGGTGCTGGTTCAAAGCACTTTGGGATTCGGCTCTGTGGTGGGCCACCAAGCAGTAGGTTCCCTGCTTTATCGGTGCCACTCCTGGTAACACTGTGAGGTACCAGAGCACGTCCCATCTGCATTCTGCCTCCAGGAAAAGCTTTGCTTGGCCCATCAAAGCGGTGAGACTGGAGGCTTGCAGCCCAACATGGACAACAGTCTATGAAGTCAAACAAGGCCCCAAATCAACAACAGGCAGCACAGGAAAAACTAAAATACAGATGATGGTCAAGTATTGGGCAATCAGGAATTTTTCCCATCTCTCTGCCAAGATCTGATTTCAGAGATGTTACAAGAGCCCCTGAGAACGGATGGTGTTGGCAACGAGCAGTAATTCTCTCTTGTAAGAGTAACTTGGAGTCTTGCCCATAGATCCCCACAGGTAACTTAAAGATTTCACACCGGCTTACACTTAAAATGTGAATGGAGTGTGGACTT
Source organism: Brachypteracias leptosomus (assembly GCA_013401335.1). Lineage (NCBI taxonomy): Eukaryota > Metazoa > Chordata > Aves > Coraciiformes > Brachypteraciidae > Brachypteracias > Brachypteracias leptosomus. The sequence goes on along the minus strand of VYZX01004773.1, from coordinate 113,949 downwards.
CTGATCCTTCTCATCCTTTTCTTTCAGAAAGGGAGGAGGTCACTTCTGCAGAGCTCTGGGATGCCAAACCTTTCCACTGCTTACACACAATTTAAATTTTGGGGTCTTGGTGTGAAATGTTTAATACAGCTCCTTGTGCAGTCACTTGGGGATTTACAGATGTGAAATGAGAGCTTTTCTGTTGGAATTTAAAATCTTCTGCCCACACAACCCCACCCTCACCTCCCTTTTTTTCTTCTTCTAAACTCAGAAGGGTGAGCAGGAATAACCATTTCTCTTTTAGATAACACATTGCTGCTGCAAACCCTTGCCCAACGAGTGTGTCACCTCAGTGGCCAAGCTCTGCTGGATGTCACAGAACACCTCTCAGGTATTGCCTGCTCAGCTCATCTCCACTTTTATGTCAAGATATCTTCAGAGGGAATCTTTAGAGGGAAAGCCCCTGAATAGTCAGAGCAGCAGCTCATCAAACACCAGAAGGTGCTGAGCTTGTCCCTCCTGCAAATACCCCTGACGGGTGTATTTGGCAGGGCTTTGCCTGGCTGCTGCTGCAGGGCTCTGCAGCCTGCGAGGTGGGAACGGCGCTGAGGCTCCAGTGCTGAGCTCTCCCTGGGACATCTCAGGACCTTCTTCCAGGAAAGAGAGGGGCTGAAAATACCCTGGCTGGCTCCTCTCTTTGAAGGACAGTGCAGGAAAGGTCCTGGATGTCTGGAAGAGGTCCCTCCGCTAAAGCAAATGACCATCCTTACAGAGAAATGGTGGTAACTGGTATTTCTGTGGATCAGTTTGGTTTGTTATCACAGGATTCCTGTTTTCCTGTTGGACACTTTTGAGACTGAATCCTACAGAGCCTGGGGGTCGTAGCATGAGTGAAAACTCAACCTGTGTTTCAGGCAAGGATTTTGTGCAGGTCAGGATTTGGGGGCTGAGGGGCAGAGTGGGCAGTTCAGCTCATCCCTGTGAGGCTCCCTGCCTCTGTTGCAGATACGATGCTGAACTCTGAGCATTACAGGCTTTGTAAACAGCCTATTTCTATATCAGCAGTGCCTGACACACTGCAAATGCAGCTGATAATTGATTTATACAGTGGCTGGCTATGTCAGCCATAGCCAAGGAATGGAAAAAATGATAATCTCAATGTAGACTGGAGAAGACTATTTATAGTCTTGCTTCAATTAGGGCTAAATCCACTGTTAATTATGCCAGCATGTTTTAATCCAAGGTTTAATACACTTTGCTTCTTCATTATGAATCTCAAAAGGGCATGTTTAGCTGTAGCAAATGGAGAAGGGCCTTTTAAGATAATTTGAATAAAGTAAATATCCATAAACATAAAATTTAACTTTACATTTATTTTAATCTCTTTTTTCAAATAAAGCATTTGGCCATAAATTGGGTCTACTTTAGAGAGAGCAGATGTTCTCCCTGGGATTTAGTGGGCACTGACAGCTCTTTCTCCTCTAAGGCTCCGTAGTGACCACTGTGTTTAATAGCATTTAAACTTAAATTAACTCTCATTTTAAAATAGGTACCATAACCCTTTTCCTGCTTAGCAGGATGATGTTTAGGTACTTTCAGGAGCTATTTAAATGTGGATAACTGATGCTATACTAACAGCATAGAGAAAATGAAGGTCCTTCCACTACAGAATAATAAATGGTTACTGCAGAACATTTCCCATGGACAGATAACAATGTCTGTCTCCAGAGCATTTCACATTTTGATCTCTCAGCAAAATCTGCCAGGCAAGGAGCCTGTTGGTAGTAGATTTTTGTTTGTATTTAATACAGTTCAGTTCAGAAAATGAGTGGTGAGCAGACTTCAGAGAGAAGGAGGGGGAATGCTTGGGTTTTGGTTAAATTTCAGTCCCCTGCATAAGATTTTTCTCTCTCTATTCCCCTGTTTCAGGGAACATTGTGAACGTAAATGCCATTAAAATGGTGAGATGTTCCAATGGCACAGCAGGGGGATCTCGGTAATTATCTAAGACATCCTGAAGTTTGAAACAGCTGTTCATTGGAAGCCACCAAGTATGAGGAGAAAAAAGCTCAGATTAGACCATTCTGCCAAAGGCATCAGTTAGTCTCTGAAGTTTCCAGTAACGCCGTCAAGCAGCACACATCTGTTGTGGGCTGGAGTTTGGGAGTGTGGGACGATGCTGCCATTTGCTCTGTGCCACTGAGCAAAGGGAATGGCCAGATTAGACCTCTGGCATTTTTCATCACAGATCACAAAAAAGGAATCGCCCTTTTTATCAGAAATCATTCAATTGCCTCTCTAAGCTACATTTCAAAATCTTCAGTAGGTGGTTTAGAGAACTTCTTAATGAAAATAAACCACAACTTGACATTTTTGTCACATGTAGCGCAGAAGCAGACAGTGAAGTGATTTACAAAATGTGTACAATTCACTTTGCTAAGTCCATCGCAGATACAAAGCCTCTGACTTGGAGAAATGCAGGTGCTCAGTGGCTGGTGGTTCTGCCCAGCGGATGATGGGCCACTGCTGCCTGTTTCTGGATCAGCAGGCTCTTTGTGCTTGCCAGAAAAGGCTCCTAAGAGCCAAAAGTCAAGGCGGGTACTTGGTTACTTGGTTGCATGAAGGTTGTTAAGCAGCTTGTCTCTCTCCCCTGGCAGTGCTGGTGGCCTCTGTCTATCCCCGGAAACCCAAAGCTGTCGAGCGCTGGGCCCTGCCCGCGCTCTGGTTCTTCCTGGGACACGGTGTCCTGCCTGTGCGAAGCGGCAATATCCAGGCTATGGTCACCAAGCTTGCAAAGAGCCTCTGCCAAGCCATGGGCTCCAGGCTGAAGGAGTTGGCCACCAGCCAGCCTGGGCCTGTGGCGAAAAACCTCTCACAGATTTTGGAGCTGAAAGTTCGGTGAAGGCTTGGCGTGCTCCAGGAGGCTGCTGAAGAGATGCAGAGTGGGACAGGTGGAGGCAGAGATGGCACTGGCTTTGTCCTCTGTGCTTGAAGAATGGGATTTACTCTACAGAGCTGAAAGTTTATTTTACTAGTATAGTGGCATATTATATTTTGATGTAGGATTTTAAGAAATAATAAAATAATTTTTAAAAAAATTTGAAAAATACTTCCTTTTATTTTTTAACTTTTGTATTGTGACCTTGTGTTCCCTAAAAGCTTGCACAGATATCAAAAAAAGTTAAATCCCCTGTATAACTGCAATTTGTAACATACATACTTCTGTATATAGGCGCATCTCTTACTTTCTAAAAATATGGGCTTTGGAATCATTGGGTCTATAGTATTAGATGGTTTGATTTGGGAAGCAGAGGGTGAGAGACCAGGGTCTGCTGGCCCAGAGGACATGCGGTGGGATTATCAGTAGGTGTGCAGCTCACTGTATGTGCCAGTGTTTGCCACAGAGGTCAAGCTACCAGATGGCCCCTTTACCAGTCTCTGCTTGCTGCTGGTGCAATGGCAGGTACCTGAGATGTCCAGGTGAAGCTCGGAGCTCCAGTCCCATGACAGCAGAAATCTCTTCAGCTGCCCTGAAATTTCCTTCCCATCTCAGGGGATACACCTTGTCTGTTTTCCCCTGTGCTGCTCCGTGCAAGGAACTGATGTGATGAGGTGACCAGTATCATCCGATTGCTCCCCGTGCCTTGTGGGACCCCTGGGGAGGTGCAGGAGAGGGGCTCAGGGCAGGGGGCTGTGCCACCTTGCAGGGGGTGCTGGGTGACACACAAGGTGCTGGGCAATGAGTGGGCTGAGTGTGTCCTCCAGAAGCTAGGGAAAGGCAAGCTGTGAGCAGGCATTGTGTGACAAGCTATAATGTTTCTTAATATGTACATTTTCTAGATGGCTTTTTTCCATCTTTTTAGAAGGGATGGATTTGCCTTACATGTGGCCCAATAAAGCTCTTCCGAACCTGAGATCCAGGAAAGAGAGTGAGGCAGGGAGGTGCCAGTCCTTCACCATACAAAGGTTTGGAAGCACAAAGGAAGAGATGATGAGAGAAAAGAGGAAGGCCTGAAAGCAGCAGCTGTTGGTGCAACAGATATGAAAGCAGAGCAGCCTGATCTATGTGCATAGAATCTTCAATATCATGGCAGAGTTTGGAAAGCAAGAAAAATTAGGAGAATAACATTATGTCTGTGTGTCCATTCTGGATGTGAAAGGTTAAAAGAGCCTTGACAGAACCTGTTAGGAACCTTGACAGAACCTGACAGGTACAAGGGCTTTTTATGAAGCTGGGAGGCCAAAGAATGCTCCAGGGAGATCTGCCCATCCCAGGGGTCTTGGGGTCTTATGTGTATTTGCTGTTTGGCACGTCTAAAGGCATATGGGACTCCAACTTGCCAGACACTATCGTTGCATTGGGTCACCTCTTAAGGCATCTCTTTTTCTTTTTAGCACAGGAATTAAGTGCTGAAAGTGTTTAGTAGACTCTTCAAATATGGTTTGGCTTTTTTTTCTGCAGCTTTTTGTTCTTAATTCCCAGCTGTTGGTAGCAGGGAGCACTTGGAGCACTCATCTCTGTAAAATCTTGGTACATGATCTAGGCCATGGACATGGCTCTGAAACCCCAGAGTCTCTGGGAATCCTGCAGAGCCTGGTGGAAGCCATAGTCCTTGCAGATCTGTGAGTGCATTTTGGAGTTAGCAGCTTGAGAAATGTTTCTAACAGTAACTGGAAGAGGCACAGGCTGGCAGCTGCGGTTGCTCTGCAGGTGTGAGAGGGCCCCACAGAATGTCCATGTGTGCCCAAATGCTACGGGTGAAAGGCTGGACAATGTTAGAAGGTGGCTGAGTTTAAACAGCAGATCTTGCACTGTGTCACTTCTTTAAGCACCTGCAGTTTGCCTCTGCCCAAGATCTATTTTAAGAGATAGCAGTTGGCATCTCTCAAGGGCCTTCTGGATTTTTTCTCTTTCCCTCAAAAGACGTCCCTGCTGTTTCCCTCCTCTGCAGATCTCTGTCTCTGGAGTCCTGTAAATGCTGCTTGGCCCATGCTGCTTTTGATGGGCAGAATTAAAGCTCTTTGGTTTGACTTTCTCTCTGGCTGTACTCGGGCCCTTGGGAATGTGGGGGCACATTTGTGCACTTGGGAGGTAAAAAAAACACTTTTGTGCACATCCAGGAGCCCTCCCAGAGCCTGTTTTTATGTGCTTGGTTGAAGCACTTGCAAAGTAGGTTTCAAAAACCCCCCTGCAACTGGTGTGTTAACTCTGCGCTGGCCTCAAGTGGTGCGTCCCTGCACCCTGTTCCCGCAGTCAGGGAGCACAAAGCTCTCCTGCCGGTTCCTATTTTCTGTCTCCGTGTTTTTAACTCTCCATCTGGGACAGTTTCTCCAGGAGAGGGACACTCCTACCACAGTGAGATCAAATTTAGCTGACAAAGTGACTGTCTGCCCTGAGACGCAGTGGGGTTAATTCAGCTCAGGTGAGCTCTGGGGTCATGAGGTTGCACAGATGCATATCCCTAAAGTTAATAAGAAGCTACTAAGGTTTTTGGAGGATGCATACAAAAGGCAGAGTAGTGTTAGACCTTCTTCCAGCAATATTAAGAATTTAAATATTCAACTTTTCTAACTTATTTTTGTTATAGTCTTATTACAGAATTCTCACCAGAAAGAAGACTGCAAGCTTGCTCTTGGTTAATTATTGCATTTAATGTGCAGTGCAGTTGTCAACCCACAGAAGTTAGTATAGAAAAGAAATGTATGACAATCTCATATACCAATCTCATATGGCTTACTCTTACCCCACATCCTGCCAGAGCTCCGAGACAGACCATGGCTTTCTCAGATGGTTTCTCCTGCTTGTTGAAGGTAAGAGTTGTCATCAAGGGAAGGTAGGGAATAGAAGGTAACATGACTTCTACCATAAAGGAGTTAAGAAAGCTTTTGTTCCCCTACAGAGTAGGAGAGTGGTGTTGTGTCATAAAATCATAGAATGGTTTGGGTTGGAAGGGACCTCAAAGATCATCTAGTTCCAACCCCCCTCCATGGCAGGGGCACCTTCCACTAGACCAGGTTGCTCAAGGCCCCATCCAACCTGGTCTTGAACATCTCCCTATGCAAGGGGACATTAGAGCTCTGAAGTTACATGAACAAAGAGACTGGTGCTGTGTACTCTGAATCCGGTTTGCAAAACTCATTTCTTCAAGTGGGCATTTTCTTTTCACCAAGAGTCAAAGCACATGTCTTGTGGCATGGCTCATCTACTCTGCAGAGTGCTTGTGCCATGCAAAAGTGTTAACTGGACCCTGAATCTCCCTGTGGAAATGCTACCACAAAACCCTGCAGGAATGTAAATGCATGAAAGTGCCAAGAAGTCTTTGGATATGGTATGGAAAAATGAGTGTCAAACAGGGAAGGTGGTCAGGGAGGGAGGTCAAGGAAGGAAGGATGGGCCTGAAGTATGGTGCAGAGGCCAAAGGCTCCTGTTACAAGTAATGCCAGTGATATTGTCAGAAGTGGAGCAGAGAATTAAAGAATGCACCTGAAAGGAACAGCTTTTGCAGAGATGCAGCTGGGTCATGGAGTGTAATAAGGTGATTCTGGTCCAATTTGTTCTTGCCAAGGTGAAAGGTGGGCTTGGGAACCAGCTGCTGAAGTCTCTCTCTCAACTGGAGGGAGGGGGGCTGCACTGAGGAGGCTATTTTCATCCTTGTTAAATAGTGATGATGGGAATAAAAGTGGTTGCATTGCTACCAAATCTCTGACAGCTGACACTGAATCCTGATACTGTGATACTGCCTTTGATACAGGAAGAGGTGAGAAAACCACTCTAGCTATAAATAGAGTTAACCTGAGCCTTTAAGCCTCCTCTCTGCCTTGGTATCTAGCTGAAAAAAAACCCGGCTGACAAAAAACTTTGGCTGAAAAACTGCCCCTGTGTATCCTTAAAAGCCCCCCCAATAGTTCTGGAATGCAATTGGCAGTGGTAAAGGAGCTTGTAAAGCCTCTCTCTGTGCTAATAGCTGTGCCCTGGATAGGTGATGGCTGTGTTACTTTCACAGCTGTTCAACCCATTTCACCTCTGCTGCATTAGACAGAAGAAAGTAAAAGCCCTGTCCCCTTTGGAGACTGTGGTGAAGGCTGAAGGATGGGCAGCTCTATCACTGCCTGCTGCTGGGTTCTGGGGGAGATGTACGTGCCCAGCAGACAGCACTGCAGTTAAGGTCAGGCTCTCGGGCAGAGCCTGAAATTTCACCTCTCTTGCGATTCGACTGCTGCTGCTTCAGCTTTCTCTATGGACACATGTGCATCTGTACTCACATATCTATGCATAGAGACACTTCCTCTACACAATAGTCTCTGTGTATACTGTCAGTGTATATAATATATTAGGCTGTGAAACTGCTCAGTGTTGATAAGTGCAGCTCAGAAAGCCAACCGTATCCTGGGCTGCATCAAAAGGCCAGTGTGGTCAGTAGCTTGACGGAGGTGATTTTCCCCCTCTATTCTGCTCTGGTGAGACCCCACCTGGAATATTGTGTCCAGCTCTGGAGCCCCCGGTACAAGAGGGGTAGAGACATGTTGGAGTGAGTCCAGAGGAGGGCTACAAAGATGATGAGAGGGCTGGAACACCTCTCCTATGAGGATAGGCTAAGAGAATTGGGGTTGTTCAGCCTGGAGAAGGCTCTGAGGGAGACCTCATTGCAACCTCACAGTATCTGAAGGGGGCCTACAAGAAAGCTGGAGAGGGACTTTTTACAAAGTAAAAGACCACTTCTGATAAGAAATAAATCTGTCCCACCATATCCTTTCCTCAGTGGCCCTCTCCTCCTCTTCCTCTTTTGCCATGGCTTCTTTGTGTCTGCTCCTGCTGCTGTTGATTATTTGGCATCACAATGGTGCCATTTATTTGCATGTTTGGGGGACAACATACTCAAAAGGTCCTGTGTAGAATAAAGTTTTCTAACTAGATGTATTCTGTGCTCACAGCAGACCTGAACAAAGAATACTTGGCCCAAATCCCAAAGCTTTGCACTCTTGCAATTTGAGTCACTTCTGGCTCGTAGCTGTCTTCAATCACAATTTTGTATGTAAGAAGAAGAAATGTAATTCACCAGGAAAAGATGCATGGCTTTTGAAAAGGCATATATATCTATGTTTACCCAGGGCAGCAGTCAGGCAGTGCTGTTTGTAACTTATTTGCAGAAGGACGGGTTGACCGTGAGGCTGACAACAGGTGAGGAGGGGTTCTCAAATCTATTTATACCCTAGCCTGGGTGCCATTCAGCCCAGAGCTATGTGATAATTTACTGCTGTGGGCCAGCACTTGCCAGCATTGTGAATTCCTGCCTAGCTGGAACAAGCACTTCTGGGCTTGGCTCTGGCTCTTGGTGAGCTGTCTGATCATTGACAATGCTGCTTTTTTAGAAATTATTCAACTGCTCCATTTCATAATAATTTGAATCTTTTAAACTTACTTTTTAATTTGTAGCTGACATTATTCCTCTGCCTTAGGGAAAAACACTTCACAGCCTGGTGCAAACTGTGACACTTTGACAGGAAAGTCTGCATGGTGGCTAGTTTCTGACGTTACAGAAGAAAAAGTATATATGAAGTATTAATTAGGCTTTCTGAAGGAAAAAAAAAAATTCTTTTTTATGTGGTTGTGTGTGTTTTCTTAGCTATGGATCTAATCCTGGCCTACTAAAGCCCAGGCAGAGTAACATGTTGCAGGGAAGAACAGTCTGTGAGTTTATAGGGTTGCCATTACCAGCACAGTGAATGTATCCTTTTGAGGTTTCATTGGAGACGAAATTAGGGAAATAAACTGCCTGTTTACCTCCCTCCCCACCCCGAAATTCTCTCAAATCTTTTTAAATACATCATAGTAAAGGCGGTGAAACTTAACACCTACCTGCACACCCACTCTTTGAAGAGTGGCATTTTTTTTTTCTCTTTAAAGTCATCACCCTTTCATTTCTTAGTCTTCAAACACAGTAATAAACAAATGTGGATGATGCACAGCCCACTGGATGATGCTTCGGAGTACTGCTAAGTGCTTGGCTTACAAAACTACATTTAGATATAGCTTGAGTCTTGGCTCAGTTGTATGCAAATTTAGGAGGAAAAGAAAATTTGAGATAGAAAACTTGAGATAATTGGATCCATTGAGTAGCTTTTTGTTTACCTTTTTGTAGGACTGGCTTGTCCTCTCCAGATGGGTGAGTGGGAGATGGTCAGCCCCAGAGCTATTGCTTTGCAATTCCGGAGTGTATCAGTCTCCTGGGAAGCATCATCTGAAGAACAAAGAAGCTCATGCAAGTCCTAGTCTCCTTTTTGCTTCAGGGAGCCTAAATTAAACCTATCAAAGGAGTCACAAAGTTATTAGCACACTGTTTATTTAAAGGAGTACCTTTCTATTTCTACCCGTTTGTAAACTCTGAAGAGCTTACAACAAGCTTCATCGTGTGTTTGGATTAGACAAGCTGCTGAGCCATTGGTCAGCCAAGGGAAACTGGGAATACACTGAGGATCTAAATACTCACTGCACTCCTTGTGCTGTGATGTTTGCAGTGGCTTATTTTTCTGTGGAAAAGCTTAATCTAGCTACTTGACTGTCAAGGGAAGTCTGTGGGGATGGAAATGGGAAATTGTTGGCTTGCCTGGTCTAGCAGACCCCAGTTATGCAGTACATATATTCTCCTTCTCTTGGGTATTGATAGGATAAATAGTTCTGAAGTACTGAGTTTTTCAACATGAAGAATGTAGTACTGTATTTTTTAAAATTGTCCATGGTGTTTTCTAGATTATTTCTTTATTAGGTACCTTAGAGATACCCTGTTACCAGCTGTTGTTAATGTGCTGTGGGGACTGATAGGAAATTCGTCAGAGACTCAGAATTAGGTAACTGCTTGGCAGGAGTCCTGTGTCTTACTAGCTGCTCAGGTAGTAAGAGGTGTGTGACAGCAGAGCATCCCTGATGCTCCCTCTTCCCTGGCTTAGCCATATGAAAAACTCTGCTATGGAAACCTACTTGTATGCCAGGTCTCTTATGAAAATTAATGCATGCATGTGTATGCGTGTGTTTTCTTTCAAGTATAAAGATGAAAGGATCTGTGTGGATCCTTTATTGATAAAAACCTCAATATTCAAAAAAGTATAGAAAGATGCATTGCCTTGAACCCTGATTATCCTTGTTAACAATATTTACAAGCAAAGCTTCAAAGTGGAGGGAAACATTTAAAAAATAAAAAAAAATCTAGCCATTGTGTTGTACTGGCAGGTTTACTTTCCAGTTTGGATGCAGGAGGTATTAAACTGATTATAGTTATAAGAGAGGGTAAGGCTGCAAGATGGAAATTGCCCCATTAGATTGACTTCTTAGAGTCATATTTAAAAGTCAAGCAGCTGATGGATTTGGTGGTTTAGGTTCTATCTGTAGGTGCCTTGGCCTTACTGCATCTGTTTGTGTATCTGCTGGAATGCCTGGAAATTTGTATTCACAGCTTTTCAGTTACTGCTCTGGGGATTGACTCTGGACTGCCCTTTGCTAGAATCCAGTTCAAGAGAGACAGGGAACTACTGGAGAGAGTCCAATGGAGGACTATGAGGATGATTAAGGGACTGGAGCACCTCCCTTATGAGGAAAGGCTGAGAGACCTGGGGCTGTTTAGTCTGGAGAAGAGAAGGCTGAGAGGGGATCTGATCAGTGTTTAGAAATATCTGAAGGGTGGATGTTAAGAAGATGGAGCCAGTCTCTTTTCTGGTGCCTAGTGATAGGATGAGGGGCAATGGGCACAAACTGGAACACAGGAAGTCTCACCTCAACATGAGGAGAAAATTCTTCCCTGTGAGGGTGACAGAGCCCTGGAAGAGGCTGCCCAGAGAGGTGGTGGAGTCTCCTTCTCTGGAGACTTTCAAAAGCCATCTGGACACATTCCTGTGTAACCTGCCCTAGGTGAACCTGCTTTGGCAGAAGGGTTGACTAGATGATCTCCAGAGCTCCCTTCTGTTCTGTGATCCTTAGGCTTCAGCTTTGGTTCATTCATATACTAAAGACCCAATGGCTCAGTAGCAGTAATGATAAATGAAGGACAGCCTATAACATTGAAATGTTTCACTTTCTCTTTAATTGCTATATAATCAACTCATCTATGCCTCAAGGAAAATTTTATTAAGCAGGATGGATTCATATGGAGTAAGACAGGCTTATCGCCCCTTTCTCCTTTAAAATACCCTTGATAAAGGGCACACTCTATACAGCCTATCTTCAGAAATCCTCACAGGGTTACTTAATGCAATCATAGAGTTGTATATTAGTAAAGAAAGAGAAAAGAATATGATGAGGAAACATAAGAGGATAGATTTTGAAATTCAGAATGTCAGTGAAGTGGAGAGCACTTAAGGTTGGTGAGGACCATAGCTAATTTCGTGCTAGCACTGGTGGAACAGGATAGATATGGAGTGGGCATATGTGAGATGAAGGGAAATGGGATCAGAGGGATAACGTGGTCCTGGGCCTTGATGACTTTGTCCTGCTGAGTATTTGCTGTCTGTATCTGCTCATCTTTTTTTTTTACATTAATATTTTCATTATTCATCCAAAAAGGGCAGTGGGCAAGAAATGCCAACTTGGGATCTTTGCCCTCAACTTTCAGATGATCCAATATCCAATATACAGTTGTGAGTTTGTATTAACTCTTACATTTACCTGAGGACAACATGGAAGTGAGCCTCTAATCCATACTGCAAGCACTATAAAACCTTAAGGATATTGCCCAGAAAGATCGAAACCTCAGTTTGAAGCCTATACCTGCAACATGCATGTCTACATGCTGCAGTCATGATGGCACTGAGTATATTTGATGTAGAAGGATTAAAGATTTTCTAATTGAGAAGAATTTCTCTTCAGGAGATGTTGGTAGTTCCTTACTGATGAGACATGACAGTAAGAACAGGCTACTTTACTTTTTCTCTGTGCTGTGATTTCTTTCCTTCCCATAACAAAGAGGATAACTTCTCAGAATATTGCTCTTAATGATAAAACTTCATAAATTATTATTAAGTGCTTTGTATGTTAAGAGGTGTGGCAGTGCAAACAGGAATACACTGATTTTACTGATAACCTGCACAGCATTCTCAACCGTATTGCTGGTATCTGAGGTAGTTCTTGAAGTCAAATAAACAAACTGGAGTGCATGTAGTGCTTTGGTGTTCTAGTCATCTTCAGATGCTGGGGGTACAAAATGGCAAGTCCCTTAAAGGTTTGAGATCTGAGCAGTGTTACTGGAAGCAAGGGCTGCTGCCAGCTTGTTAAAGATCTGCAGATCAAATGCAGCATGGAGCTGTTAGCTGCTGGTTTTGCAGCTATGAAGCCCTGGCTAGAAAACTGATCCTGCTTCCCTCTGTGCTCAGCCCCTCTGCAAGGAGACTCCACTGCAGCAGGTGCAGATTTTAATCCTTGGGACAAAACCACGACCCCAAGGTAGCTGTGGTTGGACATAGAAGCTCCACTGAACTGAGCATTTTGCCAAACAGCTCAAGCTTAAATCGGGGCAGGGGAGGGATAGAAGCTCAGCTGACCTGTGCTCTGGTCTGCCAGTGTCCGGGCTGGATCTTCTGATGTAAAATATGTATTTGTTGAATGGAAATGCAACTGAAATTAATTGATGTACTAGTAAAACACAAAACAAGACAAGCTTGTGCTAAGGTGGGGAAGGAGGAAGTAAATGGACCTTTTTATAGCAGAGGGCACTAGTTAGTGCACTAAGGAAGGAACCTATAGTACAACATTGGGCTAAGATTTAAGCTGGTTGCACAGAGAATGTAAGAGAGATCAAACTCATACCTTGAATATAAAAATTCTGATTTATTTACATCAGTAAAAAATTAATATTAAAGTTGAGTATGGTCTTATAAAACAATTGTATTTCATAAATGTGATATTCATGAAAAATGGAAGTTGTCAAAAAAACCCTGCAATGTAAAAAAAAAAAAAGATGTTTTTTCCTTTTTTTTTTTTTAGTAGTGAGAGAAATTATAATTTCCTGCATACTATAGGTACTTTTATGCTGGCAATACAAATTGAAGATATACAGCTCATTTGCAAAAGTCCTGTACATTAAGTGTACTGAAGAGAATCCATTAGTTTTATGTAGTCATGAGTTCATGTTACAAATTTGTAGATAATTCCTGGAGAAGCTCTGCTTCTTGAATGCAGTGCTCAGTGTGCTGCAGCATCAGAATTCTTCAGCAGCTGCAGTGTTTAGGTGGGGTGGTGTTTGCAGTGAGCCTCCTGAATACCATGGCCAAAGCTGGGAGAGATGCTGTGGCAAGATGTCAGCTCATGTACCCCATCTTCAGGGGAGCCTTGATTTTGGGGAAAGATGCTTTGGCTAAATCCATGCCCAGCTAGCACATGTGTGAGAGGGTTTCCAGCTTGACTGCTGAAGTGAAGTGTTGCTCCATGTGCTGCTGTACCTCTTGCACCACAGAATTTGGTTCTTGGAGGGTATAAATAAATACTTTATCTTATTACCCATCATGGATGCTGGGAAATTTCAGCATGAAACCATAAAGAGATAATGTGATTGTAGTAGCTGAGCAGAAGCTGTCTTCCCACTCCATTATGTTTTCATCTTCAAAGCTATATTTAGGCATGCAAAGTGCTGGTTTTCTGCTGTCATATTTCTGGCTTGTTTCTTTACTGAGTGGTTACTGCCAGCAGAACAGACAAACCCAGAACACATGCAAAAATGTAATTGTATTTTTATGCAGCTGGGAGAAAACTACACTCCTGATGAGGGGGAAGACTGGCCTGCAGAGTTTGTCCTGCTGACGATCTTTACAGTATCTCCCTGATGATTTTCCAACTCGATAGGGGATGGTGCATCTCCCTATGTGTTTACAAGGTGGATCTGTTAACATCTCCAAGCTGTTCTCTATGGATATGGCTGCTTTGCCACCTCAAGCTCACAAGCCAGAGCATCCATTCACTGTCAGTTACTTCTTTATGTTCAAACCCCCACCTTAAACATAACAATTAAGGTTTCCTTGTGTCTGTGGTGTAAAATGGCACCGAACTTATTGAGGAATGGTTGTGATTAAGGCACTAGATTAAAACTCAGGAGTTCAGTATCCAGAGGGGATCTCTTGTACAGTGTAAGATGAGGCTCAGTTTCTCCCTCGTAAAGGTGGGTAGGAAGGGTTAAAAATCCTTTGTGAAGGTGAAGTGTCCAGATACCGCCATCATGAAAACTGTAGGAAAAAATTTAAATATTCCTATCAAAATAGGACTATAAATGGCTTTTTATGGATCTTGTTCCGTATTAAAGTTTCATATGAAAACACATCAAAATAATTAAAATTACAGTAATTAAAAGTTGCATCTTAATTGTTATGACAAATTAGATGAGCAAGATCCAGTAAATTAAGAAACTGTATTCCAGTAGTTGTTGTAAAAGCCTAGTATTAATGGACTGTAAATAACTTATGTTTTTATTAGCAAGAATCTGTCTAGACTCTTCAGTGAAATTACAATAAATCTCCTCGAACTGCATAAATCAGAAAAAACATAAACCTGTTTCAGGGAGAACAGGATTCTCTATGGTATTCCTTTATGAAAAAGAATTCTTTTTCTCTTCTTTTATGAAGAAAAAGATACACGTCCTTAGATGCCTCAGGATTTATAATGTTGTTTGATTGGGCTATTACAAAGCTACTCTAATCAGGATTAAGCCTTGTACCCTGGAAACTAGAGGTGATGAGATTACATGATTATCAAAGGTGATTTAGAAGATCAAAGCCTTTTTGAGGGAATAAAATCCCTAATTTTATTCCTTTGAAAGGGGTTATTTTGTTTTAACTTGTATTTGACCTTATTCTCTCTCTCCATGTTGATAAATACATAGTGTAAAGATGTGGCTTTGCTCAAGCCATTGATGTTTTTTGCAATAAAACTCAATTGATTCAGGATTTTACCTTCCCCCCTGGAACTGTTATAACAGCCACGTTTTACAAAACTGAATCTGATGCCTCCTGAATAAATAACATGTCAAATAACGATGATTTCTGATAGTTTTTGAACCATTTTATCTAAGCAGTGAAACAGAGGACTTGGCTACACATCCTGTCTTTACCAAACCAATTTGCCTCAGACTCACCCAGCGTTTCTTTTGCTCAGTGTAGATTTTTGAGTTGACCCATGAAATGCAATCCAAAGGAGAAGCAGTTGGCTACCACTCTGCTAATATTTCATTAGTTTGTGGGAGCCAGTTTGTGTTTTTAGATGCAATGCCATCATATTTTTATCTTTGTGAGAAAAAATGAAGCCACATTTTGGAGGCTTGGGTAAGGCTTCTTCTTCCCTCCGGGGCCTCTGGCCTTGCTCTTGCCTTTGCCTTCTCAGGTGCTTCTGCTGTCAGTCCCTCTGCAGCCCCTGGCCCACAACATAGAGCTCGGGGTGGGAAGTGGATCTGCTGGACTCTTTAACTTCAGGAGTGCAAGGGCTGTTCCAAGAGTCACCTGCTTTTCTAGGGCTCTCCTCCAAGCTGCAGAAGGAAAGATGCTCAAGTTAAGAGGCTAATGAATCATGGCTTTCTAAAACAGCGCTGATTAACCACATTAACCTAGGAGGCACAAATGCTGCACCATACTATGTCATTCCCTGTCTCCTCCTGTATACACGGTCTTTACATGCACCATCCCCATTTTATTGTCGTGATGCTAAATGCACTGTACTGTCCCCTCCCCAAACTCTCTTGGGAAGCAAACTTTTTGTATGTTTAACAGGAGATCAGTATGAATCTGGGTTCACTAGCAGGTACATAGAGATTTGAGTGAAAACCTTTGTTCCAGACTCTGCTGGAGGAAAGGTCTCATCTCTGTTATGCATCTGCTTAGCATGGTTACAGTGATTCCTGAGTATGCCAGCTGACTGGGATGGGTATTCTGGTGGTGTAAATCTGCCATGCTGGAGACAGGAGAACTGAGATACAGCAAGTATAAATTATGTTCCTGGGGTTGCACTGGCAATCTTGAAGGGCACAGGGACTATATGAATCAAGATTGATTATAGCAGTGGAACTAGTCATGAATATCTCATGTCAGGGGCCTTTGTGGTGAAATGTGCCCTGTGTTGCTGTAACTAATTAAAGCGGTTTAAGCTCAACATGGGGAAATACTCCAGAGTTATCTGGGAATCATTACTGTATTTTAAGTACATAAACTGCTAAACTGAATTAGCTTTCAACTACAGGCAAGTTATTATGTTCCTATTCTGACTGTTAGGACTTCAATGATTTGAACTGCTGAATGAAGAGATTTGTGATACATGACCAGTCATGAAACTAATCCAGATTCAACTGTCCCCCAGTTGCACAAGGTCTCACCTGGGCTACTTGCTTTGGGCTTGATTCAGTCAACTCCATCCATTCTCAAGCCCTCCTTTGAACAGTATCTTAAAGGCAATAGCATTTGATCTTCTATCTCTGCTCTACCTCTTGTGAGATTAGCAGTCTCAATGAAATAATATTTCATTTAACTGCATACCCAGAAATCCTATTACAGATTAACAGGCTTTCTATGAGCAGAGTAATGGTACATGTTATGCCTTGATAAGATGCCAGTAACTGCTTGGTCAAATGACCGAGCTTAGTAAACCAGCAAAGTTAGCTCATCTATCCACAGGCTGTTCAAATGGGAACCAGTTGTACTGACTTCAGTACTAAAATCTGAATCTCAAACTCTTGTTTGGGTACCCTAAGACTAAACACAAAAGCTCTAGGTCAAGTCCTAGGTAAGGCTAATGATGTTTTAAATCCTCATATTCCTTAGAGCATGGGATGAGCAGGAGACATGCTTGGGAAAGGAGCATTTTTTGCCTCCTGGAAGGAGCAGTGATTGTGCAGGAGACAGGCAGATCTAAGCACAGGACTGACATTTAATGCCTAGCAATGCTATCTAGCAAAATGAGATAGAAGTTGCCTCTGTTTTTCCATCTTTCTGTTAAAATGGGGTGTGTGGGAGAGAGGACTCAGCTGCCTGATGAGGAACACACTGCTTGTACAAGCTCCTGCCTGCCAGATTATCTTTAGCAATCTGCTTCTCAGCAAATAGATGCTTCAATTTGACCTGGGAAAAAATGGAGGGATGGAGGGATATATTGTGGAGTTTGGGAGCATGGGAGAAACCGGCTCACTGATTTTTCAGAATGTTTTACCTATGAATGAGTGATGCTATTGCAGCTTTGACTTTGTCTCCCCTCCCTCCTGCAACTGGTGTTTGAAGCTACTACTAACATACAAAACCCCCACACAAAGAAACAAACAGCAGCATTGTTATATTTGGAGAGGAGAGGTAGAGCAAGGGAAGGAATGAAAGAAAGAGTGGGAATAGCCTGTGAATTTCAGACTAGATGCAAACATGGCCAGAATGAGGACAACTAGGCATACAACTTCTGGTTTAGTGGAACATCTTGAAGTTTCCCTCTGTCAGCTTTGAATTGCAATTGAATGAATTGCAAAGCATAGGAAGCCCTGGATGCTTAATGAACTTGAAGGAGGAAGATCAAAGTGTGGTGGTTTGTCTATTAGGGCATCTACTATAAAGACAGGGGGTCAGCATCTGTACATGGTGATGTAGTGCTCACAGTTGTGGCAACTGCTCCTCAGCAGAAGATGACCAGCAGTGATGTGAGGGGCTTTTGGAGCTTTTGCCACGTGCTGAGTCCTACAATGGTCCTTCTCTGTTCCCCAGCACATTTGCTGTGATATTTGTATTAGGCCGTTCAATGTAAGGTCTGTAAAAGTTTACTCCAGGCAGTTTATTTTAAGTGTCAGAAAAGACACAGTAGTGTTTTGCATCTTAAATAAGTGCATGTGGCAATTAATGGGCTAAATTGCCATTTTGTTTTAATTAATATAAATTTGAACTAACTCATTAGTGATACTTTTGATGTCCACTTGTATAAATGGTATGCTGAATTTGGCTGAGGATTTATTTTGTTCTTCCAAAATGCTGTATATTGTAACACTAGGATATTTAAGTTTTTGCATGAAAGGGATGATTTCATTTACAGTGGGGTTTTTTTATATTACTCTCTGCACTTTGGTAGACTACCACAGCAAGATAATACACCCCATTGAGGCATAAATTAGCTAATAATTTATAAAAGACTGTTTTAAAAAATCGATCCATAAAACTGTCAGGGCTTTTGTCTTGCAAGGTTTGACATAAAGTCTCTTTTAAAAACATTTATTTCTGCTAGTAGGCACCGGAGTAGACAAAGTTGACTTCACATAGTATATAACAACAACAGAAAACACTGCAACGATGTACAGAACTTCTAGGAAATCTTCAAATGTCAGAATATAATGCGATATTAGATCTGGGAATGCAAAAGGTTTGCATTTCCCAGTGGTTTTTTGCATGTTTTTTTTGGCATGTTCCTCTACTGTCAGTGTGTGGAAACTTGGTCCTTATTCTCTCTGGGGAGGGAACAGCTGCAATATCCACAACTGCCCCTGTCCTTGCAACTCACAGAAGCCTTGGGCACTTACAAGTGCAATTTCATCTCCTATTAGGGTTGGTCTTGCAATCCCTACACATGGGGATGAGTCCTGTGATTTCAGCTGCTCTGTGGCAAGAGTAAAAATACTCCTCACATGAGGAAAGGTTTCCTGAGAAGGGTCTTAATCCTCTTGCGTAGCTTAGAGCTTAATGGACTTAAACATCCTAAGATGCTAAGAAACCAAAATAACAACACTTTGTACTTCCAGGCTGTTACATTGATCTTTGAGCATTCCTAAATACTCGTTTCTGTTTCCTGGCTGGTTTTGTGGGTTTTGATTTTGAGTTTTGCTTTTTTTCCTTCTTCTTTTAAGTGGTAGAGAAAATGTAAAGCTAAGCCGAGATTTTTTAAAAAACGGCCAGTGGTTGCAGACATGGAACCGGCATGTGTTGATGCTTCAATTTCTTTACACTGACTTTTTCAGAGCAATGAATCTCCCATAGCTACAGGAGGTTTATCCACTTTGAAAACTGGGTTTAGGCTGTGGACCAATCAGACTTGAAATCAGCACCTAGATCTGAAATCCTACACGAGAAACTCAAAATTTCAAGTTATAATTGTGTCCAAACAGATCCTTGCCTATGCATTATCTGTCCATCATTATTGCCACCTGATTTGAAACATTCTAATACAGATTTCAGATGAGCAGTTTACTGGTTTAGAGGCTGATGTTGGGAATGGTACCCTTCCTCTTGGTCCAAGCCTACCTTCTCATGGTTATTTAAAGATATTTATAACCTGAGGGTTACTTCAGAGCTTTTAAGGACTGAATGTGAATGTCCTTAGCCCCCACACAAATAAGGGAACTTCTGTGCCATGAAACCAACACTGAATTTTCCCTGAGGTGCCCGTCACAGCAAGTGTATAAGTGTAAGGATTGAGCAAACCATGGAAAGTTAACTCTTCCCTTTATTCAGACTGGTAGTCTACTGAAATCTGGGGCAAGAGGATAGGATAGGATAGGATAGGATATTTCAGTTGGAAGGGACCTACAATGATCATCTAGCCCAACTACAATACTATCTTTGCCCAGCCATCTGTTCTCCATATGAACAGGGCACTTTCCTGGGAAATCCCATAATGACCTTAAACTCCCATCAGGATTTTAGAAAGCCATTGCACTGCTATACTTCTGCTTTCTTGGCCCAAAGTGGAAAGCTTCTTACCTTGCTTGGTGAAGTGCAGGTTCACTGCCAGCTGTTGTGGGAGCTGGAAGACGAAACTGGACTCCTGGTCGGCGGTCAGAGAAACTTCTCCTGACAAAGGGCTGAGGGCTGGCAGCACTCAGGGACAGCTTCCTGGTCTGGTCTCCAGGCTGCCGGAAAAGCAGGCTGCTCTTTTGGGGAAGTGGTGAAGCTTCAGGCTGGCTGGTCACCTCTGCTGGAGGTTGTGTAGGTACCACTGGAGATTTGGCTTCAAATAAGGAAGATGTGACTGGGCAAAATATTGAACGAACATTGCTGCCCCTCTTGGAGGAGGAGAGCTGGTGCTCATCCCCAGCATCCACCCCAGCTCTCAGCCCCTTGTAGGAGCGGGAGGGGGAGGTTGGTGGGGAGGGGGCGATAGGGAATGGAGGTGAGCTTGCGTCTCGGCGGTAGACTGTGGAGCCCAGCTGCCGGTGCAGTGTTGGTGAGTTTTGCTTGTGCCCCGTGGGAGGGCTGAGTGGTTTTCGCTGGGCTGGTGGAGAGGGCAGCTTCTTCTGCAGGGGTGGGCTGGGCATCCTGGGGCTAGAGGGAGGACTGGGTTTCCTCTGCATGGTGGGTGAGCCTGGTTGAGGGTTGCTGAAAGCCTGCAGAGAGTGTCTGTGGTGTGTTGAGGGACTGAAAAGCCGTTTCTCAGTTGGTGGAGAAGAAGGAGGGGTTCTTGTTGGGGAGATCCTCCTGGCAAACACTGAGCCTTTTTCATTTCTCCTGAGCGAATCGGGAGAGCTGTGCTTCTGGTATTGCACTGAAGTCACAGGTGAACTGGGCACTTTGCTCTCTGAGCTGTTACTGTGTAGTTTTGAAACCTCACTGGGAATTTGGAGAGGAATAATTTTACGGGTTTGCTTGTACAAATCCTCAGCCTCTTTCCTCTGGGTTGCCAATATCTCCTCCTGGCTAGGGGTGTGCACGTTGGTAGGGTTCAGCTCCAGAGAGTACCTATGCAGTTTCTCATCCCCTGCTCCAGGATTCCGTGGACCTTTATTAGTGATTGCACTGGGGCCACTGATATTTTTACTTGGCAATAAGTCAATGGACTGAAGGGAGGCTTTCATTTTTGGGGAAACCTGTGACCTCTTAGTAGCATGAAATTCTGCTTTGGCGGGCTTTTTGGCATCTTCTGAAAAGTTTCCTTCTATTCTTGCAGTTTCTTCAGGCCCAGGTAAGTCAAAAGAATTGTCCATTAACATTTCAGGTGGTGGTGGTGGCAGGTTCTCAATGTCTTCATCAGACTCTTCCTTTGTGTCCTTGCTCAATTCTGCAGCTGATGCAGGAAGAAAGGCATTTGGAAAGCTAGAAGAAACTCCACTGGTGTCTGAAGGGTTTGTATCTTCTACTGGTGAAATACGATTCTTAAGATTTAATGGTGCCAGGCCTCTCTGAAAAGGAATGGTGGGTGGGATGACTGGAAGCCCAAATTTTCTGATGCACTTTATTGGTCCTAAGGATCTTAAAGGTGCAGCTTTTACAAGATCATCAGTAGGACTGAATGTTTCAATAAGCTTTTTGACAGACTGTCGAGGGGCACAGCTGCTGCTACCGAGCATTTGTGCTCCAGGAGGCTCCTTTTCTTTGCCTCCTAATGTCTCCTGGGTGTGCGTAGTAGCTCTTAAAGGCTTCCTGCCTCTTTTTTCATCCAGCTGATGGGTATTGTTTTGATCAACCATGAACAAAGGGACTTTATCCTGGTTAGGCAGGATGCTGAAATTTTTTGAGAGGCACTCCTTCAGTTTGCTAGAGGACCTAGATGTAATTTGCTCATCCTGCAAATAAGGTGCTGCTCTTGATTTCCAAAGCTCTGGGTTGTTATCTGTATCCTTCTTTCCATAAAACATTTCCAGTCTTTTGTTGAGCTCTTTTTGAGTTCTCTGAAGCTCTAAGAGGGTTGGGTCCTCTGCCTGGCTTCTGAGGGACTCCTCTGACCTGGACCGTTGTTGCTTCCCAAAGGTCTTCTGGCTGCCCGTTGCTGTACTGGGTCTTGCTGTTAGGACTGCTCTTCCGCTCTCATCCTCTATCCATTCCTTACGCCTGGATTTAGCTGGGACAAACTTGATTTTCTCACTGATGGCATCTTTCATCTTCAGAATAATTTCCTCTGTCTCTACATTCTCTGTCCTCTTGATGTGCCTTTGTGTGTTATCAGTGACCGCAGGTGAAGACCGGGGCCTCCTTGGCAAAGCATCCTTCCCCATTTCTGATAAACTTGTGCTGTCATCATCCTCCCCTAGGGTGCTCCCTTCGTCATCATCGTCATCATCAGAAGGAAAATCTGTTGATTCACAGATGTTGAAATGTTCACCTTCTTGAGTAGAGTCAGACTGGAAGGAATTATAGGAACGGCTTTTCCTCAAGCTTACATATTGGGGCATGGTAGACATGCCTTCTGGTACTCTGCCCTGACAAGAAGTCCCTTCCCTGCTCTGCACGGATGAATAAAATATATCTTTAAAACGCCTTTCAAGTGCACAGTCGTGGGATGCGGCTGTGCGCGATGACACTGTCCCATCACGCACACGCTCTGCTGCTCTGGCATGCTTTTGGGACAAATGTCCGTGTACACAGGAATTGCAGCTTGCTTGTCCTCCATGGTGGCCGAGAGCACTGAACTCTTTGAGGGATTCATTGTCCACGCCAATGCCACTGTCCTCAGAATAAAGAGTCCTGTCATCACCGTGGGACTGGGAGGATCCCACTGTTGAGGCTTCAAGCAGCCTTACTGTCAGTAGCAGGCGCTCATCAAAGCTTTGCTTTGCTTTCAGTTTTCCTTCCAAGTTGCTTGCAGCAGACTGCAGGTAGTTGCATGTCTCTTGTAGGGCATTGGAGGTGAGGGAGGCCAGTGTCCCACTCACTACCTGCATCTTATTGACTGTGTACTGCAGTAGCTGTTGCAGAAGATCAGGGTGGTCCTTCACAGCACCCTTTTCGGCTGGCCACGCCAGATTCCCACCTACGTCTTTGAGAAGATTTTCCCCATCATTGGCAATTTCTTCCAAGAGCTGGTTGATTTCATCAAAGCGAAGCACAAGGAAGCTTACCATCTGCTGTAGGAAGAGCTGGGTCTGGGTAGCCTGGTTGGCCATGTGAAGTATAGTTTCATACTTGGAGAGGTTGGGGTTTAAGTAGGCGTATGCACTCTGATGAGCCTTCACAAGCAGCTCTGGGAAATCTACTTTTTCCTCTGTCTCGCACAGGGACAAAAGGGACGTTTCTTTAATTTTGCTAGGTCGACCTTGCTTTCCCTGCTTATGATTTTTTTGCTTTTTCCCTTTCTTTGGGATTTGCTTTGCATTGCTTTCATTCTTGTCATCCCAAATGAAAGCTGATGCTTCTGATTCACAGAATCTTTGCTTTCTGATCTGTATGGCCTCAGTGATGTGCTGTTGTGATTCAATCAGTTCAGACATCACAATTTCAGCATCTGTGGCTGTCCTTTCAATTTTCTTGTCTTCCCTGGAAACCTGGGGATCTGAATGAGCCTTGGATGATAACTGCAAATTATCGTTTTTGTCCTGCCTTGATAATTTCTCCTCCTTTTCTCCCAGGTAGTCTTTCCCCTGTATCCCACGTTGGTGGAATTCATCAGCATTGTAGCAAGCTGAACCTTTAACCAGCAGAGGGATTCCTTTATCTCCTGGATCAATACGCGAAATACTTTTGGGTTTATTCAAAGCCTTAAAACTACTTCTTGCCAGAGTATTAGCAATCTCACTGTGAGAAGGTGTGCACCCCATCCTTTCTCCTTCTTTGGCTTTATTTTTGATTAAATTCCAGATGAACTAGGGAAAGCACAACAAAGAGTCAAACTCACGGTTTCCTCCCGGACTGCAGACTGGCCTGTTTCTCATGAGTTTTCCATCATGATCCCAGTTTTGTTGTCAGTTCTCATTGTTGCTTGCCTTGAAATCTCATGTGCTTACTGCCCAGGATCTGCTCTTGAATTTGTGCACCATTCCATTGTACGTTCTGATTCAGGTATTCTTCGTCAATCCAAAAAAAAGGAGTGTGAAAGCTCTGCTGGATTTAGAGCTAATGGATTAAGAGGACTTGTGTGCCTCACTTCTGTCTTGACAGATGTCCACTACAAATAAGATTTTAAGCTCATTAGGATAAGCAGGCACCAGCCAGTCAGCACCCATGTTGGATTTATAAAGGCAGATTTTTTTTTCTGCACTATATTGGAAGGCAAAAGGACTTGGTACCTGTCTCCCCTTATTTCCCTTGTTACAAAAACATGATATACAATTGAATGCAGAGATCCAAAGGAAGAAACTGTATTTTAAAGCCTTTTTTGAAGGGAGACTATCTGAACAGGCATGTAAATGCCACTAGTGACTCCTTAACCAAGAGAAAGGTGACCTTGACTGAGTATGGACCCCCTGAAGAGTACAAGACGGAATCAAACAGCTTAGAGATGCTTGTTAGACTTCTGCCTTGGGGGTCTTCAAAATTTTCCCCTACTTGCAAGTGACAAGTTGCTTACTTTTTCATTCTAAGACCTCCAAACAAGATTTGGAGTATTTTTTTCTTCCCCTCAGCCAATCATCCCTGGAAAGGGTTTTTTTTCAGTTCTAAATAGCTTCCCAACCTGAAAATCCAAACTGTACAATAGCAGTATTTGTAGAATAAGTTTTGCATCTGTTAGGATGGTATCTGTATCCAGTGGATCTAAACTGTAGGATTTTTTTGGTTTTTGGGGTTTTTTTTAAATCTAAAATCCTACATTTTCCTACAGAAAACGAATTTTCTCTTTTTTTTCTAAGAAAATTAATTTTATTTTCTTCCCCTGAGTGTCTTAGGATAAAATTTTAAGTCACAAAAGTGACTTGTTTGCCTTTATTTCTTTTTCATCGGCCAGGGCTTAGTTCTCTCAAAGGCAAGACTTTATGGGTTAAAACTCTAAGAAAAAAAGCTATCAAATTAAAAATATAGATCCATTTCTGAGAAAAAACACAACAACCCAAAACAACAAAACAAAACAAAATAAATGTTTGAATCACTTCTGAGGTCAGGACAGAATAATAGCACTTTGAAAAGAGAAATTAAAGAAGCCAAAGCAGAACTTGGATGAAGAAGATGATATTTATCTTTTCCAAGTATTTATTTATGAAGGGCAGTATGTGAATAAAGATGGTAATAGCAATCACCTCCAATTTGTCTCTTCGTCACTCAGACTGGCCTAAATGGATCCATCTTTTAATTTCCAGATGCAGCTCTTCTACTGAAGGTGGCCATTTCTCAGTGTCACAAAGGTCACAGACAACAGTGGCCAACTCTAACGCTGGCTAGAAGCCCACTGCTTCTCTCTAGCAATGTGATTTCTAGCTGTGTGGTCACGGGTATCTCGTCCAATTCCCAGCAATCTTTGCATGCTGCCAAGCCTATAAAACATTCTCAGACTTTAAAGAACAGCTCGCACGATTCATTCCTCAGTGCTGGACGGCAATAGCTGAATATCTGCATGGAATGCCATTATTCTCTGTAGCTTTATTGTTCAAATCTCTTTCTGTTCAACAGGAACAGGAAAATTACCTTGTTTTACAGAGTGACAGGATCATAGGAAAATTTTAAATCTCTGTGTGCTTTCTCTAAAGTAATTTTTCTGGAACACATACATTGTACTTAATATACATGATGGCATAGTCATTTCCCTCAGAGTTTTTCTGGAAAGCATTGAGTAATTACTTCTTGGCTCTGCTTCTTGCAAGTCATGTAGCTCACGCTCCGGCTGCTTCTGTGTCTTGCCACAATGTGGTTTCTACACAATGGTCCCAGCTCTTTTTTGCCTTCCCTTTCAGGTACGTATCTAAGGTGTTCAAAGTGGAGAAATGGAGCAGATTTAGGCAGCTGCTTCACCCTAGTGATCCAAATGGGTCAGTATGCTAGAGCCTTCCACAAGCAACCAGCCTTAATGCACCTCTTCTGATTACAGTGGGAGTTGAGAGACATCTTTATTTTGAGAGACATCTTTCAATTTAATGTTTGTGCTATAAAATCTCTTGTGACTTTTCCTCAAAAATCAGCTCTGCTGTTCGCACTGGGAATTTTGACAATTAACTCCAGTTAATTGAGTTGTTTGTTGTATTTGGGAAGTTATTTTTCTTTGCTCTCTTCTTTGATTTTACAGTCATGTCACTTTTGGGGTTTTTTCTAGTTATTTTTAAGCCATGCATTAACATTTTAGAGGAAATACATGTATGGTTAAAAAAATGCAAAATCTTAGTTTATGATTATTTATTATGTACTCATTTATTATTTTAAATATTAATATTAAACTACTATTCATTTCATTATTTATTTATTACTAAATAGAATCCAGGGTCATAGAAAACGCATTTTAACAATGCATCCATTTTATCCTAACTTTAATTGCAGCTTACATGTATATGCAATAGAACTATGTAATGTTGTGTCAAATTTTTAATCTTCTATGAGAGAGGAGGAACTTAAACGCATCTGTTTCCAGCCACTTACGAAACTGCATTTTCCTCATCAATATTCTTGTAACTAAGTAGTTATATATTGCTTTGCATGTCTGGGACATTTTAGAAAGACCCAAATGCTTTACCTCATGGAAAATGTGAAGGAAAATGCTTTTTCTCATGGTCATGCAACAAAAGAGAAGCCAAAATGGGTAAGTTAGGTAAAAAACAGCTGTAGAAGAGAGTATCGATGAGGAGAATGACAAGGAAATTTGTAATCTGTAATTTATGATTGCTATATGTGGATGTCATTCCTGGTGCAGTTACTATAGAAATGTATTTTGGTTTACAATGCTATTGTTTGCCAAACACAACCAATGATTCTACACAGAGCCTTTATTAGTGATGATGGTGAAAGTGATCTTGATTCTGGGTCAAGGATAAACTTTTCAGAACTGGCCATCTGCAGTTCACAGAATCACAGAATCATTGTGGTTGGAAGAGACCTTTAAGATCATCAAGTCCAACTGTTAACCCAGCATTGCCAGGTCATCTCTAAACAACATCCCTCAGCACCACATCTACACATCTTTTAAATCTTTTTATTTATGGTGACTCCACCACTTCACTGGAGAGCCTGTCCCAGGACTTAAAAACCCTTTTGGGGAAGAAATTTTCCCTAATGTCCAATCTAAACCTCCCCTGGTGCAACTTAAGGCTGTTTCTTCTTGTCCTGTTGCATGTTACATGGAAGAAGAGACTCACCCCTTGGTACAACCTCCTTTTCAGGGGGTTGTCAAGAGCAGTAGGGTCTCACCTGAGCCTCCTTTTCTCCAGGCTAAACAACCCCAGTTCTCTCAGTTGCTCCTTGTAAAACATGTGCTCTCAACCCTAGGTGCTCCATGGATTCTTTGAGGAGATTTTAGATAACCATGGTCTGTCTGTCTGTCCCCTCTTGTGCTGGGGAGATGCCAGAAACACCCAGTTTTGCCCCTGTGGAGGGGTCTGTGCTACAGG
>VYZX01004773.1:2251-81098 GCA_013401335.1 Brachypteracias leptosomus | reverse complement strand
GTTATCTTGCGCCCCTGCCCACGGAGGCGGGCTCGGCGGGGAACCCCCCGGCTCCTGTGGGGGTGTCAGTCCGGTAACAGCCCCGGGGCCGCGTCGGAGCCGGAGCTGGCGCCCTGCTGGGGCACGGAACGCGGGAAGCTCTGAGCGGGCAGAGCCAACCTGGAGGGCTCAGAATGCGGAACTCTTGAACTTCCAGCTTCTCAGCGCACGGGGCCGGGTGGCAGGAGGGCCCCGCACACCCGTTGAAAAACCGGTCTTGGGTGTAGCTACCCACCCGTACCGTGCCCGCCACTCCTGCTGTGGGCGGTGTGGAGCAGGCAGGTGGTGTACGTGCAGGAGGCTTGTTCTCTAAACTTAATTTTTCTTCTTGAGCAGATGTAAGTCCATTATACATGGTTATTGTCAGAAATAGCATCACGTTGGTGACAAGTTCTGTTGCTAAAGCCCTAGTACGGCTGCATTTTATCACTTGGCGTGAGTTAGCATTTGCAAGTTTTTTATGGTGCTTGCAGGAAAGCTCTGTGTTTGTGCTTTAACACATTGCAAATTACAAAATCTGGAGTATGTGAAGAAGTTGGAGCCTGTATTATACAACCTTTTTTTGTATGTGCAGAGGTACCATGTGCTTCTCTCTAATGCATGGATATCAGGAAACCTGTAGTTGCTCTTCAGTCTTCTCAACATAAATGTGTGTGCATCTAATGACTCATTCAAGTTTTTTTATTTCTTTTTCCGTTGATATTTCTATTTTACGTTTCCAGATTTGGTTCCATTAGAAGAACGTATGGCTGGCAAATAGTAAGTATGACACTCTCTGCTGTGCTAAACTGCACTTGGTGGTAGTTTGGCAATGCTGTGAACAGAAAAATTTTCTCCTTCCTTTCACTGAATTTCTCTAACAGTTTCTTTCTGTCTGTCTAAACTCAGCTTACTAACGTAGAGAGATCATTGCTCTTCTGGAAGATTCAACTTTCCATTTCACTAGGGCTTCCCACCCTAAGTCTGTGTGTGTTGGATGCTCTCAATACTTCAGGCAGAGGCAGCAGTCTCTACAGGTGGTCGTGGGTGCAGAACATGTTGTTGCTTTGACATTGCCTGGTTCAGCACTGTGTCATGACATAGTAATGCATCTCTAGATCCAGGCTAAAATCCCATGGTCTAAGGATGGGCACATCTAAGTCAGGGGGCACTGGTGTAAACCCGTGAAGCTGATCTTTGCAGAGCTGGATTGGCACATGTGTCGTAGCACTTGAGTATTGATGTCACTCACCCAACAACGTGGGTTGTTTCCCTGCCTGCTTTGCTTCGGTAGTTCACGTGCTGAATTCTCGTCACTCCCATGACAGATTGTGTTCTCCCTGCTGGCCCCTCGGAGTAAAAGGCACCCTAAATACTTGCAAACACAAAGATTCTGTTCTGTTTGCTCTGCTTTTCTGTGTGCAGTAAATGGTCTTGTTTTGTATTAAGTTTTAAATGTCTCTGTTGATTTCTAGTTCAGCAACTTTTGTCATGGAGCTTTACAAATCTCACCTCTTCCTGTTGCCATCTGCTCAATCAGGTCTGGCTACTTTTCACTGCGTTTTTGTTTCCTTGGCGTTGTTCTGGCAGCACTGTGCAAAAAGCCTCCAGCTCCTTTCCTGTATTTTTCTATTTTAAAAGCTTCAGATCTCACTTCTGTAGTCACACATATTACTCATCCCTTGGTGCACTTAGAGCATCTGATGAGCTACCTGGGACAAAGTGTTGTGGACTCATGTGTTTGACAAGGCTTTGCTTTGTGTTGTTTTGCTGTAGCCTCTGAACAAATATCAGATGGTAGCCAATTTATTTCACTGTTGTCCTACAAAAGAGATTTAATTAGTGCCTTGCAGCTAAAGAGACTTTCTAGTCCTTCATACAAGAAAGCCATTGCTGTTGTGTTTATGAGGACTATAAAGCCATTCAGAATGTAAATGCTTGCTTCTCCTTACTGGATGGAAACAATAATTGAAATGATTAGTGATATTTTTGGCCTTGTTGAATCTAAGAGTGCTTAAGCCAATGCAATTTGATAATGCTGTGAGAAGAAATAGTCCTGCCCTTCCCAGTGGCCTCCTTCTTGGTCTTCCCTTTGTGCTGGCAGATGCATTTGTTCAGCTGCGTAAGACTGAGGAAATAAACTAGTTGGAGAAAAATGAGCATTTTTCATGTGGACCTCTTTTCCAAGTTGAGGACAGGAGTGAACTGTGCACGTGGTGCAAGAGGAGGAGGGTTTTGTTTATTTACTTCAAGATTAGCATCTGTAGTCCACTGCTAAAATGCCTTTTATGTTAGAACGTAGATTATGTGACATTCCCAAAGAGTGTGACAAAATATATTTGGGGAAATATTAGGATAAATCTATTCACGTATCTTGTTGTGTCTAAGATACAAACCCCAAAATAAGTCTCAAAAACAGATCATATTTTTATTTTTCCTGTTTGCTCATGTATAAATTAAAAATAATATAACCAAACATGCCTTGAAGCTCTACAAATTCTGTCAGTCAAACTGACTAAACAGATTCCTGAGTAAAGAGTACTGTACAGCACTTGCCAGAATAAAAATTCAGGTTGTTTAGTAGAAGCACTGCTTTTACTTTGAGTATTTAACCATGAAAATTCAAGATGGAGAATTCCAGTTTTTCAACTGCAAGAGGTAGTCACTAATAGTGCAATAATGCCTGTTTCTGTTAAGAATAATCTTTTTTGTTATTTGTTACTGAATTTACCCAAGTAGATGTCTTAGAAGTGGTAGCCAGCTCTCCTCTGATCTTAGCATATGAACTGTAACTAGAATGTAACTTGGCCTGGTAGTTAGAAAATGTCACTATAAATCTGTACAGCCATTTAATCTTTCTTCTCTTTCCCAGGTTGCTTTAAAGCCTGAAAAGCTGACTGGAAACAACACCAGGGTGGAGGTTACAACACTGTGGTAAGTACACCACTTTAAAACACGGAGGGGAGAAGCTGGGAGAGGAGCTGATATGGAATCATGAGTCCAGGAATGAATCACTGGGTGATGAATTGTCTGCAGCTTGTGTGGGAAGATTAAAGTGCTGAGAATTTTAAGAGGAGAAGGCGGTAGCCGGTGGCCGGTTCTTGCTCACCATAAAGGAAAGGAATATGTGTGCAGAGTATGAGGACAGGTACTTGATGCTTCACGGTTTTATACAGCTATAAAACATGTTAATCCTAATTCATCATCACTGTGTGGTTGCTGATTGTAGCATTATTATTTTCATTACTGCTCAAGTGGAAAACTGGGGAGAAATATCATGTTTTCCATTAATAACATACGACTTTACTGATGAAGTCAAAACTAGAAGTTGGCTGTCCTTGACACCATGCTCTACTAGCTTTTGCTAATTAACTTTATTAATTTGCAAGGATGTAATGGTAGTGGTAGTTTGTTTGCAAAAAGGAAAAGTTTTAGTCTCATCACACATCGTATCTTACTATGATAGAACTAATAAAAAGTGTTTCTAATGAAGTTAATTTAT
The DNA here is from genome assembly GCA_013401335.1 of Brachypteracias leptosomus. Taxonomy (NCBI): domain Eukaryota; kingdom Metazoa; phylum Chordata; class Aves; order Coraciiformes; family Brachypteraciidae; genus Brachypteracias; species Brachypteracias leptosomus. The sequence continues at coordinate 77,578 of VYZX01004773.1, read as the reverse complement.
TTTTTTTTTTCCTCCTAAAGTGGCTTTCTAGAAGATGACCATAGAGGATCTGCCAGATCCTTCCTTAGAAGGAGATTCCCTCATTGAAAGAGAACGGTTCTTATTCGCCAACTCTGAGACATCTGTTACTTTTTCTGTGGCTGCAGCTCCAATGCCTTCAGACTGTGGTATGTACTTTTTACAGGAGATAAGTTTGTGATCAGCAGGGAATAAATTTGAATAATAGATTTTAAGAAAAGCTATCAGCTCGTAATTTATTCCTTCTTTTTCTAAAAGGCTTACTGCTTCTTAAATGAATTCCCTGTTATTTTTTTAAAGGACTTGAAAGATGAAGACCCATGCTTTTTCTGTTTTTCTTGTTGCATACATTTTAAATTACAATACCTTTTTCTTCTCACTGTTTCTACTGTGTGTGTGGTCAGATTTTTGTAGGTTTTTTACATATAACTGGATTATTAACCGGATGTGTTAAGACGTAAAATTGCAGTAGTTAAATGTAGTTAAGCATCTACATCACCTTTAGAACCTCTAAAGTTACACTTTTTTTCTTGTGCTTTCAGTCTGTTAAAAATAGACTATAGGGAGATATTTCTGCTGGGAGTGTAGATGTGGTGGTAAGGACTGTGAAATGAAAATTATAGCAAGTATAGGTGATCAGCTTGTGAAATACTGTTTGAATTGCCTTCACATGTATAAAATATAATATTTTAAACAGGATGTATAATATATTAAAATGTCACTGTAGTCAAGGGTCTTCATAGATAGCTACAATTATAATGCCCTTGAATATTGCAGAAGATACTGATAGTATCTCTATACCTTAAATTACCGTCTCCACGGTGGAGCTCTGTGATCAACACATGGGAAAGATAAGAGGTGGAGAAAGTAATGTTGTAAAGTATCTAGATGCCATTGTCATCCTTTTGTGGAACTTTTGTCTTAACAGATTTTTCTGTAACATTTCTTTGGTTTGCAGTCACTACAGCTGATCATGTGTTAACGATGGTTCTTATTAATACTTCATATATTCTCAGGTTTTTACCCTGGGATGCTGATTGTAACAGTCTCTTAGAGTTGATTTCTGATACAGGTGTGTAGCTAGAAGTCTTCTGGGTAGAGCAAGTTGTGCATGTTGTGCAAGATCATTAATCTTGTTGGCTAGCTGTCTCTTTCTTTCATAGCTTTCAGCAACAGATCCGCTGTGGTTTATGTGGAAGCTAAAGATTAGTAGATAAATCTTTAGACCTCTGTTATTGCATGGGATGTAGGTAAGAAAGCACACTTTGTGTAGTGCTGGCAGATAAGGGGTTTGCTTTTTTTTAATATGCTAGGTATAAATAAAGATTCATGCTAAATATCAGTGAAGTTATCCCCTTTTTTTTAATTCTTGTTGAATCAAGGTTAGAGGAACTCCAGGTAGCCAGGAAGCGAGCTCCATTTGTGCTTCTATCTGTTAATCCAATCAAGAAGTGTGGTGTGCTCTTTTTGAGGAAAGGTTGTGATGATTCATCCAGGGGTATTTCATATCATGTCATACGCCCAGGTGGCTGATGCCGTTTTACTTCACCTGTACGTCCATTCTGGGAGCCTCGTGTCTGTGATTGATGTGAGCTGACATGATACATTTATTCAAAGCCTTTTTAAAAGGCAGCTCTCTGATAGCTGCAGTGAGGGTAAAAGTTCACTGGTTTCCATGATTCAGTTGTTTGCTGATGACAGTAGGTTCTGCATCCAGACAGCAGGTTCTGTATCCAGATTCTTAGATACAATTTTCCAGAGGGGAAAAAATTTCACAGATTTAAAATACAGTATGTGTATATACATGCACACACATACACCTGTAAGTAACATGAAATATCATACTTTAATAATAAGGTGTTTTTTACACCTATACTTTGGGTTGCCTGAAGCAAAATCTTAAAAATGTATCTTTTTTTTTTTTTTTTCTGATCTTGGTTTGGTGGCTTAATTTTTAAAGATGTTTGTTACCTGTAGCTGCCACACGCTGGGATTGATACGTTCATGAAATACTGAAAAGGCTATAGAATGCCGTCCTGAATTGTGCATGTGTTTATATTTTGATATGTTTTATGTAAGTTGTGATAGAAGAAGAAGGAAAAGACATGTTTTGTAGCATATGGAGAAATCATGTACGCATTTAATCACCAAGAGGTCAAGAGGCTTGTCTGTGCTTGGGAACAGCTTAGAATCAGCAGTCTTTGGCTAGCTTCAAGGAAGAGTAAACCCTTATTAACATAATTACTGCACATTTGTTTAGTCCTTGTCCAAACATAAAATTGGTCTTGCAATACCATTGTATTTGATTGCTGATTCAAAGCTTTTTCAGATGTAAAAATAAGACCTTAGTGTTAAAGAAAAAATAGACAAGATATCAAAGAAAATTTTCTAAATTAATGCAACATTCTGATTTTCTAGTGTGATTAGTAGTGAGATGACTCACTCTGCTATTCTTTGTCTATGAGTTTTAAAAAGTAGGTACATGTTAAAACCTACAATTGAATTGTACCTAATTTTTCTTTTTTTTTTTTTTTTTTTTAACAGAGTTCTCCTTCTTTGATCCCAATGATGCAGCATGCCAAGAAATACTTTTCAACCCCAAAACATCAGTTTCAGAATTGTTTGCTATCTTAAGGCAGTGGGTTCCACAGGTCCAGCAGAACATTGATGTCATTGGGAATGAGGTGAGGTATAAATGAAGATCCTTGAATGCTGTCAGTGTTAAAGAAATCCTGTGTTGACAACAAATAAAACCAGTTCATTCAGAGGCAGAACTAACCTTCTTTTTAGATACAGGTTCTGCCTTTTAACAAGTAGTCACTTGTATTCCACATGTTGACAGCTTTCATTTGGAAACAGAAAGATAATAGGTAAAAATTCAGTACATTTGGGTAGATGATAGAAATAATGTTCCTTCTCAAATGAGTTTTTTGGAGACCCTTCACCTTGGTGTTTCAGTTTCCTGCTTAGCAATAATTATAAACTGTAATATATTGAGTTACAGTGAGGCCTGACCTTAAGGACAGCGTTTCCCAGGCACAAAGCGAGTTAAGAACTGAAATCTCTTTGCAACCTTCAGTAGGCTGCCTTCAGAAGACACCTTGTTTCTAGTAATTCCATCCTGCTTTCTTGTTTTGCTTCTTCCACATTACAGGCCTTTCTGGACAGATGGGGAAGCACAGTAAAGATTCTTCCTAGTGGAGTATAACTGGGGGCTCTTTTGGGGGTAGAGGGGTAGGATTGTTAAGAGGTGAAAGAACAAGGGGAGAGACTTCATAAATGATGTAATTTTCCTATTGTTGTGTTAAACAGTTAACTCTTCAGCATGTGAATTGTATGCTAGAAGTAATATAAAGAAGCTTTCAAGTCAGTAAACAGTGAAGGTTAATGATATTCATATATTACTATTTATTACGTTTGTGCATGTTTCTCTGTTCTGCAGTTCCAGACTATTCTGGCAGGCTTCTTTGTTATTAGCTGTTGAAATGAGTCCAGGGATCAATATATCTGATATAACTTACTAAATAATACTGATGTCATGGATCTGCCAGGGCTAAAATGTGCTTGTTTCCCACTTGTCTCTCAGATCATTAAAAGGGGTTGCAACGTGAATGACAGAGATGGACTGACTGATATGACTCTTCTGCATTACACTTGCAAATCAGGGGCTCATGGTATTGGTGAGTAAAGAAACGTTGTTACAGATCTAAAAATCTCATTATTCAACAAAGACTGATCCCACTGTCTAGTGCAGAATTTTTCCTTGCTGTAGGTTTGATTTTTTTTTTTTTTTAGTGCTTGGTTTTGGCCGTGGGCAGAAGAACACAGAACTGTAGCACAGTTATGGCTGTGCCAGTTGGGAGTAAGCTGAGTTAGTGATTTAGGTATTGCAAACCACAGCACCAGCTTAAACATATATTTAATGTGGCAAAGACTGTTTCAAACTGAGGTACAAACTGTGAACCAAGCTATTGGCAGTTTTCTTATATCAGTGAAACTAAAACATTTAAGTGACTGGCTCTTCTTTTTTTTTTCTTTCACTATGATCATGTCAGAAGAAAACAATAATTATCTTTGCATTATTATGATCACAAGTACTGGAAATAATATATTTCACTCTGAACAGCCCTATTATCTTTTCTGTTTTGTTCTCCATTTTTGTTGTCCTGAACCCAGTTTTCCTCTGAATTTGAACTAAGTTTCTGAGTGAGGTCTGGCACAGGTTAGCTTTTTTGGTGGTGGCAGATCTTTTAAGAAAAACTTCAGCGTTGTGGGGGTCTGATTTTTTTTTTTATCAGCTACTAAAATCCCTGGTTTTGATGGGTGACATTTACATTAGAGATAAACAGGTAGTGTCATTATATGCTATAGTAGATATTTCAGCCCTTTATGATAAGAGGCAAAGATTTCAGCATCCTAATCCTAAAAGGAAAGCCGTACTAATTGTTCTGCTGGGAGCATCAAGGATTTAACATACATTATGTGTTACACATAAGCATGTGGATATTGTTTGAGGTCAAGTAAATCACTGATGCACTTTTTACCAAACTTGCCTTGCAGGTGATGTTGAAACTGCTGTAAAATTTGCGAGGCAGCTGATTGATTTGGGTGCTGACAGCAGCCTGCGCAGCCGCTGGACAAACATGAATGCCTTGCACTACGCTGCCTACTTTGATGTTCCTGAACTTATAAGTTTAATCTTGAAAAATGCAAAGCCAAAAGGTAGGCATTGATACTTCTGTTTCATCTAATTGTCCGTATTTTGTTGCTCTCTTGAGCCTAAGCTGTAGGTGTCTTTAAGGTTTGTTTATCTATTATACATAAATAATATCTATTTATAGTATCTATCTGTTTATAATATCTAATACTTACAGTATCTATCTATAATAAATAATTTCTAATTTTTTATTCTTTCAGTCAACCTCATAGGTTTATTTTTCTCTTAACCTGTTTTTTTTGTTGTTTAATGCACTGATTCCATTGCTGGTTTTTAACCTTAAGCTTTGTACAAGGTGGTAGAGAAGTATCTAGTAGAATGGAAAGCAAAGGAGTTAATTCTAAGTTTTGTGGACTAAGAGAATGTATGCAGAAAACCAAAGATGTAACTATTCTGGTAAATTCTTAGTTTTTAAGATTCCTTGAACATTGAGAAATGTGTTTGAAGTGCTGGGAGAAGGGTGAAGGAGAAGCAGGGATTTGGCAACAGCAAGTGGCAAACTAGCACCTGAAGCAACTTTGACATGCTCGTTTTTCCCAATTCTTGGCTATCTAGGTGGTCACATGTAAGGAATAGTTTGATTTTAGTGTTTGGCATAAATAGATACTACCTTTTGTAATGATAATATGAAGGACTGAAAATTGGAGCACTATTTATACTAATGCAAATGAAAATACAGAAATGGTTCTGAACCAGAACCATTTGTTCCTGTTTTGGTCAGGAAATCAAAAGCAGTAAGCAGTTTTAATACTAAAATTATACAATGTTAATTTGTCCTACTGAATATCCTTATGATTGTGCCATTTTGCAAAACAATTAATGCCCTTTTTTTGAGCTAGTCATAGCTAAAGACTCTATCTCAAAATTCTGAAGAGCTGATATGTTTTTGGAGTAGCCAAGGCTTGCCTGCCATGTCTTGAATCATTGTGGGGGTGATTGTTAAACAGTGCTGTTTATTGGTGTGACAAGCTTAAGAGGTAACAAGTGTAGGCTGGTAGCAAAAGGCAAAATGAGGCTGCACAGTAGTTAACACATTTCAGTGGTCCCATCTCCAAAATCATCATCAGCAGATGAGGTCGTCTTAGACCTCGTTGGTGTTTGGTGTTCTCATCTCCTGTGCAGTGCCTATAGAAAGGGTGGGAATTTGCTCAGCTTTCCAAGGAAACCACTCTAGTTAGATGCCTTGGCAGTTGGCAACTCTTGAATAAGTAGATGAGTTTTTTTTTGTTTTTTAATTTCAGAAAGTGTATAAAATGATTCGCCCTGTGACATGAAAAGAGTGGATGGTGTCGCTAGAAAGAATTATCTTAGCTCTGTACTTCATCAGGCAGTTTGCAGAGACGGGAGGATGCATGTAGGAGGAAAATATGCCTTGGATGGATCCATGTTGAACTGGAGAGGAAAAAGTGGTTGCTAATGTATAAATAACTTTTCAAGACTGGTAGATGGACTCTGAGAACACCCATTGTGAAACTGTCAGTGCCACAGATGTTTCCTTTGGATTTCCTGCTAAACTATTTCCTTTATGACACTCTGCAGTTAAATTCTTTATACAGATTTACTCCTCAGTAACAACTGAAGAACAGAGAGCTAGTTTGGAATTAGATTTTTTTAGAGGTTTTAAATATAAAAATTGTTAAAGGCTTAAGAATTAGAAGTGTTGCGTGGTGCTCTTAGACAATGACCATAACCTGCATGGGTTGCTAATAACAGGCTATTGCTGCATAGTGATTTCCAGTAGATAATTTGAGGGTAGTTACTGGGTAACATTTGATATATATGTGCTTTTTTGTCACCTTTTGTCACCAGCTTAGACCTAGAACAAAGCTGTTAAGATCTACACGTCAGTTACTGTTTAAAACAGGAGTACAAGCAACTGTTGCTGCCTCAGTAGCTGATGTTACTGATCTGTATTTCTGGTTCCTACGTGTGCAGAAAATACTTGAATGCCTTATTAAATGCAGAAGTTTCAATGGTTGTACACAACTTCACACACAGCTTTTTAAATTGGTAATGGTCATTTGACGTTTGATACATGAGAGATACATCAGCATACGTAGCTGTCATTATGATTGTGTCCTGTCAATGCAGTCTTTTTTTCTTCATGCATGTGCCAATTAAATTCACAGTTGCTAAGCTTATATTAGTGCAACTGTAAAACTGTTAAAATTTTATCCTAGGTTTATCTTCGATCTGTATAAAATGCAGTCAATCTTTATAGTGTGTATAAAGCTGACATGTTTATATGGACAGAAATATTTATATGTCTTCTATATATGTTGATGTTTTATTTGCTCTCCAAGTATTGATTTAGTATAATTATATAAGGATGTTGATACAGTTGGGATATACTTTGTTTATCACATTGTGAGAAGGGTTTTTCGGACAGAGACTCATACTGGAAAATACTAGGAGACTGAACAGCCCTGAGATGGAAAGTTTTTTATGTTCCTCACCAGTATTTCAAATTGGAACATTATTGCTAATACTTGTTGGCTTTTGGTTTGTGTATTAAGTCAGCTGGTGTTTATAATTAGCAGTTATATACATAATTGACTCAATCTGACACCTCTCTTGTATAGTTTAGGAGACGAGCCAAAGACTAAATAGACGTTAAAGCTCCAATATTCTAAAGCAGTTACGACTTCATAGCAGATTGAAAGATACATTGGGAACAATTGATGGAAATATATATTATGCTAAATCTTTTCTCATCAAATGCAGTGCTCCATTTTCCAAAGTATCAGTGCGAGACTCTTCAGAGTGCAATTCTTTGAAAACAAAAAAATTATAAAAATCACTAGCTCTTGCTTTGTACTTGGCCATTAGTAATTAAATCAATGTAAAGTAGAGATATAATCAGTTTTCCCTTGCCCCACTACCTGCTCACAAAGGAAAACAACTGGTTGAAGATTTAACATTTGACACCTAGAAGTGATAGAATATAAATATTTCTGAAACATTAATTTACATGCAAACCTAAAGTTGCTAACTTAATCTTAGCACGGTAGATTGGGCATCCTCAACAGCAATAATTTTGCAGTTCAAGTCATCAGTGCTATAAAATGCATGAAAGTAAATGCTCCCCTTCCAGCTTGATTCATGGTATGAATAAACAGATGCAGATAAGGTTGATATTCTGTGTGGAATTATTTCTTATGTGCCTTTAGTCCGTAAATAATGGTGTCTCTGTATAAATGTTAGCATAAAATGTGAAAATGAATATCCTCTTAAGGAGTCTGCAGGGTGAAATGTTCCTGTAGCAGACTTACATGCCTCACGTGTGCTGTTTAATTGCAGATGTGGATGCCACCTGTAGTGATTTTGATTTTGGAACAGCTTTGCATATTGCTGCGTTTAACCTGTGTACGGGAGCTGTCAAGTGTTTACTGGAACATGGAGCAAACCCTGCCTTTAGGGTAAGGAGTTAGGTTGTAGATTCACCTGGAAAAAACAAGCAGTCTGTCCAGGATTTTGGTTAGCTAAAAATGTCTTACATGGAGTGATAGTGTCTCAGAAAAATTATGTATAACTTGTAGTGGGTGATTGTGTGTGCTTTGTCATACCTGCGTGTCGAAGTTTGTGCTTCTGTGTCACACTCTAGTTCATCAGTTCAAGTAGCTTTCAAGATGTTCTAATATTTGTTGCTTGAACTTCCATTTGTTAATCCTCTTTTGTATCTTGCACCAGTTGTCATGGCAGCGGGGGATCTTTTCAGAAATATAGGAATGCACTCTCTGACCTCCAGAAGTTCAGTGTATTGCTTAGCAGTAAACTTAATCTTAACATCAGGAACTGATAATGAAGAAACATTAACTGCTCTGCTTACTAGCTGAGTAATAGTCCTGAGTTAAAGTGCTGCTACGTTTGTCTAGCCACAAATACTGGGTTTTGATTGGTTTTTGTTGGTTCATTTGTTTAGTTTTGGTTTTTCTTATCCTAGACAGTATCTCCATTTCCATTTAAAAATTCTTTTTGTTTTTTTTTAATGAGAAATTATAACTGTTTTAAAGGTACTCTAATTGTTTGAACTTATCACTGATGGGGTGAAATCTTCTGGAACATCATTGTTCATAAGTTCTTCATGATACTCAATTTAGATCTCTTTAAAAACACTGTTTTTCTTTGCCTCATTATTTAGTGAACATGTAAATGTTTCAAATTCTATGGCAGCTGTATGTTGAAGAGTCTCTTGTCACAGAGAATGCTGCTTTGTGGTTGTCCAAGCATTCTGAGCTGGTGGCTCTGCCCTTGAGAAAAGCAGTCCTGTGCCACTGTGCCCACTTCAGGTTGAGCCTGGTTTTGTATGGAAACAAAGTTCTGCGTCATTCCCTCTTTGAGCTTCTGATAATTTCTGAGTCTAGAAGCTCATCTCAGACAAATTTGGAAGACTCAGATAGTTACATTTCCACAAACTTTGTGAAAATTATCAGATAGCTGAAGATCCAGACTAAAGGCTTTGCTGGAGAAAGCGTAGGTAGAACTTGCCATTGTGGCAGCCTGACAGCCTAACAGTGTATTTGCTGTCCAGCTAACTGGCCTTGAGTTAAGCTCAGCTTCAGGTGAGCTGGTCCTCCACCAAGTATGGCCTAGGGTGAGTATCACATGGAACATACGGGGAATCACAGTCACTGCTCCCTGGGAATGGGAGATGTTGGGAAAGGACTCTGCCCTTAATTCATCTCATGGAATAGTCTGTATCTAAGTAAGCCTGAACAGATATATTCAAGTATTTAGGTGAGACATCAACTTTGTGCATTCTATACATGCAGCATATATTAATTATATTCTATCTTATGGTTGGAATAAGCCTTACCAAGGAATAAAGTATACACTGGTTAAAGACAAATTCTTGGGGAGGTGTCAGCTTTACTGCATTGGCACTACAGACCAGAATTCTTGCTTGCTTTCCTAAATCTGTGTTCAGGTATGCAGATGTATACAGCTGTGTTTTTTCATGTCTTCTGAGTACTAATAATGTTCTTAAGCTTAAAAAATTTGGTAACTTAACACTTTCAAAAATAAGACACTGAAAATGCTAGCTCATATACCCAAGGATATTTAGGCATCCTTATTTGAAAATGTGGATGTTGTTACAGTTGCTTATATTCTAGAAGAAAATACCTAATGAAGAGGGTTATAAACTTCATAAACTGCTGTGATTTTGCCTCATCGGGTTGATCCTGTCACAACACTAAATACTGTGCTCTGTTATGTTTCTGCAGAATGACAAAGGGCAGATTCCAGCAGAGGTGGTTCCTGATCCAGTAGATATGCCACTGGAAATGGCAGACGCAGCGGCCAGTGCGAAAGAAATCAAGCAGATATTGCTGGATGCAGTGCCCCTCTCGTGTGACATCTCAAAAGCCATGATTCCAAACTATGATCATGTCACAGGCAAGGCCATGCTTTCATCACTTGGCCTGAAACTGGGAGATCGTGTTGTTATTGCAGGACAGAAGGTATGATGAACAACCTGATATTGCCCTTGCGATTTCTGGACAGTCAATTTATTTACCTCTTTGGAGACATATCTCAAATTTGAGGGTCTAAAACACTTTCTGGAAGGTATGATCTCTGGATGGCAGTAAGGGTCTGGTTTCAGAAAGCAATGAGCTGAACAGTTATGTGCTAAAGAAAGTCACTACTATGCAAAGCTGTTTTGACAGGCACGTTCTGCATTTTGTATCTGCAGACAATTTTGTAACAGTCTCCTTTAGCACATCAGCATGGCTCAGCTTTTATTTACATTTTTGGTATCCCATCAAAATGATGGTAAAATTTACAGAGTGCTTTGTGAGTTGCCCAGCTTCCATTTATGAATATTTTGAATTACCCCTGATAGTTTCCAGAAGGTGGTAAAAGGAAACTTGAATGCTGCTTAGCTTATAGTAACCCAATTTCACTGGTGCAATGCAGCTGAAATCTCTGAAGCAGTGCTCTGCCAACAGGGTCATTACATGTTTCTGTGGAGGCATAAGAAGGTAGCTAATACTGGTCCAGCTCAAGTGTGAATAACTTTGAAGAAGTTACCTTTCTAGACACATTTAAAAAATGCATTTGAAAAATGTATTGCAGTCAGTATTCATGTATTTTATTTGCTCTGATAGCAAAGGCTCTGAAATGATTTAAGAGTGGTAGAACTCTTAAACAATTCAGATCTTTTTCTGGTAAATATTGAAGGCATTTGTGAGCATAATTTGATGTTTCAGTAGCTTTACCTTTAGTAATTTTTCTAGTATAACTTTGATTTGTAATTGTCACAACTGAAGTGTTCTAAAGTGGAACTCTGAGAGTGCAGAGCAGCTTCCATTCTGTATTTTCATTTGCTGTATTACTGAAATTGGGTCAGGAGAAGTGACGGAATTGCTCACTGTGCAGGAGGCATTTTTAACTGAAGCACTTCCAGGAAGCTACTTAATTCTTTAAAGACAGTAACAAGTTCACGGAGGTTTCTTTTACAGAAAGCCTTTGCACAGTGAAAGCATGGGGAGATCATGTAACTGCAAGTTAATGGAGGCTTTATAGCAAATAAGGGAAGAAATTAGCCCTCTTGTGTATCTTTCCTCCAAGCAAGCCACATAGAACTGTTTGTACTGTAGTGTACTTACTGTGTATGGATAAAGCTTCCTGGGTTTGGTTACTTTTTTTTTTTTTTCTTGAGTGTGCTATTACAATGTCTTTCAAGAAGTTGTTGGAAGCTGGTTTGCTGCTGCCCAAGGCCAGCAGGGCTTTCCAGCCGGATTTTCTTTAAGGGAGCCAAAGCTGTCATACAGCAGGTGGCAAGGAGGAGTGTGACTGTGCTTTTTGGTCTCCTTTTCCACGTCTGCTTTCCTCCCTTCCTTTCTTTGTGTGCGAGGAGCTGTTCTGCATTACTCCCACATCGTTTCCCACCCTCTTTCTCAATTTGTCTGAATGGAGAGGTTGATCTCAGCCCTGTCTTCCCCTCCCCCTCGATACTTGTAAATGTGTGAGAACAGAATGATGAGAATGGTGCCCAGTCCTTAACCTCCTCTTGGCTACGTTCTCATTTCCGGAGTATGAAAGCTGGGAGGAGGGCAGTGGAACAGCAGCATTTTTACGAGCAGTGTTTATGGATTCCTGTCCCCTTGCCTGCTTCTGCCATCTCCTAATGCATCAACTTTAATGAAGCTTGAAAGCCAAGTGCAGTAGATGCCAGAGGGAAAATGGATTCCTCTCTTGATTCCTGCTGCACCTGTCATTCCAGTTGTCTTACAGAGTAGGAGGCTGTGTAAGCTGCTGTTTGTGTACGTGATGTGGAGTCCCCTGGCTTCACTGGCACAGCAGGAGCCCTGCTAGATTTTATCTTATCTGGATGGACATTCAATGAAATGTGAGTGCAGGGAAACCAGTAGCTGGGAGAAGACACTTTTTCTTCTGTTCCTGCCGTGTTTCTCATGTGAGAGATGTCCTCTGCTCCTTGGTTGCACAAGTCCTAGGACTTGTACAGAATGGGAGCCTCACTTTTGCCATCTCCACCTCCAGGTTAAGATGCTCCTGGGTCTTCTCTTTACTCAGTGAGTGCCCTCTGGCTGGTGCCTGAAGAGTGGGGGAATCTGTTGGGCTGCCTGGCCAAGCTTCCTCTGGCTAGATGAGTGTCATGTGCCTGCCTGTAACAATCAAGTTTAAAGGGGACCTTCAGAGTAAAAGAGTAGCAGGCTCTGGGTCACATTTATTTCTTTATGGAATATTAGGAAAGAATAGCTGGAAGGTTTTATCGTAAGGAAAAAGAAATGGTTTCTGTCTGTTTACTCTCTGAGGGCTGGATTAGACAGTGAAGTCATAGTAAAATATGAACTAATAGTATTAAGGTCACATGAGATAATGAAAACTGAGCAACTGAAAGATCAAAGGTTTTTATTACTAAAACTAATTTAAAAATCAAATATAAAAATGAATTTAAATCAATGTTAAATGCATCTCTGTTAGTTATTCCTCTCATTTGGTTGAAGTGTGTAAGCTTATAATGTATATTTGTGGAGACTGAGTTCCGCCAGCAGGACTGGTCTGTCCTGATCTACTTATCTGTTGAGAGAATACAGTATAGTATACATTGAAACAACAACAACAACATGTTTAAAATGTTGGACGGCTTTTAAAACTTTGTTTAATCATAAGGAGAGAATAAAAGACTTTAATCTTTTTCAAAGAAAAAATTAGGTGTGCTCTGAAGTTTACACTTTAACCTTTGCAAAATATACATGTAAGTGTGTGTGTGTGTGTGTATATTTATATATACACACACAGATATATTTGTAAAACTCTATATCTAGTATTTCCATGGAATCTCCAGTTCAGCAAGATACCTAGCCATGATTTTGAAAGTGGTGTTGTGGAAGACACTGAAAGTAAAACTCCTTATTAGGTGGATGCTCCTGTATCTGGCTGATTGCATTGCCCAGAGGAGCTTACTGTCAAATTCTTGCCTGTTATAAGATCTGTCAATAACACTGCTTTTGTTTAATACAAAATACGCACAGAAGAACTAAGATGTTCTGGAAAAGGCACTGGCTGGCATTGAAAGATAGGAGTGTCAATAATGGAGGGAGGTTGTTATGTTTGTATTTCCCTGTTCTGATCACAAGCCTGGAGAGGACTTGCTGTCTCCTTTGTTATCTAGACTGTGTTCTTGTAAACAGTACTGGTTTAACAAAGTCATTCTGTCTGATGTTTTTTCCTTTAGGTGGGTACATTAAGATTTTGTGGCACAACGGAATTTGCCAGTGGCCAGTGGGCTGGGATAGAGCTGGATGAACCGGAAGGAAAGAACAATGGGAGTGTTGGAAGAGTCCAGTACTTCAAATGTGCACCAAAACGCGGTATAAACTCTGATTATTTTTTTTTCTTACATTTTTTTTAAAACCTGGATTTTAGAGTTTTTGGGAGGTGTCAACCACCTTTTGGGAGAATAAAAGCAGATAACAAATTCTCTTGCTTTTTTTTTATAGTGCTTTTTTGTTTTGTTGATTCATTTGACTGTTCCTCATGTTTTGGCTGCAACTCTTTGCAAAACCACTGAAACAACCAACCAGCTAAAATTTCTGGTTATTTTCTTGAAACTGTGAGATGATAATCTTTTCTGCTTTTCCATCTATATTTTTGAAGCTGTTTGTTTGTGTTGTAACAATAATGGGCACGTTTCTTTACCTGCTTTGTCTTCCTTTTTAAGAGATTCATGCTTGTAGTTGTTTTTTAACTTTGAGCTTGAGATATTTTAGTTGATATTTTGGGGACACTATGATACACAAAGTCTTGTATTTTCTAACAGTGGAGATTGAATGTTACTCTTAGGACAGAAAGAAGTAGTCAGTAGTTTTACTGACTTGTTGAATTACCCTGTTCCAGTTGCTTGATAAGCCTTTTGGTTTCACTGTTTGAGCTAGTCCTTCCTGCCCTACAGGTGCTTTGACAGCATAGCAAGCTATGATCATGGCTGAAAAAAACCCTGACTTAACTGATATCGGAGATAGTAGCTGGAATGTTTTGTTACATTAATATTACCCCTTGTTCTTTTTTGGCACACAATTTTCTCTCCAGGTATCTTTGCACCTCTTTCCAAAATAAGCAAGGCTTCTGATCACAAGAAAAGCTCTGTACGAAGCTCTTCCATGCGCTCCTCACCTCTGGTCAAATCCAAGAAAATAGATGTAACGCACATAACTTCCAAAGTGAATTCTGGTGAGTGTTTGCTTGTTGAGACAGGACAGAGAGATACTAATCTTTGTGAATTAGCACCAATCCTGTAAATCTTGGTATTAAATACTTGTTTGGAATGAGTTTGTCACTTGGGATGAGAAGGTGATATTTGTTAACTGTGTGTTCTCATTATTAGTTCACTAGCTTGTAAACTGGAACTGGAAGGATGTTGCATGGAGCTATCTAGTGATTATAGCAATTCGATGTACTATGACAGGTTATCATCTTTACATACTCTAATTAGAAAACTAAAAAGTTCACCACTTTTATTCTTGAGCCATTAAAGTAATTTCTGATTGGTTGTGATACCAGTTAAAAGTCTAAACTTAATGTGATTCCATTTACTAAGATCTCCCTGGGTAACTTGAAACATCTCACTGAAACCACTGAAAATCTAGAAATTAATCTCCATACACCTTTATGTATAGAAATTGAAGAAATTTAATTTATTTTCTGACAACACAGTCAAAGAACTGATTGTGTTTTATCTGCTAATTAAGTTATCTGAGTAAAACCAGAGGCAAATTAAAGAGAAAGGATGTCCTTGTAATACAGCGTTGGTCTACTGATTGTTCTTACAGGCTCAATCCCTGGCTCTGGTTTAGTTTCTTAGTAATTTTCTCAAATTACTTTAATCTTTATGTGTAAGTTCCCTCCTTGTGAAGTACGAATGATGCACCTTTTCTGTCTGTTTAGGTTCCAAGGTGTTTGGAGTGCAGACACCGTGCCCACCATGCAGAGTCTGGCAGGCTGTGTAGTAATGTCATTAAATATATTACATTAGCATTTATTTTGCCTTCTGAACCCTGTTTATGTGACTCATACTAAGGCAGCACAGCTTAAGGGATGGAAGATATTCATATATTCTCACCAAATTTACTGAAGCACCCTAAATCACTACGCTCTTTACCAGCATTTTGCAGGGTATAGAAGCAGTGTGCCAGGCTGGGGGATGAGCTTCAGTTTGGCAGCATTTTGGACAACTTACGTAACTCTTCTCTACATAGATTGAGGGGGAAGTAAGCTTTAATTATGTGTATTTACAATTAGCACAAGATCTAAGCTATTTATAAGTGGACATCTTGCATAAAAAGCTTCTCAGAATAATGGGTTTGTTAGGAGTGCTGCTCAGGAGCAGATCCAAGCTGACTTTTTCCGTTAAATATTTTTCAGTGTTTGATTCAGTTTGTTGTGAACTGTTGTAACTTGTTAAACTCAGAATGGGAAGGACCATTTCCTTTGTCACGGATGGTGTGTTCCAGGCAGTTTGCTCATAAACCACCCTTTGTGTCACAAAAGTGATTTTGCATCTTCGTAGATTTTAAACATCTGATATTTTGCTTTAGGTAATGAGTGAGTTTTATGCATCATCTGCCCAGCAGAGCTTGCATCCACTAACAGTACTCCGGAAGCTGCTGTTTGTAAGATGCTCTTGCGTTGGAAGGTCTGTTAGAATGACTGTGCCCAGCCCTGATTCACTGGCTGGAGTGGGAGGATAAAGCTGCAGAGGCAGAAGATTGATTTCCGGTGTTCACGTGCATCCCCAGATTACATTTCTTTCCTTTAAACTTATCTCGGCCATACACTAGTTTGTAATGGTCCAAGAAAAATTAACATGCTTTTTGTAGATATGGTTGTAAGCTGCAGAATAAAATATACTTTGATAGAGAGATAAAGGTGTAGAGACTTAAAATTTGGTTTGTTTCTACTGGATTTCAGTAATCCATCAGATTGATGATAATAGGTCTTGTCCCTGTTTTTGGGAAAAGGATTATCAATACCAATTTGAGAAATGTGTTATCAGTCACAAACACAAGTTTTTTTGATCCAATCAATGCCTTAGTTTTTTGATCTGGTGCTTTAATGGCCAAACCGTGAAATTTTGGAAATTACAGTACATTTGCGTACTAGTTCAGTTCCTGTAGCTGAATTAGGTTCAGAGATGTAGTTAAATAAAAAAGATATGATTTATTTTTTTTCTCATGACAGGAAGAGGATGAATTGTAGATAAGCTTGTTCTTCATTGAGTTAGGGTGGGAAACTGTCAGAGATGCAGAACGACTGTTGACAAATTATAACTTGTGTGGCAGTACAAGTTCATATGCCTATCACAACATTCCCTGCTGCTCTTAAAAATCCCATTGGCATACTTTACATCAGAATTTATAGGCTGAATGAAGATTTGGTCTCAAATCTCTCAGAACTTTTATGTGTAATCTAATCTTTAATGCAGAAATTGTGAAATTAATCCTAGTGAGTAGTATACCTTAAGAACTATAAAAATGAATGTTGTGTATGTAATAAATGTAAATGTTTGAAAGATATAAGTAGAACTCCTTCAATATAAGCAGTAATATTTTGCAGACTATTTCTCTATTGTTTGGCAAGATAGTTTGGACTGGTTTAATGTGTTAATGGGTTTAGTATCTGTGCTTATCCAACAAAACAACTCTGCAGTCTTATTCTATCCATTTATCAAGAGTCTAAGGAACTGCAGTTTTATTGGTTTTATCTGTGCATCCGCTAATCAGCAACATCTGTCAGATTGTTTTTGTACATGAATTCTCTGTAAAATTATTGTTCATTGTTAGGATGCGTATATTTAATTGTGTGTATTTCTTTTTATAGGCCTAAATATGGCAAAAAAAGACAGTGCTTCTGAAACCAACTTTGTGACTGCTAACAGGGGAAAAGCTGTACCTGCAAAAGACGGTAACTATGTATTTTTTTAATTTGCTACCATCTTGAGAAAAAATTTTGGGTAGTCCAGAGGAAGTATCTGGTGGGGAGTCACTAGAACACGTTGCCAGGGAGGTTGTAGGTGCCCCAACACTGGAGGTGTTCAAGGCCAGGTTGGATGGGGTCTTGAGCAACCTGCTCTAGTGGGAGGTGTCCCTGCCATGGCAGGGGAGTTGGAGCTACATGATCTTTAAGGTCCCTTTCAACTCAAGCCATTCTATGATTCTAAACAGCCTTACCTCTGAAAGTCCTGTATCTACCCTACAGAAAAAAGTTCCCTTGTTTCTGTGTTGGAGTCCCAAGCTGTACACATTTAGTGACTAGAGCAAGAGTAATTTGTGTGGATGTTTGGGTGTCGCTCTGTGTTGGTTTGGTAACAGCTTCTATCCAAATAGAAATGGAAAAGAATATAGACAAGCCCTTAAAGCTGGAAGTTACCTCTTAGCAAATGATCTTACAGAGGATCTGTAGAATTATCTTCTTAGGTTTCTGAGGGAGACCTTTTGTCTTGTGTCATCACTGCTTAGATTTTACTGAAGAACTGTGCAGGTATTCTGCTGGAATTTTTATTCTCTCCTATATCTGTATGCTCAAGCTTGTACAATAAAGTGTCATCATCTAACAGCTCTGAACAGTCTTGGCACTGTATCATGGGAGTCTCATAATAACAAGTTTCAAGTATGAAAAATGAAATTCTAGCTTTTTAAAAAGTTCTTTTACATATGAATCGTTCTCTGCAATTATCTAGTTTCAGAATTGAATAGTGACTTCTACTGCATCAGTGTTTTGTTTGCTGAACTTTAAAATAAAGGAACCTCACTTTCAGGGGTGTCTAACAAACTAAAAATCATACAATTAGTGTTGGTAGAAGCAGTATTTCTTTGAAATAATTTGAAGTGTGAATTTGAATATACCTTCTTTGATGAAAAGCATCTTTTTATATCCTTCATCAGAGAACAGTTTTGAGGAAGAGACTTGGGGAAGAGGCTAGTGTAAGATATTGAAGCACCATCCTGTATCATACATTTTCAGAGGCAAGCTAAAAAACTTGTATAGACAGAGGTTTCCAATATTTTTTTCATGGAGGGCATTTAATGGCTTGGTCTACAGATTCTGGTCACACAATTAAATTAATTGGCCAGTAGTGTCTGAGTTTGGTGGATACAATATGATATCCACAATGAATAGGTCTCTAAAGGCTTTGCAGGCTCTAAGTGATGTGGAGTGAAGCCTTATTTTGGGATTTGGTGGTTTAGATGATACTGCTGTAAGGTGGGTGCAGAACCTTTAGAAAAATCCAACACCTAACTTAGAAAATAGTTGGCAGTGATTCTTTGTCAAATAAGAAGGCTGTTTCAGCTTGAGGTTTTCCTGGAGTTTGTGCTGAGTCTGGTGGTGGTTTTTTTGTTTGGTTGGTTTTTGGGTTTTGTTGTTGTTTTATTTGTTTGGGTGTTTTCTTTAAATCCCCAACCCTCCCTAAACTGTTGACAAATTGGGGGAAAAGGCCCTAGGGGTGTGGAGGAGGGGAAGGGAAGATGGAGAGGAGCAAGGACAACTACAAAGTTCTGTAGCAGGACTGAAACAGTCAACTGTGTAAATACACCCCGTGAATGACATTCCTGGTGATAGTTGGTGGAAAAGGAAGCAGGAATATTGACTATTACAAGGTAAACGAGAGTCACCTATGTCAGGCCACTGCAAAAGGGGAAACGTACTGGAAAGCATAAAAATGAGCATCAACCATGAGGTACATGAAGCAACCTGGATGCTTTACTTGCACAGGTAAGGGCTTTTCTGCATCTAGATTTAGACACTGCATTTGAAAGATGTCAATCAACTGGAGAGAATTCAGAGAAGTCGCTGCAATACCTGGAGGTATAAAAAATGACTTAGGAGAAAACACTGTTGGAATTTGTTATTAAAAAGATAGATGATTAAAAGGATAAACCAGGAAGTGTTGAAATACAAAGAACAGTATAACCCATTCTGCATATGTAACGAGAGTAAGAAATCTTGAGCTAAAACTGTGGTAATTTAGGTTTTCTATTAGGCGGGGGGAAACCCTGTAACAGTACAGATAATTATGTGGTGAAATATATTGCTGAGAAAGTCCTGAGATCTCCCTGATGGGAGGTTTTTAAGAACAGGTTTTGACCTCGCTCACCTCTGAGGAGCAATCTAACAAATACTTGTTTGCCTGATGGAAGAGGAATGGATTAGAGAACCTGCGCTTCCTTCTCTCGCCCTGTGATTTCCCACAAGATGAAGCACCTCAGTGGCTCGTTTAGGTTAAATATTTTTTTTGTTCATGTAGAAGTTCTAGGTGGTCTGACCTCCAGTTAATCCATCGCTGAACTGACTCCTAAATATGGACTTGTAGTATGTGTTTGCAAACACAGGCCTATGTTGGACTTGGACTTGGAAGTTTGCCTGTCCGGTCACCATTTATTCAGTAATTTGCATTTTCTTCATTGTAGCATAGCTGCAGCCAGTATCTCAGTATCTTTACATTTCTGTCCCCAGGTACTGAAGCTTTTGTCTTGACCCTTTGCCTTTCTGCAGTTTTTAACTGGGGTTTTTTGCCATATTGGAGAGTTTAATTATATTGAACACTCTAATCACGTGTCAATATCAAAGTGCTTTGCAGAAACTAATGAATTAAGCCTCTCAGAATTCTGGAAAGTTTTGATGAGTGGTATTATCTTAATTTTTCACATTGAGAAACTGAGGCATAGACACATCTTGCTGTACCCTGCCTCATTTTGGGTAGAAGAGGGTAGGAGAGGGGAGCACTGAGGAGAGCCTTGAAAAGGAAGGAGGAAAGCCAAACATAAGTCTTATCGGACAGTTTAGACATCAGGATTTGCAAATGGAGATAAAAGTGATTTATTTCCCATTCTTATTTTATAGTACTGATTTTAATATTAATACAATATGTAATGGAATATAATAGGCTTTAATCCAGACAATGATTCACTCACATAATACCACCTTCCTTCCACTTCTCATCAAGTCTTTAATAGGTGGGATGCTGGAAGTGTGCTGGTCTGATCTCTTATTACTGAGGCTCCCATGCTTTAATAAATGTGCTTGGGACTGTTTAGAAGAACTTTCATAAAGACAGGGCTTTTGGAGACCTCTTCCAGCACTCAGCTATCACCTTATTCCCAAGGCAGGGTCAGATGCATCTCTGTCATTCCTGACAGCTGTTTGTGTAAACGCTGCTTTAGCAACTTCTCATTTTGTCTCTTTACTTTGTATTCTGCCCACTGTAGAGAACAAATAACTTTCTTCTACAGAAACTTTCCTTCTGCTTAATCTGTCCTTTTCTGAATATGACTCTGAAGGACTATTTCCATTTGTATTTTAGGTTTCCCTGGGTACAGCAGCTCTTCCTCTTCCACTACCTCCTTGGAAGGCAAACAGAACTACTCCAAGAAGCGGAACTCAACTAGCAGTAGTAAAAAGGCAGTGTCTAGAGTGTCTTCTGCCTCATCTAAAACCAGTGCTGGTATGCTCTGTTTCATTGAGGTGTATTTTCACAGGTGGGATCTTACTGCTGCAGAGTAGAACTTCTTGGGCTGTTTCGGAATCTGTTGAAGGAGGACACTTGAGAAGTAGTTTAACCATAAACCTAAGTTTGGAAGCTTTAAAAAAAAAATTTTTAGAACATCTTCAAGAAGAAAAGTGTTCTTACCATTGGTCACTCTGCCTCTCAACTGTAGAGAAAAGGTTGTAGTTTGTGGTTTGCATCCTGAAGCAAAACAATTTTTTATCTAGACAGAGTTTGTGGTGTGTTGCCATGTGTTAAAGGTACACTATGTGAAAGATAGATACTCTCTTTACCAATCAGTTGGCTAACCATTGAAGACTTTCTTAAATATTAAAGATACAATGGTGTCACTAATTTCAGATCTTGTTCTTCCGTTGAACAGGGTTGTACAGTTCCCCGGCTACAAGGAAAAATCCTTTTGATGAAAGAGAAATTCAAGTTGGAGACAGAGTATTGGTGGTAGGACAGAGAACAGGCACTGTTAGATTTTGCGGGACGACAAAATTTGCACCAGGTATTTGCAATGCTCCTTGGGTATGGTGTAGAATTGGTATGGAATAGCTTACATGGGAGCATGTGAACATTAGGAGAACTCTTGTCTTCACTCCCTCCAAAACACTTGTACTTTTACTGGTTTGTTTCAAAGTTCTTATTCTCTCATCTGTTTCATTGAATATTTTTTAATGCAACTGTCAGGGATGAAAATAATGGTTTAAAAGGTGACTTTTACTTGTCCACTGCCACAGCTTAATTAGGAGAAATATTTTGATGTTGAAATTGTAGGTATTGTAACAGAGCTTTCTGAAAATCCTCAGGTTAGTCTCCGGAGTGGTATGTAGTTTATTGAGATCGCATGCCTTTACTCCTTAATTTTGTAGTGTTTGTGAGACAGCGCATCTCTTGCCATAGTGGTACTCGTACCATGTCATACCTGCCTCGTTCTTACCATCTTGGTGTCTTTAGGGGGGTGATTGTGAACATTTAAATCTTAACTAACAAACCTTTACCTCACAGGACAGATGAAAAGGTAGAAGTATCTCAAAAAGCCCCAAACCCTACCACCATTTTCTCCTCCTCCCTCCCTTTCCCTTGCTAAAAACACACGTTGCAGTGAAGCCTGGTGTTTTCAAAGGGAAGTGAGTTGCTCTAAATTCCAGAAACTAATTTCTATTTTTTGTAACCAAATTCTATGTTCTTTATGTCCATATCGCTAATCTTATTGCAAGAGTAGTGCAAAACCAGTTGGGGAGTATTGGTGTGAGCACCTCATTTAAATGAGGTCCAGTTGATTGATGTGTAAGCAGCAATACTTTGTCTTGACACTTGGTGGCATCAATATTTAAAAAAAAAAAGTTACAATGACAGAATGGGAGATTGTAGAACAAACTAGGTGCTTCTTTCATTCTCCCCCCTGTCCCCAGTTTCAGTGTAGACCATCCTGGCTTAAGAGACTGTGATTAACTGGTTCTGCAGGTAATGTGCTCACTCTTACCCTCCTGTTGTTGCTTACAAAGTGACCAGTGAGAAAAGGCCTGGGTTTCCAAATACACTGAAACAACTGCAACATCAGAAAGCTGTTTGACAGTGTAAGTCTCCTCCATCTACACTCCAAATTAGGGAACAGAATTTTTTTGGAGAAAAACATGGTATTATAAGAAGTGGGGAAGGACAGATGACAAATCTTCACCATTTGCAAAACCTGTAATTCACAGAAAATATAACAGATACATTTTTAAGTATTTAGATTTTAATACATATCAAAGCTCTGGAAGTTACCCAAACTTTATCTCTTCTGCAGTAATGCAGATCTTTATTTAATTCTAAAAACAGGAAGGGGAGAACTTCTGACATACTGAGCCCTTTTAATTCCTAAGCTGTCATTCCTGCGTTTCTTGAGCTGATAATTAGAATTACCATTTTATCCAGTGCCTTAGAACCAAGTGACTTGAATTAAATTTTGAATCTTTTGGGGATGGATAGCATAAGGACTGCTAATGGAGTATGAAATTTAGCACCTTTACATAATTAGCTCCCATTTATCACAGGTTATGAATGATCAAGCTTATTAACATCTTGATGCCTCCTCAGTGTTCTGTACGAGACGAATTGCCGGACAGTTCTGCTTCTTGCACCCTTCTCTCGATAGCATACAACCAGCCTTGCAATTTGTATTAATTACAATTTGCTAAATGGAGGGAAGGAAGGAATTCATATCAAAACTTTAATTTTACTCTTGATGATCTCAGATGAGGCATAAACCGTGTGGTCTGAAGAAGGAGGAAGGGACTGAAGAGGGAAACTTGAGCCACCACTGCCCTTCTGTCCCATCTCCTTTTTGTCAAATAGCCACTGTTCTATTCAGTATTGTTCCATTTGGCCTTAGTATCTATGTCAAAGGTTTTACCTTTTCTATATTAATTAAAATGTCAATAATTTTCCTGTAAGCATATAAAAATGCTGAGATAACTATCTTTAGATTGATTCTGATACATATTTTTACAGTTATGTAGGTAGTTGTTTTTTATATGTGTATATATATGTGTGTGTGTGTACATATATATATGTATTTACTGTTATTACTATCAAGTTTCTAACCAGAAGTCCTTTTCCTTGCTGTGGGTGAATGCCAACTGTACCAACTGCCTAGATGAAGAAAAGCCTGTGGTGTTTTGTTCAAAATACTGTGACTTTCCTGTTTTGAAATGCAGGATTCTGGTGTGGAATTGAATTGGACAAGCCTCATGGGAAGAACGATGGCTCCGTGGGAGGTGTTCAGTACTTCAGTTGTCTCCCCAGACATGGTATATTTGCTCCACCATCTCGTGTGCAGAGGTAAGCACTGAAGCTGTTCTAATGTTTGTGTGGCCAAATGCTTTCTTAATACACTTCCAGTGGGAAACAAAGTTTTACAGCAGATATGGAAGAAATAAATGTTTTCTTCTGCTAATGGAAGTTTATAACCTCCGCTAAAAACCCAGTGGGTTTGAGATCAGCTTTTTGAAAGCAAAGCATGAATTGGCAATGCAGCTCCCCCTGTTTTTCTTGCAGCCACTTCAAGTATTTGATTCCAGGGCCTCCATTTCTGATACAGTCTGTGTCCACTAAACCTTACTTTCATGACCCAGTCCTGATGCACTGAACTAAATTTGGTTACAAAAGGGAAGTTGCCCTTGGACATGACTGGAAGTACTATCCTTATTCCAGCTAACTGCACAGAAGAACCAAAGCAGCCACCACTTTGTAGTCTCTTTGTTAGGTTGCAGGAAGACCATCTGAGGAGCACTGTGCTCTCTCTCCTCTGTTGGTATCTAGTTACCCTGCTGGACACATTCTTGTTTTCCTTTCCCTGAACAGTGTAGCTTGAGCAAACTGTTAAAGAATTTACTTCAAAATGACATGTGCTGTCTTGCTGAGCAAAAGGCGAGTGGCTGGAATAGACCAGTCTGCTCTGGGCACATCTTACATACCAGCCTGGTTACAGCTGCAATGTTAGCATCTCTTGGGGGTGGACAGGGAGGGGAAAGAATCAGAACTGAATCTGTATTTGATAAGGACTCCAACAGTAGGTTTGTTCAGAGTTGAGTCAAAATGACTTCTTTGTTGTGCTGTTGCTTTTCAGACTAACAGGTTCTCTGGATTCTCTCGCAGAGACTTCGTCAAGTAAATTAAACCACACTTTTCCAGGTAGGAAAATAAGACACTGTGATTTGGCTTTGGTGGTCTACCGAAGGCTGCCATTCTACAACCAGAGCCTGCTGCACAAAGCCCACTTCTCTGAAAGCACAATAGATACTCAAGGAACCCAAATACCAGCCCATGCCAGTTGATCCCTTCCTAATGCAGAAGGAACTGTGGAGTACTATGGTGTTATCAACCTTATACTGGCAGAAATAATTACATCAGCATAAAGACTGTTGGTGCTCTTCCCTTATTTTATTGTACTGCACTCTAATCAGAGTTATCCGTAAATTTAACCTGCTCCTTAATCTAAATTGAGATTGGTGGAAGGATCAGTGTAGGGAAGGGTCCATATGAAATTACTAAAATTTCTGAGAGACACTTGATGTAGCTATTTTTCTTTTTCCTTACATAAACTTTTAATGAAAAAATTACCTTTGATTTAATTTCTGTCTTCTCAGAAAATTTTAACATCTTATGAACATTTAGTTTCATGAGAAGTTTCATCACTTAATTGCCAAATTGAAGGGGAGAATGTGTGGCAAGTGTAGTGGAAGTAGTATAAAAGAAAACACCAAGAATTTGAGTTCATAAAGGGTTGTTTGGGTTTTTTTATAAGTCCTACACAGCTTATTAACCTTTCTACTTAGGTTTTAGACGCAGTCTAAGCACCACTTCTGCATCTTCACAAAAGGAGATAAACAGAAGAAACTCCTTTGTTAGGTGAGTTTAAAATGTTTGGGTGAGCTGGCTGTTAGCTCTACTGTTACTTGCTCAAAATAAAATCCTTATGCATGTATAACAAACATCTAGACCTTTACATGTTCATTTTTTTTCTTCCAAAATGGACCAGTAGTAGACTGTTTTTCCATGGGTATCCAGGAGTACAGTCCTTGGATTCAGGTCGGCGTTAAAATTATTTTCCAGTTATTCATCACTGCGTGTTCTCCAGATTCTTGTCTTTTCTCACAGCTGGGTGAAGCTCAGAGGATCTTGTTAAAGGACTTTGTCCTGGTGATCCTGACTGATCCTTGCATGTTAAAAGTTGTTTTGGCTAAACAACTCTTTCAAGCCCCAAATAAAATGCTTTGTACTGCTTCAGTTACCAGTAATATCACCAATGGTAAATATTGTGGATCCTAGTATCAGGTGGAGGGAAATTGATTTTCCAAGTATTTCAGAGTGCCACGTGTAGCACCCCGTTACTGCTACTACATGCTTTGCTGGTGACATGAAATCAAACCCAAATTTTTTTTAAAAGGGATTTGAGGTTTTTTCACTGAATTACAGATTTACCCTGGATCTTTTATAGAAAAAAAAAAAAGTCTTTTTTTTCCCCCCTCTCCTTTTCTGAGTAGATCTAAGAGCTCTGTGTTACGGCGCAGCTGGAGCAGCACCACTGCAGCCAGCACCGAGGGGCCGGTGAAGCTGCACGAAGGCTCTCAGGTGCTGCTGACCAGCTCCAACGAGATGGGGACAATCAGGTACATTGGTCCTACAGACTTTGCCCCGGGGATCTGGCTGGGGCTGGAGCTCCGAAGTGCCAAGGGGAGGAACGATGGCTGCGTGGGGGAGAAGCGCTACTTCACCTGCCGGCCCCACCACGGGCTCCTGGTGCGGCCCAGCAGGGTCACCTACCGCGGCATCAATGGGGCGAAGCTCGTCGATGACATTTGCTGAGCCAAAACCTGCTCATCCAGGAGGAGATGAGTATTTTAAAGCACACGAGAACCCCATCTAGAATGGAAGCTTATTTTGAAATTATTAAACCTGCATTTGACATATATATAAGAATATATATGTATATGCGTCTATATATAATATATATTTTAATATATATATGAAAAAATATAAATATAGAGAGAAAGTTCAGTCGCATTAAGAACTACAACCACTATTCTGTTTCTCTTACTGAAACAGCCCTTGCTGGAAGGTTATTGTAAAAGCACCTTGGGTCTGGGATGCTGTGTTATTTGACTGACGCTCCAGTTAGTTACAGAATGCAACGGGAGTATCTCCAGCGTTCTCCAGAGTTGCTTTGTGATTCATGTGGTATCTAAATGACTTTCCTCCATGTAGTAATGAACTGATAATGCTTTATGCATTGCCTGCTTTGGACAGAGGAGGTGGTTAATGAGTGACATTCGTCTGGTTACCAGGCACTTTGTCAATTCTAATACCAGCCGCTAGCAATAAGAAAGCAAAAAAAACCCAACAACCCCTTTTTCGAGAAGTTGTGAAGTATTTTTACACTTTTATCATTCAGATCCCTCCTCTTCTCCCCTCGAGAATGGAAAAGGGCTGATAAATATAGGGATTTGTGGGTATCCTAGTGAACAGCAGCAATTAAATAAAAAGCCTTTAAAAAGCACAAATATGCTGCATGTCACAGTCTGTGTAGTAAAAAGCACTTTTTGTTGTATGCATTTGTAGAAGAAGCTACGTATAAGAAGCACTCTTTAAAATAATGCACTTTGCACTCTCCTGGAGAGCTTTCCTTCAATTTTAAAGACTTGTTTTGTTTAGCGTGCTGCAGGCTACGAGCATCACTGTTTTTAAATGCAAATAAACCCAGAGTGGAACTATACATAATAACCTCATCATAAATATTAAGTCTGTATAATTACAGCATGGTAATTCCTGCCAGTGGTATGGATTATACACAGGGTTTTCAAGCAAGCTACTAATATTATTTGATGCATTTGTGATAGATACATGGCTCTTTTTTGTTTCCTTCAGAACAGTTTCTGGCATAAATTTCTTGTAAGAGTCTTATAACTTAAGGATAGTTTTAGGTAGAGCAGTGTAATACGCCTTGATGTGACATTATTTGTGTGTCAGCCTTTTAAAACAGCTACTATTTTGTCCATGTTTTAAACATATCATGTCTTTTAATTGCTCGGCACATGTAAACATTATCTTACAGAATGGTTTGTTTTCCAGAAGAGTCATTTTATTCTTAAATGATCTGCTTGCTCTTGCCTACTTGAAGAAGTGACACTTTAGATTACATTGTAATATCCTATTTTTAGACAGAATTCTGCTGCTGTGACCTTCTTTGAAAGATTGCTGTAGCTTTTTTTCCTGAGATGTATTTAAAATAATACATATTGTATTCTAACTTATGGGAATTTTTAATTCAATATAAAAGCTGTAAATTTTGAATGTAAAAAAAAATAATGCTTTATATTTGAAGACGTAGCTATTCAGTGTTGTGCTGAACTTTCCTTTGTCTAATATTTGTTTCTTGCTGGTATTAGTAAAATGAAACCCTGGTGAATAATATGGCAAAAAAGAATTTTCATTCCTGTTCTTGAGTACAAATTAGGGAAGCAGGACACAGTATGGAACAGCAACTGCAGAATATAACCCCGAGATTTGTACAGCCCATTACTGGTTTGTCCCAGCCTCCTGCTCCTGGGTGGGCACTTTGGTTTGTGTGATGAAACATTCCTTACCAGAAATGCTCCTTCTCCCTGCCTGACACAATGGAATGGCTCTAACTGCTTGTCTGAGGGGCAGCTGGAGTTCTTCAGGAGGTACGTAGGGGGAATTGTGTGGGGAAGGTGGCAAGCTCAGGCAGTTTGTTATTTCTGTGTGGCATATCTTGCACACACTCTTTCCAAGAGTTTTCTGATTCACTGGTAACTCTTTTTTTTTTTTTCTCCAAGGGTGTCAGGCTGCACCTTCCACAGTGCTGCAGCTACACAAATTCAGCTGGAAGCAGGGGGTCTCAGTGGCCTGGGCTAGGAAATAACTATAGGACTTCATTGAATCCTGTCTGGTGGGTAGAGAAGAGGGCAAAGATAGTAGCTGAGCATTGGTTTAATGTGTTTGCCTTTCAGTTTCAGCTTCAGCTAGCTGCACACTTCTGAAAGAGAGCCTTGGGCCAGTCTCTCTTCAGTGGTGCCCAGTGATAGGACAAGGGGCAACAGGAACATCCACCTAAACAGCACTGGAACAGCACGTTATGGAGTCTCCTCTGGAGACTTTAAAAACCCATCTGGATGCATTCCTGTGCTACCTTCCCTAGGTGAACCTGCTTTGGCAGGATCTCCTGAGCTCCCTTCCAACCCCTACCATTCTGTGAAAGCTCAGGCTATAATCAGCTAGGGCAGTGAAGGTTAGAGGAGCAAGTCAGGACCATTACCAGTACAGAGCTGTTTTGGTAGCACTGAGAATCTTCTGCGAGAAAACAAGAAGCCCTGTAAATTCATGGCCTGAAACAGAAATAAATCAGTCCCACCATTCCAGAAAAGATTACTGATGGCTGACTTCAGGTTGGTGATATGAAGGGATTTGTGCTTCGCTAATGCCAGATAAGTTGCCATAATCCTTTTCTCCAACTTTGTGTCATAAAAAAAAAAAACACCACACCCTGACAATAACAGGCAGTGAAGTCTGAAATTAGGTGCTGTGCTGAGGTTTGTACGAGCAGAGCCCCAGACTGGTTAGAAAAAAGACAAATGATCCTCAAAGTCCCTATAAACCATATAAATAAAATATTATCTGGTTTATGAATAAATAAATAGTCCCCAGCAATTCTGTGCTGCCTGTGCAGACTTCAAGGTTTGTCCTTGTTCCACAGCTTGGCTCTGAGGTCCAGTTTCAGAAATGTCCTTCAGTGCTTTCTGCAATGAAATCTGAACTTCGTTGGACATTGGCTGGAGAGGTCACAGGTCTGACAGGAGGAGCAGAACTTTCTTGAGATGTCCCAAGATGGGGAATTCATGTCTAGTGCGTTCAGTCCAGTTGGATTCAGCAATGGTTTTGCAGATGTTGACAGTAATGGTTTTCTGGGCAGGGAGCCTGTGCTTTGAAAGTGTTGCTATCCAGTGAGATGGGAGGCACAGGGATCCAAGACTGGCACTGCAGATTTGCAAACTATAACCTAGTTTCTCTTAAGTTCACTCTATTACCTGTGACAGGGTTGCATAGGTGGCAAGTCCAGCATTTATATAATTGATTTTAGAGTTCAAATTCTGCAGAAGCCCTGTTAAACACCAGGTGGAAACAAACCGTGCCCATGAAAGCCACAGAGCAAAGTACCCACCTCCATCCTTTTTCCTGCCTCACTGCAGACAGACAACTCCAGAAAAAAATGGAAATTAGAGTGAAGATTGCCAGCCAGATCCAAACCAGTATGTGGTGTCTGTCCAGTGTCCTAGAAAAGCACAGGAGGGCTCCCTTTTCATTTAAGAGAGGGAGAAACCAAAGCTGGGGGGAAATGGAGGGAGAGGTGCCTGCCAGATGCCTGCTTGGGAAAAAAAAAGTCTTATTAACTAAACCACAGCACTGTCCTGCAGGAGAATGAGTGTGGATGACCAAGTGAAGGAGAATAAGGTTTATAGATAATTCAGTCCTAATTTCAAGGACCATGTCCTGAGAGAGCAGTTACCTATGTCAGAGGAGTGGTACAGGGAGATGGGGGGGAAGTGAGCTTTCCATGGCAGAAGCTGACTATGCTTGTGTTTGTCACAGGACTCAATCCTGGCACTCCACTGTATTAAAATAGAGTTTGTAATGACACCTGCTCAAAGTAGGTCTAGACTCAAAGAAAAATGTCCAGACTTAAAGGAAAATGCTGTCTTGGGATAGAAATGTTTAGGAGTGAAAACACCCTAATGCTCTCTTTATCCATATACTTTATTCTCTTTTTATACTGTCCAGTTTCCTGCAGGTAAAAGCCAACCACGGTGGTTTGTAATAGGAGGAGCAGCATCTTTCTCTGTAAGAAACTTGGAGGTAGAACATTTGCAATGCCAGCAAGCCTTAAACGTGCTCCTGTTGCGTAGAAAGGCAGCTGGCTTGTTTTAATACCACACATGCTCCTTTTTGTGTCAGTGCACCTTCGTCTAGTGGTCATGGTAGTGCTGGATTGACAGTTGGACTTGATGATCTTAGAGGTCTTTTCCAGCCTTAATGATTCTAAAAATGGGATGTCTGGAGACATGATATTGATCAGGTCATGACACAGCCCCACGCAGAGAACACCAGCTACAGTCATTTTATTTGTCTTCATGCCTTGTGGTTCACTACACTTGTTTACAATACAAATACACTATTCAATACAAAATACTCAATGACCATATATTAGGATTTTTCTTCATAGTATCCCTGAAGTGCACAGGCCCTTCCTTTATAAACAAATGTTGCATAAAATGCTGTACATGAGACAGACAACGCCTAGAATGAAGCTTGTTACTAAAAGAAGCCAGATGCAGACAATTCAGACGTTTTTTTTCCTGTGATGGGTTTAACTTTGGGACAAACAGTGATGTCTTTGCTGCTGTGAAAGGCTGTTTTATGCTATTCCTACGTCAAGGTTCTTGTCACCCAGAAGATAGACTCAGTAACAGGAGCAGACATGCAAAGTTAGATCCTTTATAGCCTACTTCAGACCTCTCCCATCATGCAGTGTACAACTGACCATGCCCAGTGCTGCTGCTGCTGCTCTTGGGCCAAGCCCATGTCCTTCTGTGAGCACATGGGGAGGGAAGCCGATGGACCCATGATGCCGCACCACTATGAAAGGCTGACTCAGCCAAATTAATGCAGTCTTTGTGCTTTCAAGCTGTGGTACCTGTACCCGCTCCTCTCTGCAGCAAAGCCCCTCTCCCACTGCCACTCCTTGCGGAAGCAGAACCACCCAAACTTCTTGCCTCACTTCATTTGTAGGCACATGATGGAGAAACAAGGTTCAGTAGCGAAAAGAAGATGGACAGCTGGAAAGGTAGCTAAAAACAGGCATCCCAACCTAGGTTGACCTTCAGCAGCTTACAGAAGCAGAAACCTACCTAACATCTACAGGAAACAAGTGACATCCACATGGAGATAAGTTGTTTCAGAGGATGAGAGTGGTAGCACAGGATTTTCCCAGTCGTGCCTTACATCCTGTAGATCTTCCTGCTTCTCCACTATAGAGAAAGACACAGAAGACAAAAATGGGTAAGAGGGTTCAAGTAACTTGAATTTTCACCTCCTACAACACTGTAAGCTTAGCATGGAGGGGTTTAATAAGGGAATTTGGGATTTACGCATGCCAGGGTGCTTTGGTCTGGTGTGTTCACGGTGAGTTAAGCCCCTTCTGTTCCCTGCAGCTCTAAGAACTGAACAGGTGGCACTTTCTAGACGCAGACATGAAAAATTCCTAGTTCATGACTGGACAAAATGCTCTTGCTAATGGTGCACAGCTATAGGAAATGGGCTAGAATGAAACTGCCAGAAACTTGAACAGAAGAAACATGAGCACTGAATGCTTCCAGATGTTGTAAGAGAAATGCTGAAACAAATTTTATGAAGTACCTTGTACAGAATTTAAGCCACAGTCTCCTTACAACTGTGTCAAGTGAATTACTCAGGTCCTTAAATAGACACATACAGAGTCTGTAACTTCTGAACTGCAGTCTGCTAACTTTACCAAAAAATACTCAAACTGGAAGAGGGCAGATTTAGATTAGATGTAAGGAAAAAGTTCTTCACTCTGAGGGTGGTGAGACACTGGAATAGGTTGCCCAGGGGGGTTGTGGATGCTCCATCCCTGGAGCTGTTCAAGGCCAGGTTAGATTTCTGCAGTTGCAGAATGACCAGGAGACTGTCTTCGATGCAGCCTGCACAAGTAAAAGGGCACCCTTTGGTCCAGGCAACTCATGGACTCATTGGTTATTGATGGTATTATTTATTTTTTTAAGAAAGAGGACGGGCAAATACTCCACTTCTTGTTTCTGAGTGGCCAGGTTTGACTAGCATCAATATTTACAGAACGGCTTTTGGAAACTGGGGCCCTGTGCTTGGCCAGCACACAGGGGCACCCACCTAAATGCTTCCTGTGGAAGAGTTCAGAGATGTTAAGTTTTTTTACATTAAAAATAAACCCAAACTAGATTTCTGAATTCCATGGCTTAAGGGGGGGGGATTTAAAAAATATAGCAACCCAACACACACCAAAAAAAGCCAACCTCCCACAACAACAAACCACAACACAGCATTTTACACTGGAGCCACTGGAGGGAAGCTTACTTAAAACCAACTGCTAGTGCTGAACAGTATTTATCTCAATGCACCGTACCCAGCAGACCAGAGAATTTCAGTAGTAATTCACCATTTCCCCTGACCAGAATTATCTCCTCATGCATTCCATAGGCAAGAAGCAGTAATGTGTTTCATTCCTTCATTTTTTACAACTCCCATTCTGTGAGGGTATTGCAGTGGAAATTCTATGATGAAATAACTGCACAGCAGAAGCTGTGAAGCAATAATCAGGCTATCACCGTGGCTGGGGAGCACCTGCCTTTCCCCCTTCACCCCTCACAAAGTTGTTATCATCTCCTGCTGCTCGTGCTTTTAAAGCTGCTTTAGAAATGGTACCTTTAACATCATCACCTGGCAGCTTATCTGCATTTGTGCAGCATCAGAGCTGCTGCCCCAGATAGAAGAATTAATAATTTCAGCTAGTCAAAGATCATTAACTTTGCAACTTTTTGTTCTTGTGTATTCTTTAAGAACACTCATCAGTATACAGGTCAGATTCTCTCCTCAGGAACATGTAAGAGGCAGGGCAGCAAAAACTCGGGAGTGTGCTCGTAAGCAAAGATGAGCTAAAGAAACAATGAGGAGCTTCAGCCCTTCTGAAAATGAGGAAGCTGGAATACTTAAAATTGCTATTAGATGTGAATAATATACTAGTGTAAGAAACTGTTCTGATAGTGCTTACCTCCTGAATTAATCAGCTTCCCTGAGACTCTAGAAAACTACCCAATTGAGTTTACTGAGCTAGAAAGAGAGACCGGCGTGACACTAACACCGTCCTAAACCAGGCAGAATCCCTCTCCAGTGGCTTTTTCATGACAAGCTGTGAGCCTAGTAACCTTGGAGAGCACAAACATTCCCTTAGTTCTAGCTAAAGAGCCTGTGCGCAGCCGCAGAACACCCGAAGGGTCACCCTCGTTATCCCCACCAAGCAGATGGATCCCTAGCAGATGAACTTGAAATTTGGAGCAGACTCAAACTTCCCAACACAAGAGCACAACCCTGTTAACCACCCACCACACACAATTTTGGCATTTGCCTAACAAAGTGGTTTAGTTCTGCACGTCAGAGATGTCAGAAAGGCTGGTTAGGAGACCACACTACTTCCCCCCTTCTGAGGTTTTTTTTACAAGGATCGTGGCCCATACCAAGCCCTCCAATTTCAGTCTGCACAACTCAGGAGTATGTATCTGAGGATTCTGGTTTGTTCCTTTCTGAAGACAGGAAGCTCACCTCAATGTTTGGATCCAGGGCCAGATTCAGAGTCACTTCACTGAGACGAGGAGTCTGGGACTGAAGGACACCTTCACATTCTTCTGCTGATGCTCCAGTACACCCATTTCTATGGAAACAGGCACCCGTTTTTTGGATAGCATTCATGCTAAAACAGCTCCTTGCGACCCTAAGTTGAAGTTACTAATGCACGTCTTTACACATTAATTGTTTCCTACATCTATGTTTTGACAATACACTTAACTGGAATATTTTTCATGCACAAGGTGTACAAAATGAGTCAATGCAGTGTTTGTCTTTAAACCACTATCATACACGTCTTTTGTTAAAGGAAGAAGAGCTCTAAATTACAGACAGTATCTGGCATCTGGATTGTGGCACGACGTAGTCTTCTGCTTTTCTTCTTGTTGTTTGTACAGGGTATGTCAAAGGCTATTGTAAACCTCTGAGGTATGCAGGTGGCTGTCCATTTTCAGGGCATGGTGAAAGTTTCTCTCATCACCACAGTCCTTTAAAACTTCACCTTGGTTCCACTTGACACGCACAAGTTCCTGATGAAGGACATTCCTACTTTTGAGGGACAAAAGAAATTTTAAAGGGCTTTACTCGGTTTTTGTGCTTAAGCACAAGAAAAAGAAACCAAACCAAAAATCTCAGCCAAACAAACCCACCCCCCCAACCCAGAATGTCTCGTAGCATCTACACCCATCCTCTACGCTTCCTCTCCTCTCTCTCTCCAGCGATGCAGCATGACCAGTGTCTTTCTACTGTCCTGCCAACATCCCCGTAACCACTGCGCTTTCAAGGACTCTCGAAGACTTGACTGTAGCTGGAACACAACTTGGGAACGTGCCGTCACGTCACCATTCAGCGCTGTCGTATCCCACTAAAACCTCTGCCAGCTGCAGGAGATCTCCAGGCGCTCCACAGCACCCACAGGTTTGGCACGGAAGACCCCAGACATGAAACACTCAGGTTGGTGAGCCGTGGCTTGACACGTAAGCAGAGAACGCACAACTGAGAAAAGCTCACAGGAAGGGCACGACAACAACCATGCGGATGAGTTGATGCAACAGCAGCTGGGCCTTGCAGGTAACATCTGTTTCCTGTATCCTTCCTCCTCCACGCTTCTTGTCCGGTGTTGGGGCTCCGGTGACTGGGAGCCTCTCAGGATAGTTGAAATTACAGCTTTGAGGGTGGCACTTTTGGAGCAAGTTGGCACAAAATGGAAGGTAATGTTGTTAGCTCCCTTGCTCGTAGTGTATTGGGTAACAGGACATCTCTTCAAGGCTCAGGGGCCACAGGGGGAAAAGTCAAGAAGGTAGAGGGCTCTCACGGCCCCTGCTGGGTTATGTGGCTCTTGTTTCTAAGGACAGGGTCCTCGTAACTGCCAGTGCAAGGTGGCGTGGAGGCTTCCAAGGGTAAGCCCTGCTGTTGGTATCCATAGTTGACATTCCCACAGGGGAAGTGGCGGAGCCTAAAGAGAGGCACTTCTTTAACACTTGCTGTTAGGGAAGATGGCTCTAATAGCAGGGAGGAGCCTGGCAGCCTGCCAGTCACAATGTTGGGGCCCACAGTACAGTTTCCTTCCTGTCCCAAATTCTCCCTCTCGGGCATCTCCTTCTCCAGCAGAGAACTGCTTTTGCTGGCCTGCTTCTCCGCAAACCAGGAACCGTAGGTTGGGTTCCAGAGGTTGGTGGGCTTGTTTCTGGAGCCCCGGCTTTTGTGCAGCTCAGAAGGGGGATTGGACTGAGCATAGGCCATGTTGATATGTCCTCCTGCTGAGGCTGACTGCACCTTCCCCGGCATTGACGGCTCCAAGGCTCCCACTTTCCCCAGAGGTTTTCCAGCAGTGATGGCTGATGGCAGGGGTGGTGGAGATGGCAGAGTTTGCTTGTCATCCTTTCTGTCTTGGTGTGTGGAGACCAAGAGAGGAGGAATTCCTTCTGGATCATCGGGGCGCACCTTCTCCTCCTCCTCAGCTGATGGGCCATACTCTACTGGCAAAGCAGTGTTGATGACATCTGGATCCTGCCGGAGAGAACAGTGAGAACTTCTCTACCATCATGCATACTCACACTTGATTAAAAACCTGACACATCTGACAGCCGTCATGCTATGTTCACACAGCATCGTTCCCACTACCCAGTGCCCACTTTACATGTGGAGAGGGTGCTGAAAAATGCAGTTAGCTGTGAGGTACAATGGGATACTCTTCAAATTGAACTCTTTAAAAAAAAGCAACCCTAAAACTCATCACAGAACAGTAGTGGCAAAAAAACAATGAAAAACATTTTTTATGTCCAGCCAAATTTCCTGTGGGAACGTGGTTTTGGAATTTATATAATCTTGAAGTTCATAACATTCTCAGATAATATTGAGAAAGTTTCAGCTATGAAAGTATTGCCTGCACACAACAAGGGAGGATTGGGAATGCAGAGAGAAGGCAATACTGGCAGACCCCTTGAAGCCCAAATCCATGGGGACTGCAGTTCTGAGCTATTTAAGCAGTTTTGAAAATTAAACTGAGAGAACATGTGGTGATCTGAGCAACCTTTAATTATTGCTAGATGCCATGGCAAGCTTTAGATAGCAGAGAACAATGTTTCCAATCCCAGGATCCAAACACATATGAAAACCAGGTCAAGCCTCCTGAAGAGCTAGGGAAAGCAAACTGAAGCAAAGAACTGCGTGAGGCCACCCAAGAAGTTTGGACTGATACAGGCAGCAAAACATTTTCCAAACTACTCTACTCCTCGTAAGCTGAAAATAGTTGTAATAAGCAAATATATCAGATTTTGTCCCAGAAAGCCAGCCACATCCTTCCCCCATTGCCGAGCCTTAGAATTCACACTTCTTTAGCATGGCTGTGTCAACCTGCCTTCTCCAGCACAGTCAGATTCAGACAACTCCTGACAGCTGCTGAAGCCACCTGCAAAGGGTGTGTCGAGCCAGGACCATTTCTGCTCAGTGCTGGCCACGTCTGAAGGGTGAACACCGGGACGGAGAGGCTGACGTGAAGCAGGTGAAGTGCATATGGGTGCTGGCCCACCTTAGAACTTCTGCTTGCTGGAGTCTGTGCCTTTCCAAGCAGAAGCAGAAGCAGAGCTACAGCTCAGCTATTTGTAAAGCTGTGGAAGCCCGTGACTTTCAGCAGTGAAAGACAAGAAGGATCAACCACCCCATGAGGTTAATATCCCAGCCACTGGTCCCAGGCTGACCTCAGTCTCCCTGGCCTGCTGACTGCAGTAATGCAGTGCTGCCTCCTCATCTCATGTTCTGGCTTGCCTGGATTGCTTCTCAACAAGAACTCTCTCCACCCATCTCATTCAAGACAAATGAACAGCAATACCTGAGTGCAATACTCAATCCTCTCCAGGATTATGGCAAAATTTGGCCGGTCTTCAGGCTGGTGCTGCCAACACTGGGTCATAATGCGGTAACTGAAAGAGCAGAATGGGAGATGCTCATAAATGGCAGATCCTGGTGGTACATAACAGGTAGTCACTGCAGCTTGGAAACCATAAGCATGCATCACCACTCTGACTTCTTATAAGTAAGAGTGCGCTGCCACCATCCCCAGTGTCGGACAGCTGATGTACTGGTAACCACTGAAATGTGGCCACCACTGGGGTGGAATCCACAGCACATCAGAGAAATAACTCACCCTTCCAAAATCCCTTGGACAGTTCACTAAAGGTAGGCAGGGCTACAGGCACTGGAACCCAGTTTTCCCTACCTGTGAAAAGTCTTATGCACTTGCAGTTTCACAGCTAACCTAAGATACAGAAATATTGCATCATCCTTGACCAAACAAGCAGTGGCCAGTACTCCTTAAAGAGGCCCTGAATTATTCCCCAAAACAGACAGAAAAATTAAACAGTAGAGAAGTCAGTCACGTTCAAGTCCAATAAGGCTGATCAGCCACCCTAAGATCAATCTTAAAAGTCCTTAACTTTTGGTTAGAGAGTAGTATTTGAAAGAGAAACTTTTTTGCATGAATATATCAAAATTAAAATCTCATACACAGGGCCAGGGCAGTTTTTAGGTGGATCCATCCTTCCTCCATTGGTGACAAACTCCAGAACCTCCTGGTTACTTTTGCTAGGGTAGGGCATGTATCCCAAGGAGAATATCTCCCACAGCAACACGCCAAAGGACCTGAATACAAAAGGGAAGGAAAACAAAGTGAAGGATACAGGAATGACCATCACCAGAAGTGCAGTACTGTCAGCATTGCTCTTTGCAGTCCTCAGGCAGCTTGTGAAAATCACTGCTGCAGGATTCATAGAATCATAGGTTTGGGTTGGAAGGCACCTCAAAGATCATCTAGTTCCAACCCCCCTACCATGGCAGAGACATCTCCCACTAGACCAGGCTGCTCAGAGCCCCATCCAAATTCAGACTTAAATAGGCTGCATGGTTGTAATGGTGGACTTTGAATCATTTAATGAATAACAGTAGTTGACTGTTGAGTTAGTGAAGTCTACAATATGGGTGGGTAAATATGGTTGCTTTGCCCTTGTACTCAGCACTGTTCAACTAGATGTAACAGTTGAGGAAGTCAGGCTATGCTTTTCTGAGACATCAGCCACTGCTGGAGCAGGACTGAGTGAAGCAGTGGCCTGATCACTTATGACAAATTTTTTCTCTTGCATAAGCTGCCCTATGTGAAATAACATGTCAGTGAGTCCCCACTGAAGCTCTGAGCCCCCAAAACCCCACCCCACCATACCTTAGAGTACAATAAGAACATTCCCTAACTAACACAACAGCCCTGGGCCTATGTGATGTGGCCTTGCAAAGCCTTGGGGACAAAGGCTGGGACGGGACACACTCCAAAGCATTCATCTGGTCAGCTGCTTGGACATCACAATCTTGTTGATTAAAGTTGCAAAGAGGTACGTGCAGCAACGGGAAACTCTTCTGCTTGGTTGGACAGGCAGCAGCTCAGCTATATGACACTGCACCTCCACCCCTCTGCTGGGGCTTGCTCGCCAGCCCCTTCCCCTCCACACACATCCTGAGCTCTTGCTTCCCGCTCACCCAATTTTCCTGGCTCTCCTCTGGCCACTAACAACTCAAGAGCTTACAGTATTGCTGCAGGCCAGGAGAAAGATGAAAGCCACAACAGACAACACCCTTCTCCCTCCCTGGCAGCATGCATCCTTCCTGCAGTCTCCCATGCTGCTCTCCTCAGTGTGGAACTAACACCTTCCTTCATGTAGCAGCAAAGCAGCACCTGCATCTGCCTCAACCTCCCTTCCCTGCCTGCTCACCTCCCCAGCAGGACCTGCCTTTACACGGGTCTGATCTTCCTGTTCCCTGGTCTCCTCCAAGACTACCAGCTCTGAAAGACCCAGCTTGTCTCTTACATAAAGGAGAAATGAACAAGAATTTGCATTTTTTACAAAATATTCACACTTCACAAAAGGGGGCTACAACCCGGGTGGACAGAGAAGGAAAGGAAGCGCACCATGTGTCTGTTTTTGATGTAAATATCCCTTCCATGAAAGCCTCAGGAGGCATCCATTTGACAGGCAACATTGCACACCCACCCTTCCGATAGTAGCTGGCCCTGCAAAGAACAAACAAAACAGTCAGCCAAGAATGCAGAAAATACCATTAATTCAGGATTTTTACAATTACAAATATTATAAAAATAATGACCCAGATGAGAGACACTAATTTAGGTGAAACAGCATAGCAGGGAAAATGCTAGAGAGACCTGCTCCTTCTCACACAAATAGTGGCAATTGGCAGACCAGGGAAGGACTGGTCTAATCTACCTCGCTTTAGACTTGGTCTGGTGAACCCAAGTTAACCTTATCTGTGTGCCTACTCCTAGTGAATTGCCCACACAGTGAACTGCTGCAGATAGAGCCATCCCCCTGCACTTTTCAGCCACAGCAAGACCTCCACCTCTCAGGTAGTCACCTTGAGCATCTCCACCAAAAGTAAACAAAGCCTGTTCCATATGTACCCAGTCTAAAGCACTGCAAGTGAAATGTAAACCCCTTTATGAGGACAAGGAGCTTGATGAGGAGGATGCTTGGCCATTAGAGCTGGGGTAGTAGTACAAAAACCACCTCCCATGCTCCTGAGACAGGAATTACATCAGTCCTTTAGCGTCATCATCATTTAAAATAAAATCTACAAGCCCCAGGTCCTGTGCTGGCAGCTACAGGGAGCTGCTCATGCAAGCTGGTATCTCTGTTCTTCACTACACAGCCTGAGCATCCAAAGAATATTCCTGGACACAGAAACATGTGCAAACTTCAAAGGCACCTTTGAAAACTCAGCACCAAAGCGTTCACCTTGGCAGTTGGTTCTGCTGATTGTGTGAGTGTGACAGATGCTGCTTTGTCCCAGCAGAGACTCATCTGACAGTGGGGCAGAGCAGGGGCTCTTTGTGAAGGGAGAGGGAGGAGGAAAAAAACCAAAAGCATCTCTGATACACTTGGGTTTTGAAGGTAGCACTCTGTTTGCATCACCTCAGGCTGTTACGCTGTCAGATCTCAAGCTAAGCAGAGCCAGGCTTGGCTTAGTAATTGCACAGGAGAATCCCCAAGCAGGAAAAAAAGAAGGCAAGGCACGGGAATAAACAGTGCAGGTGACTGAGTACAAGGCATTCCTTCCTCTGAGTCAGAGGCAGATCCAATTCCTCAGCACAGCAGGACATGGTGCTGCACTTCTGGAGGTGCTATCTGGAAGATGAGACATCAAACTGCAGCCCTCACTGCTCATGGTCATTAAAGATTTCCTGGCACTTCTTGCAAGAGCAGAGTAGTTAACCCTGTGTCCTGGCTGAATTCCAGTTTGGGTGATTACATTTTCCTGACCTTCCTCTGCACCTTTCTCCTTTATCTGCAGTAAACTCAAGAGATTTACTGATGACATCAAACCAAAGGGGTAGTATTGAGGAGAGAGATTAAATTCAGAATGATTTGGGACCAAACCAAAGGGTACATCAATGCCATTCAGTGTGGAGAAAGTAAAGACAAGATACTGAGGACAGAGTACAAGAGGGAGGAAAAACACCTTCCATGACCATCAGACTTTATTACCCAGAAGAAAGCTGTCAGGAGTGGGAAAAGTCTCCAGAGCACAGTTAATCTACAGCTGAAGGTAAGCACCAAAAAAGCATTAGCTGGGATTCAGCAGGGTGGGATCTCTCCACTCTTGCCTTGCTTGTGTTACGTAGAGCAGCACATGGGCTTGCTCTCCTACACAAGCACTGCTCCTCCCTCATTTTAGAGAGCTTCCATTTGCAGATACCCTGGGCTTAGCTCTGCTACCTGTATATGTCCCGGGCCATTCCAAAGTCTCCAATTTTAGCCACTCTCCCAGGCCCTCGACAGGTAAGGAGGCAGTTCCTGGCAGCAATATCCCTACAAGGAAAGGGAAGAAAAGCAACAGAAAGAGAAGAACCGCTTAATCATTCGACATTTGCAAGCCAAAAAGAAAACAGAGAATAATACCTACTTCCCTGTGCTGCAGAGAGCCCACAACAGCCAGAAAAGTCAGTGTTTATGTGATGTCCTAAATTGCAATCTATCCCAACAGTTCTGCTTTTTAACATTTCCTCTTTAAACTTCACTTAATGTCTTCCATCTGAAAGGATGGGCCTGCTGAGAGCCTCCCTTCACCCCATGAGCTCTTTTGAAGTCTCTGAGGAGCTGCAAGCAATGAGCCTGATTTCAGTACTAGTACCTGTACAAGTCCCAACATCAAGCTGTCTGGGGAATGATCCACTGACCTGTTCCTAGCATGCTTGTTCAAATATTGTCAATCAGGTGCCATACTGCCAGAGACAGGAGAGACCTGCACCAACATGCAGGTGTTGCTCTGAAGACTGAAGGTGTGGACCTGAATCTGTGTATGCAGGTAAAGATCCAGGCTCCACCTCTGCTGGGCTGAAGTGAACCTTGAGAACTGCATAACCTGGTGGCACACCTTGTGGGTAACTCTTTCAGAAGAGTGAACTACAATCTCTCTCTACTCGTCTTTATTCCACGGGCAGAATTTTAGACACTTGCCAAACATCCTGTTCTGCAGGTAACAATAGTCATGAGGTGTTGCACTTCTGGCTGTACTTGTACAGCCATTCACTGAGAGGGAGAAGAAAAGGGTTCCAGAATGAGCAGAAAGGTACTAAGCAAAATTCATGACAGGGAGAGCTTTGAAGACTTCTGTCAGGAGACCGTGTTTCCATTTGCAGAGTAGCCAAACAGGCTGCACAAGTGCAGGCACCGAGACAGAGCTCAGGATCTTTGGTAAAACTACAGACCTCAGCAGCCTGATTTATAGCAGCTTTTCTGTTAATTGTTTCTATTATTCTGTTTTTATCTACCTTGTTTAAAGGTATCCAGCCACTAGAGTGCAGCAGGACATAAACATCTCAAGCAGGGCATTACGAATCTGTGCTGGCCTGCATGCAAGTCATGCCCGTGCTGACACAGATGTGTCCACCTACCTGTGAATGAAGTGGTTCTCCTCCAGATACTGACACCCACAAGCGATGTCACGAGCCACATGGAGCAAGTCCAGCATGGAAAGGGAGGAGGGCTGATTCTACCAAAAGACAAGGGACAAACGTGGGTTAAAAGCAAGAACACGGCATGATTCGTCACTGATACAGTGCTAGGAACTCTCCTACAACTGATGTAGCTCGAATGCTAATACACAACAGAACTATAAAAATGC
This sequence comes from Brachypteracias leptosomus, assembly GCA_013401335.1. Lineage (NCBI taxonomy): Eukaryota > Metazoa > Chordata > Aves > Coraciiformes > Brachypteraciidae > Brachypteracias > Brachypteracias leptosomus. The sequence continues at coordinate 35,189 of VYZX01004773.1, read as the reverse complement.
ACAAGGGAGAGTTTATACCCATGAACTATGCAAAAGATGCGCAGGCACGATGTCATACAAATCCCAGGGACAGTATTAGAACAGCTGGATCTGACTTTCCAGCTCCATTGGGATGCCTCTGTAAGAATTTCCCTCAGTTCTCATGGGAGACACTTTTGAATTTTCAGCATGATTTTTGAGGAGATCACTGCCTGAACTGGTCCTTACTCAGTTTCTTTGTATTACTGCTAGCTCCTTTGTAGAGTCACCTTGAGCAATGAGAATGACATTTTGTATAATGGCATGAGTCACATTTGCTCTTTCCCTCCTCCACATCTGTGTAGGTTTTATCTTGCCCCTCAGAGCACTGACACAGGTTTGTGTAGCCAACGGCTATGGACGACTTGCTCCTGCCCCTCTGGTGAAGCCTACAGCCCTCGCCAGCAGGAGCCAGATGCTTCAGTGAAAAGGGCAGGCTTGACTTTGTCTGTCTCTGAAGCCAAGCCATCAGCTTGATCACTGAGGCCTGAACCATTGATCCCTGCAGCCAGTCCTGGGGGGAAGGAGGAAATCACAGCTGCCAGTGGGGTGACAGCAAACAACTGGGTGGCAGTGGCTGCTTATTCCACAGCAGACATTTGCCAGCTTGGAGTTTATCTGTGGCCTTAGTTATCGGACCAAACAAGCCCATCCCATCCTTTAACTCTCTCTTATGACACCTACCAGTGTCCAGAAGTCACACCTGCCCATGGATCTTTCCCACCAATGCACAAACCGACATGAGTTCTCCACTGACAGAGGCTGCTGGCACTGCCAGCCTGTCTGTCATGATGAAACATATCTCCAGACTCATGCTGGCTATCCCACTTGATCTAATCCACTGCTAACTGGGACTGGAAATAAGTCCAGGCTCTGCAGCAGGCAACAGACAGTAGTTAAACAGTGGGCATTGGCTGGTAAAACCTAAAAAAGTCTTAACGTCTTCTGAAGAGATTAGGAAAAACCTGGCCTCAATACTTGACTAATGAAAAAACTGAAAAATGCAGCATTTCTGTGTGAACAAAGCCTGGTTTTTTCAGTGTGGCGCCATAAAACAAAAATATGTATCACCTGCCTATATTTTATTGTTTACACAGTAAGTTCATTGCATAAATATACTTAAATGATTCTTTAAAACACGGGACTGCGTCTCCCCTTAAACCTTTCTTTTTGTAGAGCAACCATTTCCTGAAAATATAAAGTCTCTTCCTCCTACCCTTTTTGTGGGGAGACGGGAATAATCATTTTTACTTGAATTTAATTCAGTGAATTAAAGTGACTCACCAGCTACATAAGATGGCTACAGTAAGAGAGGGTGCAGATGCCTCTTTTTCCCTTTCAGGGCATAACTGAAGGGAAATGAATATCTCGATCTACCCATTCCCTCCTCTTCTGAGCAAGGGTCAGAAACCTGAAGTGAAAACTGAGTAAAAGGCCCCATTCTTCACTGTGCAATCGATTCCAGACCTGAGCTATAATGCAAGGCGGTCAGTAGGCTGAAGCCACAAGCTCATTTGAGCAGCATAGCTTTTTTTCTCTTTTTCCCTTTTTTTCCCTTCCTTGGATGAACTTCTTCCACCTTTTATTTGGCTAAATACACTCCTAAAACAGATGTGACTGCCCAGCCAAGGACAATTTAGCCATGTAATTTGTTTGAAGAATGGTGGTTTGGGATTCATTTTGCAAGGGGAGCAGCCTTGAGACACCAAAGGATTCACTTTACAGCTTCTGCTCCCCAGATGAATGGACAATGCCAGCTGCAATGCACCACTGCCCAGAGCAGCAGGCATGCTGGAAGCACTGGTGTGATACCTCCCCAGCTGAGGCTTACTAAAGGTGAAAGAAATTCTGTGTATTGTTCAGCGTAATCACTGCTCTGTGCAACAGGCTGCACAACACAAAGGAAGGGAATCATTTATCTGTATACCATTTATCTTCCAGAGCTGTTCTTTGATTGCTGTGCTGTGTGTGAGAAAGATCAGCTCAGAACTCCCCAGAATGGACAATTCTGCAACGCTCATCATGAGCGAAGGCTCCGATTCCAGGCATCTCTGACTCTACCAGACTGCCTCGCTCCAGACACGGGAAAAGGGGTGATCCTCTAATAGATGTGAAACTTTATTAGAAATGGAATGCAGACACTCTTCAGGGCTGTAAACCCTGGATCCATGGAGAATTATGAATCTGAAGCTTATGGAGTAGACCTGGCTGGCATAAACTGACAATACTCCACAGGAGTCACTGGTATTGTATCAGTGATGCTGGATGAACATTTGGCTTACACAATGATCATTCTTGCTTAGAGCCCAGAAAAATCACTATGTGTTGGCTGAATATTGCTTTCATTATTTTTACATGAAGAACAGAGATGAGCAACACACAATAAATAACCTCTGCTGGCAGTATCTTGTTCTCCCATTAAGCTGGATCCCATGTCCTGATACCTCCCGCAGTAGCTCTAGCTTCCCATTTCATGTCCCTCACAATGTCTTACATTTCCCCCTTCCTCCCTTCAACTTCTCCTCCACCATTTTCTCTGCTCCCTTCCACACTTTTCAGTGGCTGAATGAACAGCAGCATGCTGCCTGCGTCTTGCTCCAAGTCACACAGGTTCTTGCTGGCCAGTGGCAAGCCAAGCAAGCCAACTGTTTCGCTCAGTGGTCTCTCTCTAGCATGGTGCTTTCTTTTTCCAGAAGCCTTGGAATTAATGCCAAGTTAATGCCTTTCACACGTCTACTGAGTTTGACTGAAGCTGGTAAAAGAATTCGAAGTTACTGGCAGGGAGCAGGGAGAGCAACTGGAGGATGGAGGTAGAGAATGAACACGTAAATCTCTCCTTTGCTATCAGGCTGAAAACAGAAGTAGGTGGAAAAGACAAGGTAGTAAGGAAATCAGCTGGAAAATAGAAAACTGGAGAAAAACAAGAGGAAACGACAGCAGTAATTGATACGATGCTTGTGGCACAGTAAGCAGTGTACCTCTGCAACCCAGTCAGTCAGCTAGGTCTTGTGTGTTGGAATAATTCCTGTTGGAAGCAAAGCTTATTGAAGCCTGTTTACTCTGCACTGTCCCTTACCTTTTCTTTCCTTTCATGGACCTGGAAGGCTAGATGTCCAGTCTGCTCTGCTGCCTTCTGCCTGTCTTGAATGAACAATAGGAGGAACAAAGCACCTCAGGGTTCATCAAGAGCAGTGCAAAGATACATCCATCCAGCAGCACTGAGCCACGGGCCTTATGTACAGATTCTGTCACACCTCAAGTATACGTGTACACAGAGGGGAAATCCACTTCCACAGCTGGATCCCATACTTCACAGAGCCCAACACCTCACACACATCTCAGCTCTCATCAGTCAGTCTCCTCACCTCACTGTTTCTGAGCCAGCAGACAAATGTGCACCAGAGGCTGATATCTCAGCACTCACAACTGCCATTAGCCCCTCAAAGGCTGCCCTAACAGCCAGATAATGACTTATCCTGTCATTCCAGTCAGGCGGCCACCACATGGGATGGCAGCAGAAGCAGGGCAAGACGAGGCAAGGCAAAGGAAGGTGTTATAACTGGAACAAAAACGTGTGGATCTGTGTCTGCACACAGTCAGGCTGTCCACATTCACCCAACTGTTAAAGAGGGACTGGAAACATTTTCTGAATCAGTTCCAGCTTGCAACTGCCCACCTGCATTTGAACTTTAGCTTTCCCAAAGTGTGGCAGGCATGAGACAGAGCAGAAAACAGCAGCATCAGTCCCGGGTCTGCTTCAGTCTTGGGAGCAAGTTAAATGCAGGAATAGGGGAGGATCTTAAAGGTGCTGGGAATGGCCCCTGTGTGTAGTAGTAGTTGTTATGGTCAGTCACAGATATACCTGAAAGAGGTCAGAAAAGACAAGGAAAGAAGAGGAAAGGAAGGAGAAACTGTGAAGGCAGAAAGAGAAATACCAAGGAAGTAATGTATGTGTCTGGAGAGGACTATCCACTTTCCAGCTTTCAGAGGGGTTTCAGAGAGCTACCGCCAACAGAAATGGAAGCCCATAGGCATGCAAGGAGGCACTCATGGCTAGAGTATGGACAAACAGAAAGATCAGAAGACTCCCATGACTGCACCCTATAAAGACTAAGAGCTTTTCATCCACAAAAGCAACTGCTTCATTTTACTGCAAGTAGGTAAAAAAATCCTGCTGTTCAGGACAAATGTTCTTGGTGCTTCCTTAGAAGATCCTGATCATTACTAAGCTCTCTAATTTAATGGGCCAAAAAGATGCTACCATTGCACAGTGATGAATGTCCTTGTCCAACACCATCCTCTTTCACCTGCCACTTCACATGTCACACAGCCTGTCCTGCCAGTTTTGAACAAAGAACCTACCAGGCACCGTATCTTGCCCGTGCTGTGAGCAGAGCCCACATTGCAAAACATGAATTTCCCCATTCACCTACCACCAAATTCAGCCTATTTCTGTGAGTTAACAAGAGCATCTCTACAGAAAACCAGCCTCTATTTATAAAGACTGCTTGTCCAGATTTCAAACATCTTGACTTTCTGGGTGTTTAGCCTTCTTATCCAGACAGGAGCCATTTTATTGCAACCTACCCAAGACTGTGGTGCTCCTGAGCAACACAGAGCATTTTATGTGTCTGAAAACCAGACTGCAGAGAAAAAACACAAAGTCAATCTGTTTCCAGATGCCTCAAGGAAGAATCTTATTTATATCTGTTTGTGTCTCCCTTGTACTGATAAAATCCAGCACTTTGCCCTGTGTCAAAGAAATGTAGAGACAAAGTATGAAGCTGGGTTCTGGTGCTAAACTTCAACAACACTTGGGTGCCTTTCTGATCCAAGGACATAGAGCAAACTTTATTCTTCTGAAATACTGATTCTTCTCTAGAAGCCATAATTTATTTCTCACACGTTTCTAACTGACTGTCATTTCCTATCGATGCTGATTTCAGTGGGAAAATCTTTAAAACTCTGGACTAAAGATATTTGCTATTAAGTCAACAGCTCCAGGCCAGATTCTCTCCTTGCCTATGTCAAACCTCTACTGACAGATATCCACAGAAATGCACCTAATCAGCAGTTTAAATAATGGATTTATCTTTACTAGCTCAATGTTTCCCCCAAACCTGCCCCCACCTGGTGTGAGGAAGGTGAGAGTACAGTTTAACTTTTTTTTTTAAAAGGCCTTGATTTTGTTCTTTCTTTAGACAGTATCTCCAATGCTATCTAGGAAAGTCCAGGGCTGAGGCATCTCTGCATAACCCCAGTAGCATCTGTTTCCTATACATTGTGTCCTGGCCCCACAGTGTTCTTCTAGCAACAGAAATTTTATGACCCTCTAAAATGCTGGGAAATAGTAGCTGCATGGATCACAGCTCTTTTATCATTATGTATTTGCCTTGTGGCAGCAGCTTACTGAATAAAATTTGATTTTCTCTTTTCTTACCGGTCTAGGCCGCGTCTCTCTCAGGAACGATTTCAGGTCACCTCCAGCCATCAGCTCCAGCAGAATGAAACGGGGCAGGGCCTGCAAGCTCACCCCAATACAGCGCACAATATTCTGGTGGTTGAACTTGCTGTGGAGACAGGGAGACTCAATTACGGAGCAACTTTAATCCAAAAAGCACAACTGCAGAAAAGAAAATGTTTTGCTGTGGGGGATGGTTTTTTTTTAGAAAGTAACAAATCTCAAAGGTAGGGTAACTGGATAAAGCTTTTAGTTTGTAGTGATAGGATGAGGGGCAATGGTTTTAAGCTAAAAAAGGGTAGATTTAGATTGGACATTAAGAAGAAGTTCTTTAACATAAGGGTGATCACTGGAACTGGTTGCCCAGGGAGGTGGTGGAGGACCCATCTCTAGAGACATTCAAGGTAGGCTTGATGGGGCTCTGAGCAACCTGACCTAATTAGAGATGTCCCTGCTTATTGTAGTGGGGTTGGACTAGATGACCTCTAGAGGTCACTTCCAACCCAATACATTCTACGATAAAGTGCTACTCCTGGTCTCTGCGTCTGTCTGCATAGTACAAAAACAGAGGTGGGGCAGGAATGGTGGCGTTTGGCTGCATTTCCTCTTCCTATATTCTTCATCCTTTTTGGACTACAGAAAGCCACAGAGAATGTCTGATAACAGAAAATTGTGCTCCTAATTTCACCATCCAAGGGGCAGAAGCTGGGCTAGGGCGGAGTTGTTCCAAGTAACATACTGACACAGGGATCTGCTTGTGTAGGGGATATTCCTCAAGGTTCAGTCTCTAATACTTCATTGTTTCTCCAGACCTCAATGTTATGGAAAAATACTTCCACGGATTCTAGGGCTCAGTCACTGACATGTGACACAACAGCAACATTAAGTCAATGGCATCTATTAGTTTTGACTAGTCAAACCCAAACTCATAAGCTTTGTTTTTACCTCATATTCTAATTTCTAAGAGAAATCAAAGGATCCTATTATCAGTTCTGAAAACTGGGCCTGAAGATTTTTGCTTTGGATAATGAAAACCAGTGCGGACCGTCTTGAAAATTTAGTCCTTAATAATCTGGTGTCTCTTTATTTGTAAGAACAGAAAAGGATGTAATGCCTATCCTCTTTGTAAAATACCAACAGGCATGCACTAAAAACTACTGTAAAGATGCGTTACATGGACATCACCTCCAAACCACTTTTTTTCTTTACAGCACTGGGCTTTGCAAGCCTACACAAGTGCTGTTCATCTTGTTCATACACACCTAATGATGAGAGCTTCCATGAGGAAGTCCAACTCATCTTGCTCTGAACACACTTCTGGCAATGTCTGGAAAAGAAAGAACAGGTTGACGAGGAGAAGATATTTAAATTTACACTTGGCACAATCAAAAGTACTAACATTGTCTGCAGCAATCCTTGTTTCTTTAAAAGAAATGTCACTCTAAGATAATAGCTGAACTGTTATTAAACTAGACTGTGAAGCCTGTTGAAAGGTAAAGATCAGAACACATGGGCCATCATGCCCCTGTCATCCTCCTCCCAGCAACGGAAATAGCCCCAAGTGCCCGGGGAACAGTGCTCAAATATGTGGGACTCTGCTGTATGGAGGATGAGGGATGAGACCACAGTTCAATACTCCTACCTTCCAGCAAGACTATGAACTATAACCTGCAGTAGGACTGTGCTGCCATGTAACCTCTAGGAGAAAACAAGCTAGCTAGGCTGCTGAAGGCCTGGAGAACCCTACCAGGGTCTCTTCGGATTTAGCTTCACATCCAGTGCATATCCATCCTGTAATGGAGTAGTGAGATCCCTGGATCATCACTCTTTGATGTATGTGTCAGCTGCTCTTGGCCCTGTGAAGACTTTTGGCCTCTGACTCAAAGGCTTTGGACAGATTACCACACCGGGTGTAGCATGTGGAGGACAGATTTATTTCTCAAACCTGCAGTCTACTGCAGCTGTGTGGGAAATCTTTGCCTCTTTACTACTTACAGACCTCTTTTAATAGTCTCACAAGCCCATACGCTAAAGCTCTACCATCACTATGATGGATTAAAATGTTGCAACAGGGCAGAAACCTTTCTAGCCACATCCTTCAGTACTATAGTAAGGTTTAATTCATCTTCATTTTTAGAATGCATTGGGACTCTTGGGTGAAAGGTGCATGAAACCATCATGATAACTCATACACTGTCACTTACTTTCACAGCCACCTGCAAGGGAGTGGGGTCGCTGGGGATCCCTGCCACCTGACCTTCATATACCTCACCAAAGGCTCCGTGGCCCAAACCCCTGGACAGACCAGAGAAGACAAGAAGGTTTTACTACAGAGAACACACATTATAACACTATGGTCACAGCTCACAGAACGGGCTCACAATTTTCACGGTGGTGAACGAAGGAGAAGAGGGTATTGGCACTGACAATACCACTCCTCACACTCTGCAGGGGACCAGACCTTGATGTGATCTCTCCTGGACCTAAAATGTATTTAACTGGTAGGGAAAGCAATCCTCAAAAAGTGAACGGTCACCAGTGAAATCAAGCTGCTGGCACTGCAGTGTGTAGTGGATAGCACTCTTCTATGGCTTTGGTGCCAGTGCTCTAGTGGTGGGTGCTCCAAAACAGGTCAATAAAGATAGGTCAAAAGTCTTGGTGTTCCCACACCCTAAATGCATTGGGAGCTCCCATGGTGTTTATACATCACCATTAAAGAAAACATTGAACAAGAAACTAGGAAGCACAATGGTTCTCAAAGGACCTGAATTCTAATCCAAGTATCTTTTCCTGATTTATTTTGTCATTCTGGGTAAGTACCTTAGCCAGTAAATGGTGATGATAGTGCTTCGTAAAGCACTCAGCTCTAGGAATTCATGCTGAGAATTGTTTCTGGCACTGATCATGTTGTAGAATTTTCAGTTTTATTTTGAATAAAGGTACAAGAAAAAGAGAAAGGAATTAATCACACAACAGATCCTGTCCTATGTCCTTGTGATACAGATCTTGCATACCTGTCTGGCTATTCAGTCTTCGCTTGCTTAGCCTTAAGTCAACTGGTAAAACAACAGCTGTACCACATAGGTGGAATGTCATAATGGCACAGTGAACTCTGGCAGAGAATGAGGCTGCATCCCACATCCCTCTTAACCCTGCATGATCTGCACACTGGGCAGTAGTAGTTTGAGCCTCCAAGAGAAATTTCTGCACCTTGGTCTGAGCAAAAGGCTCTCAATATGGCTCTCTTCTACAACACACACTTTCCCGGTAGAGCCAGGCCTGGCCTGAGAGCCACACTGACTCTGTTCTCTGGTCTATCACAGTGGACTGTTTTTGCTTGGGCTGCCTCCCTCCTGTCCATTCAAACAGATGCTGCTGAGGGCACTCTGCCCCATTGTTGCATAAGCTCTGTCAGTACGTTTTGCCAGAATAAAGACCAGCCTAGGCAGTGAAACCACAGCAATGACTTTTGTTGCCTGTGACTCAACCACTTCTTTCAATAACATTTTGTAGGTATCAGCTTGAGACACTGTTCTCGGCTATGCCTGACCAACTTAGTACAAACTGAGGGTATAAAACAGATCTCTACAGCTCATAACTCACCCCCATCCCAAGAAGTCCACCTTCCCTGTCCTTAGCAATTCCCAGCTGTACCCTCTGCTCTCTGCAGCTTGTCACACCTCAAAAATCTTTTCAGAGCCCAAGTGACAAAGGCAGCAGGAGCACAGGGTACACTGGAAACTTCCTAATGCAGTCCAGTAAGACATGCAGGTAAGGGGGAATGACATAAGAGACAGCAAAACATTGCAGACTACATAAGATGATGCTCAGAGCAGTCTAACACCATAAACTTCCTAGTCTTCCAAACTCTCCTGCTTCTACTGCTTGACTTTTTGAACCAGGGTAATGTCACGTTCACAATTGACACGCACTGTATCCTGCAGTAGAGCAAGGTGAGAAAGAACTCTGAATTTTCAAGTTTTTCTTAAGGGACTATTTTGAACTGTCCAGAAGTTCTGATCTAGACATGACTATCCTGCTGGTTTTAAAGTCCTGTCTTTTTAATACTGTCTGGCAGTCTCAAACCCATTGCTTTTCCTGCTATTATACTTAAGGTTGTCACTGTCTTTACTGAAGACCCCATCAAAGACTTTAAAAGAGCCTCCTACAAGCCTCAGTTTTCCTAGTATTTCCTCAGTTAATACTGGAAATAGGCCACTCATTTCACAGTCTGCAAAAGATGTTCCTGAATTACTGGTGGTGACTCTTCATTTCCTCTCATAACCCTAGAAGGTTAACACTGCACCTGCAGGAGGTCAAGGAGACTGCCAAAGTCTAGTCCTCTCCACAGAAGCCTAACTATTGCAGCTTTACATCTTTCTTATGAAAAGGGGCATGAGTCTGAAAGTGCATGAGAATTGGTACGTGCCTGCACAAAGACATGAGCTCTCATCTGTGTATGAGCAGTGTGTGGTGTGAAGCAGGGAGAAGGCAAAGATGAATTTACCGGATGAGGGAGATGTTTTTTCGAGGCACCTCTTTGAGGTCACTAATGGATGTGGTCTTTCCTGCAAAGCAGTAGTTGGGATTGTAGTCTGTCATTATAGTGGAGGTGCGCAGCTTGCTCAGCTTGTATTCTGGGCTCTGTAACTCCATCTGCATGGCTTGGAGCTCCTGGTGCTTCCGACGATACACTGAATATGGAGAACACAGTAAACCAGACACACGGGTTGACTTTGGAACAGGACACGGGAATTTGTATCACTGGAATTTGCTGTGTGGCCAGATTTTGGTGAATCAATGAGACAGTGACACTGCCATATTTCTGTATGTCAAATACTTACAGAAAGAAAATGGAACCTGGAGTTATCCAGGAACCTTTGATTTACACATTTTATGAAGAAACAGGCTTGCTCATGAACTGCTTGGAAGAAGTAAAATGAATTTCACTTGCATGGATCTCTGATTTCACAGTTCTGAGCTTTTTGTTTTGTTCTGTTCATTCAATTGGACCTTCCGAGTATTAGTCCAATTCAAAACTTGAAGGAGGTGGGGTATAACCAACTTTCCTATATCATGTAGAAGTGACCAAAATACCTGAAATTAATTATGGAATCATACTGTTCAAAATGGATAGTCTAGACTGTCACCTCAGAATAACACATCGTACATAAAATTAGCTCATTTTACAAAAGTTTCTAAACACCAGTCAGTCTAAATTTGAAATCCATTTATGGCAGCATTATATTCTTTGAATCACTTCACTGATACTTTTGAAATGTCATTAGAAATCACACCTTGAAAGAAGACATCCTGTGGATATTCCTTGAAATAGCAACTGATATTGCAGTATTTTTTTCAAAGCAAGATGCCAATTGTGAGCAGGTTAAATCACTATTACCCTTACTATTGATTTCTGTGGGAGCTGGATTGAGCCCAGAGACTGTGACGGTAATAGCTATTGCATCTTCTCCAGCAGATGTTGCTCAGGGGAAGAATTTAAGGGGTAAACGTGCACTCACAAAGGCAGACGGGTGTAATGACCTATCCACAAACCCTTCCTGTCCTCCATTTTCCTCCTCATTGCTTTTGCTTTGATTTTTTTTAAATTGCTGCCCTTTTCTGAGATGGCAATGATAGGCTAGTTGGATGGAAAGAGGATTACTCTGCCACTCCATGAGAAGTAATTAGGAATTTTAAAGGGGTACTGTCAGGCCTGAAATCATACATGTAGGACCATGTGTGTGCAACTGATAACTCCTGAAATTCTTAAAAGTGAAACAGCTGCGCAAATCTAATTTAATATTTGCCATTTGCTGCTCTGGGTACATCCCTCCCCTCCCCCAGGCTATATACAGTGTGGACAAAGAAGAGTGGCAGAACCATGGCTTGAACCCCTGGCTGCTTTTCATTGATTGAAATCTATTCTGTTTGCAATTGAATCCAGGTGAGCAATTGTTTAAAATGAGAAAATGAAAGGGTGAAAAATACCTTTTAAATTAAAAAAAAATGCCCACATCCTACTGAGTTTGTAAAAGGAGAACCTATGTGAGAATCTCAGGCTTAAATGTCATACATTAAGGGGCTGGATTTGTATACAGGGACGTAAATAAAGAAGTTTGTTTTTAGGCATTAGCACCGACAGCTCTCACAAAAGCAGTGGCAGCTGTGTTCTGGCAGCTTTACACTACAACACAAGCAATAATGTCTCTTTTGAGATGCAGTCAGTAACTGAAACCTCCTCAAATTGGTCATTGTGGTTAGAAACAACTACTGAAATCTGAAGTTAATGCATGTGTGTGGGAAGGTGGCATTAAATACAGTGGTAGCTAAAAACCTGAATCCTTCTGCCTCCCAGGACCCAATTATCCCTGGCTCAGACCCAGCCCTCGTATGAAAATATCTTTTGCAGAGAAACACTCACCTATCATGATTCCTGAAAAAGCCAAGATTAAAGCAGCCACCAATGCTGAAGTCACTACGGACAAGACCAAGGAGAGAGGGAGATGGACTGCTGGCTCAGCTGTAACATAGGCAAGAGAAGAAGGAATTACATGTTTGAAATGATCTTCCAGCAGCCACTTTTTTGCAGACATTTTTCTGCTCTTCCTTCCATTTGACTCATCTGCTGCTCCTACAGTGTAAGAGCAACCTCTGGCATGATCAGTTCTCAGGATCTATGACCTCTAATACCTCATTGTTTTACTTTCCTCAATTAATATCAAGCCATTAAAACAGATGGTTTACTATCAATGAATTAACATGTGGACTCCCTGGGTATGAAAACAAGACCATAAAACACAAGGGGCAGGAGGTTGGGGAAGTGGAAAGAACACTACATTGCCAGGGTGAAAGTGCTTGCTATCAATGCCAAATCACAGCAAAAGCAGAAGGAGGGCTGCAGTATATCATCTCATAAATGCATCTGATCCAGGCAGAAAAGTCTGGTAACAGTAAGGGTAGTACAAAGTATTCCATAGCTGCATCCTCGCTTGGGAACACAAGGCATTCAATGACCATCTATCAAGGTTTACTTCACCCTGGCAAAACGACCATACTTTTAACCCATTTTAGAGACGCGAACGGTAAAAATACACAACAATTTTCCCATGCCAGTGACAAAGCTGAGGGTGGGATCCCAAAACCCTGGAGTCGCTTGCTCTAACTGTTGGGCAAGAATATAAAGAAAGTCTGGTAATGGAGTTCTGAGCACTTGGTTTTTCAAGTAAGGCAAGTGCAGGCACAGCCTTTAGTTTTCCTCAGGGATCTCCCACACAGAATTTCTCAGATTCTGTACCTGCACCTTATATGTCCAAATCCACAGGAACTATATTCTACTGCACCTTGAACATTTTTTTGGTTCTTAAAAGGACCGACTTGGAGTTTAAGTTTAGCTGGGAAACTCCTTCAGTGAGCAAACTTTCATGATTTCAGTGAGCATCAGTGCAACCAGGTGAATCCAGGCACAATCTCCTCAGTGCTGCCCAGTGTGCCAAACATATACCACAAAGTGAACCAGCAATGCTGCTCTGTGAACCACTCCTCAGCACCCACGTGTCTATATCCCAGCAGAAGAACACTGCAGCAGGATTTCTGCCATGCATTTTCTGCTTCACACACTAGAGCCACCCCATACATGCACTTACCTATGCAAGACACACCGTCCTCAGCCAGCTCTGTGCCTGGATCACAATAGCAAATGACTTTTTGTGTCTCAAGATCAACACGGCACTCGTCCATCTCACAGTGACTGCAGTTAAGATGCAGCCTAATAACCACCTCTCCGTGTCCCTCTGTCACTAAGGAGTGGATGAAAGAAGCTGAGTTAATCGCTGTAAAGATCATTTATGTAATTCCCTTGGGCACCAACAGAAACAGGGGACATGGTGGTCACAGTTGCCAGATGTGGCAGGGTGGGTCCCATCTTGGAAACCGATTTCTCCCCACCTTCCACAGCTCCTGCCCTTTTCTCACATAGAAAATACCATCAAGCTAAACTAGTCCCGCTGCAGTTGAGGTGCACTGGCTTTCTTTGACTAGATAGTCCTACCAGGTTAGCTAGGAGGCTGCTGCCAAGGCTAAGGGAAACCTGCCTTTTCAGCAGTCCATGGGGCTCACACTTTTATTTCCTTGCCCTTCCTCCTTTGGAGATCAAACACTGCAATGTTTTCAAAACTTTCTGGCTGAATCTACCAGTGCAGAGTGCATCTATATTTGAAAATACTTCTGGATGTTCTAAAGCAAACTTTTTCTTAAGCAAATAGATATTTTTGTATTTTCTGAACACATCACAAACATATTCAAGACACTGACTTCTGGGTAAACACAAGCTGGAGTGGCAATATTTATCACTCCCACACACTGCTGGGTAGCACCGCACTGTTTTCTCCAGAAACTCCCTGATTCAGCCTGGACACTTTGCTGAGGGATGCTCTATGTTTGTTAGTGAATAGTCAGGTGCTTTGTCTGTTTATTTCCTGAATTATCTGAATTACGATTCACCTTCCTTGGCCAAAATTATTCTATAGGCTGGTAGACTATATTGTTGGGAAGTGTTTTCTAATAGCCTTGATATTCTCTCCACCTGCTTTCTTCCTGCTAGTTCTGCTTCTTCTCCACTGAACTTTGTTATGCTATCTTCTGCCTCCTCGTGTTCACGATGACAATAAGTTGTACCCAAAGGGTTGTAAAGTGCCCTACAGAAGCAAACTACTCTTAATGTGAAAAAAACCCACAAGAAGACTTCTGACCAACATGAATACCTTTAAGCGCTGGAGTGTATAAAGTACCAATTGGATTAATAAAGGACACACCATCCTCCCCATCCATCTCTGGGTCATTGTCCACTGCAGCATTGCCACCTACATCAAACCAGAAGTTACCTTAACAGAGTGAGGCTCATTAGCATTAAAATACAGATAAGCATTGCAACATGCATGACTTCAGCACATTTAGGAAGGCATCCAAATGAGAAAAGAGTATAAATCAAAGCATTTAACATACAGGGAACACTTAGCAAGTTGTGGCATGAACTATTCGTCTTTTATCTCTAGAACTTCAAATTAATAACAGCAGCTTGTGATAATTGATTTCTTAGCTCTGTTTAAGGCAGATGTGCAAACTAAGCCCCAAACTTCATCTTTAACCATTTGGATGCTGTGAAACTTGTAAGTTCTTCTTAAAATTAATGCAGACAAGAGTCTGGGAAACACCAGTACTTAAGAGCTAAGTTCAGCATGCTTGCTGATCAAGGTATGTACCGTGTCAGCAGAGGCAATGAATAATCTGATAATCTTCCTCTCCTTTGCACCCTGAAAGCAGGGTGGTCCACCAGAAGCGGGGACTGAAGGAATTTATGAGTTGCTCATTTGTGCTTGGGCACATAGGGCATATCAGGAACAAAGTATGGGCAATACAGGGAACATATTAGAAGCATAGTATGGGCCATATATTTGGTACTACAAGCATGCAAAGGTTCCCCCACCCCCAGAATGGCTTTTCCTCTTTAATCATCTTCAGTGAAATTAAAATTATGTCATGTGAGGTATTCTGTTGGAAAAAGAAGCATTACACAGTAACATTGGTAAGAAACATGCACTTAAATAATTTAAACTCATTACTTCCTCTCAGGATTTCTAGTCTATCATAAACTTAAGTTAAGCTGTGGAGAACCAGGGGTTAAAAAGTTCACCACAGCACAGATGGCTGAAGAAAGTATGTGGCCCAGGAGATTAAGGGTTAGTAGAGATCTTGGATCTGGCCCACACCAGTTATAATCAACATAATGCCATCTGACAGCTGTCCTGAGACCCGCAGCACATGAAATTAGCTCCTTGTTGACTGAAGTCAACAACACCATTGTTATTAAGAGTGGTCACGGCTGGCAGCCTGAGCCTCTGCCCCCAGAGACCACCTGCGCAGGACCAGAGCCACCCACAGCAGGGCAGGGTAGAAGAAGCCGAGTCTTTCCCCTGGCATAAAGCCTGGCTGCCAGTCTCCAGGACCAAAGTCCTCAAAACACAGGTGCTGGCAATGGGAGCACGTAGCCTGTGGCTCCTTCTTCAGCACTATACGCCCAAATAGAAGGCTGAAGAATCAACAGCAGGATCTTGATGGCACATTTTGCAGAGTGCAAAGCCAGGATTACAGCTGAAGGACTGACATCTGGCTATTTGCTCAAAGACTGAATGCCTTACGTTCATCTAGTGCTAAAAAGGCAATAAACAGACATACTAGTACATAACAGTCAAATATGCCAGCTACAGGAGAATTATCTATCAGCATTTTGCTGATCATTAGCACTAAAGGAGGGGAAGGGACACCTTGAACACGAAGCCACTTTACCTATATATCCTCCGCCTCCTCCACCTGAGGAGCACCCCCCTCCACCCCCTCCGAAACCCCCTCTTGTCTCCCACCCCCACTTCTTCATGGCCTGGGGGCAGGATCTTCCTCCAGTAGCACCTTCCAGCAAGGATTTTCCTGACCACAGGAAGGAAGTGTTATCATTCCAGCCACCTCCACCACCTGCAGTTAAGAGAAGAGAAAAGGCACAGGCAGGGGTTATTTTCGTGTGAAAACCACTGCAGGGATCTGCAGAACAAGCACTCCTCAGCTGAAAGTAGGAATCTCATGTCTTGGTTAGAAGAGGGGATGTGTTTGCTACACAGCGCTACAAGTAACCTTTCTGTAGGGCTTTTGACCATGTTAATCATCTGCACCTCTTTTCACCTACAAGGACAAGTATTTTCTATGACAAATGTAAGAAGATATTCCTGCCTACTCCCCAACCACTTGTTTCTGGCTTACAGAGCCTTCCCTTTCTCTTTGCAAAAAACACTTTTGAAAAAACCCTGTGTTGCTTCTGAAGTAAAACAAAAGGAATTTAGTGAAAGGGATGTGAGAACATGTCCCAGCCCCACTCTAAATCCAGCATACTCATCAGTGACTCACATTCAGCTCTGCTGCTTGCTCAGCCCAAAGTCCCTTCACAGAGGGTGCAGTTATGCTCTTTCTGCATAAGCTGGGGAAACTATGAGTGTGTCTACACAGCACAAAAGAGTGCAGAGAGCAGGATGGCCACATCAGCACTGCAAACTCCCACATAAAAAAACCCCCAACTTTGCTTATGAAAGGTACTACATTATTTTGGGAGAGTGTTTCCATTGCTATGACTGTACCAGCTCCAATATCCTTATTTAGGACAAGTATTCTGTGCTGTGGGTACATCCTATATGCAGCTGTTATATTCCATGTGTCCCCCTGAACAGCATTTTCATGAGTTTTGCCTCACCTCCTTGTCAGGAGGAATCTGGGAGTTCCACATAGTCACAAAGGTTTTCTTAAAAACAATAAACTTTCCTTACCTGCAGCTCCTGAATTTCCATTCAACCCTGGAATAGAGGAATCAATCTCCAGCCTTTCTGGATGAAATGTGTCTGTTTTGGCCCTGTAGGCCCTGCCACCACCTCCTGCTGCAATTATCAAAGGGACCGGTTCTCCATTCTCCATCTTAACAAATCCAGAAATAAAGGCAGTGTTCAAACTGAGTCAGACACACAAATGGAAGTTCAATCACATGCTAGTTACTGCATGTTACACTAAGCAGGCATCTGGGGCTGTCCACCGCTACAAATAGCCATTGCATTATTTACACACCCACATCCAAAGGATTAATGAACAGCACTAGTTCTACCAAGTTTTGCAAAAGAGAACAGTGGCATCAGCAGCTCTATAAATTGCACCTACAGCCCTGATGGCTCATAGAAAGCTTGTAACATTGCCATCTGATGACTTTCATCAAATGAAACAGCTAAGGACCACTGCTTTATATAGTGCAATACAGTGTCTCCACTGGTGAAGGACTGCTACTGGAAACTGAGCATACAGAGTTATGTAGAATTATCTAGAAGCTGGGTGATCTAAACATTGTTAATGCCTGAAATGGGTATTTGGAACGAGTACTGTCTTAGCCAGTATAGGACTGCAAAGATCAGTGGTGCCTAGGTACAGCATTGCCAACAGAAAGCATGCAGGCTATCCTCAACTACTCCTGTCATTGCACCGTATAGACCAAATGTGTAGCTGAAGCCTAGTGTTCTACAATGATAAATTTCAATAAACTCCTGGGGAATTTGCCCTTTGCTGTAGAATTATGCTTCAGCATCTCAGCTTGCATTGAAAAAAAAAAATCCAATTCAAACTATTATGTTTGCAAAGGAAACATAATAGTTCAGCTGGGTGAACATGAGCCAGCAGTGTGCCCAGGTGGCCAAGAAGGCCAACAGCATCCTGGCTTGTATCAGGAATAGTGTGGGCAGTAGGACCAGGGTGCTGCTGTACCCCTCTACTTGGTGCTGCTGAGGCTGCATCTCGAGTACTGTGTTCAGTTTTGGGCCTCTCACCACAAGAGGGACATTGAGGCACTAGAGCATGTCCAAAGAATGGCAATGAAGCTGGTGAAGGGTCTAGAGCACAAGTCTTATGAGGAGCAGCTGAGAGAACTCGGGAAGACCTTATTGCTCTCTACAGCTACCTAAAAGGAGGTTGTAGAGAGGTGAGGATCAGTCTGTTCAACCAAGTAACAAGTGATAGGGCAAGAGGAAATAGCCTCAGGTTGCACCAAGGGAAGTTTAGATTGGATATTAGGAAGAATTTCTTTACTGAAAGGGTTATCAGGCATTGGAATGGGTTGCCTGGGGCATTGGTAGAATCCCCATCCCTGGAAGTATTTAAAAGACGTAGAGATGTACTGCTTAGGGATATGGTTTAGTTGAGGACTTGTCAGTATTAGGTTAATGATTGGACTCAATGACCTTAAAGGTCTTTTCTAATATAGGCAATTCTATGATTCTGTGAAGCTTCAAGGCACTGAAGCAAGTGTGGCCATACTCTGTAGCAGTTCTGAGAAGTGTGAAGGGCCAACTCAGCTCACTACAGCTAACAACTGGAAATGAAGGATACCCGGAACTCACTTTGAGGACCCCTCCCCAGAGGTGTATAAAGAGTTGTCAGATATTTGAGGCCATGATACTAAAGGCCAGTGGCAGGATGTGTTCATGCTGAAGGTGCACGGGGACTGTGTTTCCATACCTTAAATATGTAAGTTGCACCTCCCCCGCCTCCACCTCCTCCTGCCCATTCATTGACACTTCTGTTCACACGTATCTCTTCTTCAATCACATTGTTCTCTCCAATGCAGACTTTTTGTACAACATCATTAGTCTGCAAACAGAAGATCAGGTCTGAATTCAGGTATGAAATCTCCATGTCCTTGTACACACACAGGCCTCATGGACGTCTCACCCGTCCAAGCCAATAAATAGTCCTCCAGTGAAACTGGAGGCAAGTGAATGCTCTTCTAGAAGAATCTCACTTTTTGCTCCAACCTTTGTCAGAAGAATTTGCTGCTATTTTAATTGAATTACTTTGAAGCAAGCTCAGTGCTGATACCTATTACCATGTAAAACAGCTTCATAAACTTTTAACTTACAAGACATAGTAGGATTTACTGCAAATACTTCCCAGCATTAATTACCTGTATTTCACAAGTAGGGAAGGCAGTAACTCAGTGATGATGTGACTTGCCCCATGTCACGTAACAGCCAAATGCAGAGACATAGAGAGAACCCAAGTATCTTTACTCCTCTTCCAGTGTTCTACAGGTTGGGGCCAGGCAGCCAACATGCCTCTGTCCAGAACTAAAGTGCATTGGTGGCTCACGTGAATGTACCAGAGCTAGTCATAGCATAGACAAGCCACCTAATATTTATCTAGACTTGCAAGCAAGTTTTGGTGTTGACCTGACACTTATGCTGTAGCAGCAATTTTACTGCAATTACCAGTGCTAGATAGTTCCAAACCCACCAAAACAGCTGCAACCCCACCTTTGATTGCAATGTTGACCTGATGGTTAAAGAAAATACCTCACTAAAAAGCCTTGATATTTCATACTTAGCATTTTTTCCCCTCCACCAATTAGTACCAAATGTAATGAACCTTCTGTATTAGGCAAAACACTGAATTCACTAATTGATTTCAAGCACAACATTAAACCACCATTTATAAGTACTATGGACCTGCAAGAGGTAACTTGCCTTGATTTTAAACTGGAGCACTAAAGTGCATGACAAGCAGAACTCTGCTGCCAGTAAGTTGCAAGCTTTGCCCTGGCTTATTTTACTTTATCTCAGTAACACTATGTTGCTATGCACAACTCACTAAGTCAACAACAGGTTAAGAGAAAAATGCATAAACAGTTGTTACAGTAGGACTGACCTCCTGCTTCCTTCTACTTTCATGTATCTGTTTTCTTTTGGAAGATGAACCTGATATAGGTAACCTAAGTTACAAATTATTCTGTTGGTCACAAAATGTGTCCTAGGTTGTGCCAGAGAACGAATGGCATCCATTTCGTGTGGCCAGACTTGTCTATGGAACTAAACAATCCTCCTTTCCCTTGTTTTCCCTCTCCGTAATTGATTTGGAGTTGGGTGGGGATGATTAATAAAACAACAAAGTCAATGACCCAAAGGAACCACTAGATTACCATTGAATTAAAAAAAAAATAAAAATCCTTCATGGCAAAGACGTAACTGATTACAATCCAATCTAGTAAAAGTCCCTTCTGTGAGTCAATGCAATCTCTTTGCCTCAATGAAAGAATTACATTAGCACTCAATAAATTCTCTCTAAGATTACAGTGGCCTGCAATTTAATGAGTCCATATATTACACTCAGCAAGAATGTCCTAGTTATAGACGTTAGATGGAAGTTTGAGTTAGGGCATTTCTCATTTCAAAGAGGCTTCATATTAATGGTTTGTTTGTAGATATGTATAATTCCAGTCTTAACATTATTTACTTCAGCACCCAACCTTGAGAACCCCTCTTTCTTGTCTACATCCTTCAACTTTTGTCTGCTGTAACACTAAGCTTTCATCTCTTGGATGCCAGCCACTAACAGTTGAGCAATGCACAGCATTTAAATGTCCAGCTCAAACCTGCAGGTGAAATTTCATCAGATAATGCTTAGTTTCCTCCATAAGAATCTCCTATTGCCTCATCCTCCACAGAATACTAAATGATTAATAGATTATTGAGCCTGCAAATGGTGGAAATTGCATCTTTCTGTCAAGGCATTTCCAGCCACAATTGGTTAGTAATACAAAAATATGGACTGGCCCAGCAGTGATTAATTTGTCTCTCCCAGTCGCATACACAGAATAACCAAAGAGGCGTGTGTGGTGGTTCTCTAGAGTTGCAGAATACTATGATAATATGGCATCTTTCCACACTCATGCCCTCCCAGTAAAACTGTAGCTATCCCTTGAACCATATAACCCCAAAACCCTTAAGGACAATGGTTTTCTCTGTAAACAGACAAAACTTCATGGATCTGGAGAAGGGATTAAGGCAAAACAGAAAGGTCAATCACTTACACTAGGACATGCATCTTCTCCTTGCTGTCCCACCAAGATATACAAAATATCATTCTTCTGGAGGTCAAAAATTCCCAGCACTGACACGCCATGGGACCGCACCATGGTGTTCTTCCCTCCTTTCCCACCAGCAGCTCCATAGCCTGAGATGCTGCAGGAAAAAGAAAACAAGAGCCTAGCACCTGAGTTGCCCCAGACAGGTGGAAAGTAGTACAAACCACTTCTGGGCACTGTCTTGCACACCTGAAGTGCACATAGGCCTATGCCCTGAACAGCTGACATGCTAAATAAATCTAAACTCAAAGCTTGAAGACTGAGCTTCTCTACTCTACATCAACCTATGAACTTGGGTAGCTACAAAAAATCTTTTTTTCACATCAATTCTTGGGCAAACACTCGTTGAGGACAGAGTGAGCAAGTCCCTGTAGTTTCAAACTTTAATATATCAAACCCATCTTGTTTCCCAGAAGGCATACCCTTGAGAGGTGTGCAGCAAGGAAGAGAAAGAACAGAAGCAGGAGAACCAGTAAGCACAGCACATATGGCTAAAGAGAACATTAAGCACAAGATTGACAGGGGGAGATTTGAGAAAGCAGACAGCATAGCAGACAGCTACAGTTCTGGTAGCCTGGACCAGATGGGAAACAGCTCTCCTATTCCCAGGACCAGAGGAATATAGAAGAGTAGATGGACACGACACTACCTGCAGTAAACAAGGAAGGCAAAAGCCC
This sequence comes from Brachypteracias leptosomus, assembly GCA_013401335.1. Classification (NCBI taxonomy): domain Eukaryota; kingdom Metazoa; phylum Chordata; class Aves; order Coraciiformes; family Brachypteraciidae; genus Brachypteracias; species Brachypteracias leptosomus. The sequence goes on along the minus strand of VYZX01004773.1, from coordinate 13,540 downwards.
TTGGCTAAACTAACAGCCACCATGAAGGTCTCACCGTCCCCAGCTAGGAGGTGCTAGGTTGCATACACAGGCTGCTGCAGCCTCAATTAAGGCCCTGGGACTTTTATTTCAAGCAGTCAAGATGGGCAGTCAGATGTCCTTACTGCTGCTGATGAACCCAAAGATTTGGCTGTGCCACTGTATTGCTCAGCTCCTCCCTCTCCCTTTCTAAGTACATAATTTACACACTTGAAGCAGGTTTTATCAAAGGATTTCAAAGCACTTTGTAAAAATCATGATAAAACACACATCTCTGCTGCAACAAAAGGTAGAATTACTCAACTTTCTGAGCAAGTGAGTGGTGGTACAGTAAGCTCAGTTTAGATCTGAAGTAAGCATGTGATTCTCCATTACCATTAGTAGCTTTGCAGCTATTTCCATGAGAGCAAAATTCAAGCTGGAGCGTGTAAACAGTGACTGCGGGGACAAGAACACAAAACTTCCTCTTGGTTTCCTACCAGTTACAGCATAGGTGCTCTGCTTTAACTCCTCCGTTCCTCTAGCACCTGGTTGGTCTTTGCCCAGCAAGTCCTGCAAGCAAACAGGCCACAAGCAGCACAAACCAACAGTGCCCACTGTGCGTGAGCACCCTGAAGAGGTTGGCCAGCCAGCTCACTTTCGGTCGGCATCTTCCCTTACTGATTAGCATGAGGAACCATCAGATACTGCTCTGAGGCAGCCAGCATGAAGCAGTTCTGATGTCAAAGCAACCATGGAGCATCAAGTGCCTCATAAAGCACATTAGGTCCTCGCAATGTGACACGATTATGTTCATGCCGCTGCTGATAACCAAAGCAATCATTCCTCAGTAAGGCTGCACTGGAGCCAGCAGAAAAAGCGATGGACACAGCACTGGGCTGCCCTGAACAGATGCTGCATGGGTCTGAAGGCTGGGTTGATTTGCTGAAGAATTTTGTAATGGCTAATGAGGTGCACTATCAGGCACAGCAAGCTGGCAGGGCTAATCAGCCACAATTAGGGGCCATATTTTTCTGCATATGAGCAGATTTTGCATACAAGCAATGATGTCAGGAAGTTCAGGAGAACTCATTTTGGCCCCATTCAAAGGCCGCAGACAGAGTAAAACCAGTAGATTCAGGTGAGTCATTCCCTGTTCAAAATGAGCATAACTAAACAGATGGGTTATTTTGACTTGAAGTTTTAGCAGGATCTCTTTCCTCAGGTACAACTTTCTTTTACAGGAGGAATCCATTTAAACACATTGTCCCTGGAGAACGATTCAGATGACCCTGAGCAGATATAACCAGAATACAGAATACCTTCCACTGTCTTCTTCCTTTTCTTTAATATTTTGAAGGAACTGAAAAAACCCCAAACTCTGCATCTTCAGGAAGAATGAGGATGAGCAGAGTACACTGGCTGTGCAAACCAGGGCTGGAGAAAAAACATCCACCTCTATGTAGACAGTGAGAACATGAGAGTTATGAGAACATGAGTGAGAGCATGAGAAAATGCAGTGCCTAGGCTGGCCAACTTAGAAAGACACCTTTTTGCATTCCACTGTGCTGTATTCTTGTGCTACCTTACAAGAAGGGACCAGAGAAAAGAGAGGATGGTGGAAGTGACAATAAACGGGGCACTCAGCAAAAGGGACCAAAGACTCTTGCTTTAAAATGGAAAGCATTCAGATAGTGGATGGTAAACATGTAATTTACTACAGTTCACTTCTCTCATATTTGATCATAGGTTTAGATACGGCATGACAAGACCTTCTGAACGCTTAGAAGGAAATCGGAAAAGAAAAATATTCTTTTTTATTGCTCAATTTTATTATTACACAACATGCAGTCCCATGGGAGCAAACAAGCTGATTTTGTCCATATCAACATTGGAGCATGTAGGACTCCAGTCTTCAAATGAAGCTGCCTGCAGCATGTGGCAGCCTCCCCAGACCTTCATGGATGGTGGGGTTTTCTAGGCGAGGTTTTCTGGGTGTGGTTAGCTTGTGCTAGTAAAGTTTCACGCAAAGTTGAGCTTTCTGTCTTTGCATTTTATTAATGCATGTTCTGTCTCATATTCACACTATCTATATCCTTCTTATGCAATTATCAGGAATGTAACTCACTGCTCTGCATTACAGAGTGTAAAGTGCACTGATATGACATAACAACAGCTTTCTTCAGGGCCCAGCAGGAGCTGGAGGATTTTATCTCTGGGTCAGGTATAGTGGAGATGGCTCTAAGGCTAATTTACAGGACCCACAGTGCAGCAGACCTGCAGGGGAGAGCTCAATACAGGCAGCGGGGCCAGACTCTGGGAAGCCCTAGAACTGACATTGCAGCTTGACATTTTCCTAGGGCTGTGCTGTACTGGGGGACTCTGCTGCCCCTTCAGCAGCCCAGCATCAGGAAGACGTCAAGTTAATGTAAACCCTCCTCCTTTCCCCAGGCTGTGAATTCTCTACTATAGCCTTAAGAGGTGCAGAAGAGAATGTCATTCATTTATATATAGGCTACCAATTACATTAGCCACCTATTATCTATACAGAATCTAAAAGTCTGTTAGGTCATTTATAGGACTTAAACAGACAGATCCTCCCTGCAGGACCTGTGGTTTGTATTGTGTAGCAAAAATCAGCCAACGGTTGCCCTGGGATTCTGACTCTTCTTGGGCTGTGTTATTAAAGAAATGACAATGTTGTAAGTTTATTGCTTCTTCTCTTTTGGGCTATACTTTATAACCATATTTACTGAATGCTGGTCCTGAAAAATTCTGTTTACCTCAGGCAACTCATTTTTGATAGCTGAGTAAAATATCATTATTGTTTTTTTCATTATCATCAATCCTTGTGGTAATAGGCACTCGGGCAGAACTTGCACCTAGCCTAGCCAGTTTCTCAAAACTGCTTTGCAATAGTCTCCGTTAGAGACTGACATCCACCCTCCACATTAATATTATTTTTCAATAAAAATTTTTTTAAAAAAGAAGGTGCCAATGAGTTTTAACTGAAATTTTTTCAAAGCCTTCAGTGGAATATTCTGCTTTGAAATCCATAATCCCATCATTTCAATAGGGAATGTTGCATAAAAAGACACCACTAAACAGTAATTGATTCAAATAGACAGTTCTGCTTACAAACTGATGCATGTAATGGCTTGATGTTACCATTCAGACACAGTGAACTAAACTCCAGTTGTACTTTTTTCTCCAATGAGAGCAAAAAGAAAAAGATTGGTAAAAATCTGATTAAGTGGCATTGGACCGTATCTGATCATCTTCCTTTCAAAATTACTCCACAGAGGGATTTATGTGTTAGAGCCTTCAGTATCACAGAGCCTAACATTTATGTGGCTGGCTTCCAAAATCAATTCTACAGTGGTGATCCAAGCTTACAGGCTCAACTTACCATGTCTAGATTCTAAACAGTCAAGATGCTGAGCACATCTTGATGTAAGGTGTCTCATAAGAAATACTGACATACGATTGTGCCTCCTATACCAGGTGGAGAGTGAGATAAACTCATTCTGATCCCAGAATTCAAGACATGGTACATGGGATATGTATGCCTCTTGGTCTGGGGTGGTCAAAATGTTTGATTTTTGAGTACTTATAAAGCTCTCACAACCTGTAACTATTTAGGCTAAAGATACGTCTGCCTCAGATGGCTGTTTCTCTTTGACCAAAAAGATGCACCTTCCAGACGAGAAATCTGAGACTGGAAGGATTGCAAATCACAGGATCAGAAAGAAGTAAAACCCATGTAGATCTGGCCAAACTTCTAGATATAACACTTCATATACAATTAGCAGCTTTGAGAAGTTTTGAAAGCAAAGATGTATCATGACAAGCAGAGACTGTTCCCTTACCTGTACGTGTTGGTTGCTGGTACTCTCCATATCTGAATACCTTGGAGAATCCCTTTGGCTCCTACAATCACACTGAGGTTGGAGGTCCTGTAGGCATCATTGCATTGGCTTTGTGTGGGGCCATAGGGTCCACTGGCACCACATGTTGTGAATAACCAGTGATCTGAAATGAGGACATACACAAAGCGTGATCCAAACATCCAGAGTTCAAGTAGCTGTTCTGCTCTTGAATAAACTTTCTCTTGTTGGACCAAGAGAAGAACCTGGCCCCTGAGGTTTTAGCCAGAACAAATACTCACAAAATCCTTTTAAAGGACTCATAGTGCTGTGTCTCTCAATATTTGACAGCTTTTCATCTACATCTCCTGAAAGCTGTCACAATGATGAACATAACTTTATTTTTTCTAAGGCTCAAAAAAGCAAAGATCACAGAGTAGAGTAAAATGCAACAGAGAACACCCAGGTTTTGGCTCTGCTCTCTGGGCCATTAAAGTGCACACTCATAACCTCAAAACTGGTGCATTTTAGCAGTCTTACTTTCTACAGACATTTGATTATTGAATTTCTTTTATATGGGAAAGTAGCTGTTAATTAGATAAAAACCTGTAAATATAACATCATCTCAGTGATTAGAGCATAACAATAAACTAATTGCATTTTGAATAATTATTTGCTCACAAGAGATTCAAGTTAAGCTTCAGAAGGCAAAATACCTGAGGCCTGTGAAGTAAGCAGCCAGCTCTGCATGTTCTAGGCCAGATGTCTAAAATTGAATAAATGCATCCCTGTTACAGCCATTTTCATCAACTGAAAGTACTAGCCCTGTACAAATAGATTTCTAGAACAAGGCTTTGTTACTTTGTGTCTCAAAAATCTATATTTTTTTAAGTTTGAATGCATGATGCTCAAAATGTTGTCTTTTTCCTTAAAGACTCATTATTAGGGCAAGTTGCAAGATCACAATGCTCTTGTAAAACCCACCCTAACGTATTTGCTCGTATATCAGGAAGTATTTCATAGGTAATCAAAACTAAGATCTAGCTGGTAAATAAGAAGACTAAGCATTTTTGGTGCGCATTACATGATTTATCATTCATATTTATTAAGAAGTTAATATACCCAACTTAATAAACTCTCTTAGTTAATTGTACTGCCATTACAGACAAAAGACTTGAAATACATCTAAAGACCATTATTTCTACAAATGAACTTGGGCCTGCCAGCCTTCCTCAGGGCTTTCTTTAAGGGCACCATTTTTCCCTCAGCTTCCACTAATGCAATACCACACATGCAGACTCTTTCAGCGAGGGTATTGATCAGCTCAGATAGGGCGTTAACGTGATCTGCTTATTGGAATTCAGAGCCATTGTCTAATAGGATCTGGTCTAGAAATGATGGTCTGCATGTGTCTGGATGAGAGAGGCCAGTAGTTCTACCATTACTGCTACTAGAGGGGTTCACCCCCAAGAAATCATAGAATGGTTTGGGTTGGAAGTGACCTCTAAAGGTCATCTAGTCCAACCCTCTACAATAAGCAGGGACATCTCTAACTAGGTCAGGTTGCCTAGAACTCCATCAAGCCTGACCTTAAATGTCTCCAGGGATGGGACCTCCACCACTTCTCTGGGCAACCTGTTCTAGTGATCCACCACCCTTATATTAACGAACTTTTTCCTAGTATCCAACCTAAATCTACCCTTTTCTAGCTTAAAACCATCACCCCTGTCCTGTCACTACAAACCCTTGTGAACAGATCCCCCCCCACCTTTCCATAGGCCCCTTTCAGGTATTAGAAGGTTGCTATAAGGAAATACAAAGAAACACATTAATTTAGCCAAGCACGAGGTCTGAATTACNTTGAATAAACTTTCTCTTGTTGGACCAAGAGAAGAACCTGGCCCCTGAGGTTTTAGCCAGAACAAATACTCACAAAATCCTTTTAAAGGACTCATAGTGCTGTGTCTCTCAATATTTGACAGCTTTTCATCTACATCTCCTGAAAGCTGTCACAATGATGAACATAACTTTATTTTTTCTAAGGCTCAAAAAAGCAAAGATCACAGAGTAGAGTAAAATGCAACAGAGAACACCCAGGTTTTGGCTCTGCTCTCTGGGCCATTAAAGTGCACACTCATAACCTCAAAACTGGTGCATTTTAGCAGTCTTACTTTCTACAGACATTTGATTATTGAATTTCTTTTATATGGGAAAGTAGCTGTTAATTAGATAAAAACCTGTAAATATAACATCATCTCAGTGATTAGAGCATAACAATAAACTAATTGCATTTTGAATAATTATTTGCTCACAAGAGATTCAAGTTAAGCTTCAGAAGGCAAAATACCTGAGGCCTGTGAAGTAAGCAGCCAGCTCTGCATGTTCTAGGCCAGATGTCTAAAATTGAATAAATGCATCCCTGTTACAGCCATTTTCATCAACTGAAAGTACTAGCCCTGTACAAATAGATTTCTAGAACAAGGCTTTGTTACTTTGTGTCTCAAAAATCTATATTTTTTTAAGTTTGAATGCATGATGCTCAAAATGTTGTCTTTTTCCTTAAAGACTCATTATTAGGGCAAGTTGCAAGATCACAATGCTCTTGTAAAACCCACCCTAACGTATTTGCTCGTATATCAGGAAGTATTTCATAGGTAATCAAAACTAAGATCTAGCTGGTAAATAAGAAGACTAAGCATTTTTGGTGCGCATTACATGATTTATCATTCATATTTATTAAGAAGTTAATATACCCAACTTAATAAACTCTCTTAGTTAATTGTACTGCCATTACAGACAAAAGACTTGAAATACATCTAAAGACCATTATTTCTACAAATGAACTTGGGCCTGCCAGCCTTCCTCAGGGCTTTCTTTAAGGGCACCATTTTTCCCTCAGCTTCCACTAATGCAATACCACACATGCAGACTCTTTCAGCGAGGGTATTGATCAGCTCAGATAGGGCGTTAACGTGATCTGCTTATTGGAATTCAGAGCCATTGTCTAATAGGATCTGGTCTAGAAATGATGGTCTGCATGTGTCTGGATGAGAGAGGCCAGTAGTTCTACCATTACTGCTACTAGAGGGGTTCACCCCCNTGAATTACCTCTTCATAAACTAATACTGAAGCTGAGCTAAATTCTTTCTTGTAAAAAAGTTCAATGCATGAAGTGGATCAAATGATTTGACAAATCTTTAAGAAATAAAGTGGCTGATACTTCTGAAAAACTTTTGTAATACAGTCTTGGGTATTCCAAGAAGCAATGCAAAACTACTACTTTAAGAAAGTTTCCCAATCTAAGTACTAATGAGGGAATAATCTCCTCCTTCTTCCTGCAAAATCTACACCAGTCCTCCTCAAAACTCCCCTGCAAGGGTCCTCTAGAGATTTTTGCTGCTGTTACTTGTTTTGTATGGATACTTACATATTTATTTTATTTATTTCTCCAATTCTTCTGCAATGGGTGGCAGTATCAAGTCTTAAAATTAGTAGATAGCAAATAGAAGAATTCCCTTCTCTGACTCCAATGTAACCCACCAAAAAACCAAGAACAACAGGTAAGTGGAGAAAAGCACCTAAGAAAGCAAGGGCTAAATGTTCTTTAAGGAAAATGCTTCAGTAGCTCTGATATTGACAGTCTTGCACCAGAAGTTAATTATGTTTATTCTTGAAAAAAACAACAACAAACAACAAGCCCCCAAACCAAAGCAAAATTTCACACAAAATATAAGATGAGAGACTTATTCTGTCAGCTAATCACAGTGATTTAACTTTGCAGCATCCCAGTGGGCTAAGCCACCTGCACTGAAACATATGTTTGGTAAAGCAGGCAGGTAAGTGTCTTCGTTTGGAACAGTAAGGAGCCATTCGGATGTCTCCAGTGAAGCATCAAACATGTTCCCAAATGTAGAAGTAGGTGACCTTCAAGAGGATAATAAGCCCAAAACATGAGAGAATCAAAATGGAAAACTGGAAGTGGTAAAAGCCAGGACAGACCCCAGCATGCACATACTGCTGGTATGGTTAACCTTTACATTTCTGTTTTATTCCCTTTAAATAAATATTGTTCCTTAGGTATCTGCTTATCCGGCCTTGGCAAAACTATCTCTAGACTATCACACATACAATACAGAGCCCACCTGAACCTGAAACTGGCAGCTCCTGACTCCCACTAGGTTCCAGGGACAGGGGATCAACAAACTACGTCTTATTCCAAAATACTCTTTAACGGCCCTCTGTTTTCTTAAAAGCCCAATGCCCTGATGGAAGAGAAGTAAAATGTCCATCTGCTGCAAACATTATGCCTTCAGACTTTGAATCAAAGGAATCAGAACAACTTTTATATTTTCTGCCTCTTGGACAGACTGAGAGGGCTCACTTTCCAGTGCAGAGGCAGTATCAGGGTAAGAGCAAAGAAGGCAAAGATGTATCTCTAAGCTCTTAGAAGCTGGCTCTTAAGAGCATGAGAGTACCAGGAATGAAAAAACACAGATATGTTATTCCAGGGAGTATGATGTAAGGAACCTGCAGATGACTGAGCACAGGAGGTCCTATCTTAGATTTCAAAAGTGGTCCTGTTATAATCAATACAGTGGCAGATACACGACTACATGTAAAGTCTCCCAGGTTCTGCAGCTGCTGCAGTCAGTGTTAGAAGACATATTTACTCGCTCTTTTCAGGTAGATGGTAGGAATGGGAGAAGACATGCAGCAGAAGTAGCAGAGCTGGGTACTGACCTTTGCCCAAAACATTGCAGGAGGAAGTCTAGCCCAAGTGAAGTCCATGGGGAGATGGCACCTAATTTGAGCCTACAAGAATTTCAGTAAAACCTCTCCTTATTTGTCATTGCTGCATTGACTTGCAAACAGTCCTCCTTCTGTTTATATGCACTTTGATATGTGGTACTGAACACCAGTCCAACACGTAACAGTTTTGTTGCTGAATTGAATGGGGCAGAATATGGCATGGGAAGAAGTCATCCCTCATTTCAATATAGTCAGGACAGATGGGTCTTACTTACAATTCTGGATACAGACTAAAAACTTTGCACTTCCCTCCCTCTGCTCTTGTTAAACGTTTCACAAAGCCAACCCTCAATCTGCAGATGTGCCAGTAGCCCAGATCTTAAACCACTAACCCAGTAAGAAAACAGAGTCCTGCCCATCTTAGGTAACCCACCATGTCTCTTTTTAAAATAAGAATAACCATTCACTCCCTGTAAAGTATTGATTTTCTCCTACTTCTAGAAATTACTGCAGCATGTCTCAGGAGCTCAGAGAGAGCACTTCTACAGGTTGCTGCATGCCACATCAACTTACAGTAATTCAATTTGAAGCATTATTTTAGTCTCCAAAGACTAAAGCAGCAGCACCAAATCGAAAAATCCTTAAGCAGCTAGGTGAGAAGCATAGATTTTTCCATTGGTGCACAACTGTGCTCTGTCACATACTGCACAGCATAGCTCCCCTTCCTTCTGCAGCCTGTGACATACTAATGTTGCTGGCACCTCATAGTCACACAATGGGGAAAAAAAGCAGGACTCTCCAATCTAAATCTTCCCATACTATTAGCAGATTTCAGAAGTTTGCCTGATTTTACACAAGTTACAGACGTCCAGTTTCCAGAAACAGCTGAACATTCCCATGATGAAAACTAACAGGTAGTTAAATGTAGGGTCCCTCTATATTCTGTCATTGGCAGTTAGATGATGCTAACTGGGTTTAAAAACTGAAAATTCTTGTTTAAGGCAGGGGAAAAAGAAAAAAAGTGAAAATTATGCCGAGATTCAGAATTGGGGTACTACATTTCAGTGAATAATTTATACATCAGTTCATTTGATGGAATCCCCACTTTCATGAGAAACATGTCAGAGGAATCTTTGGTCTCCTGTCCTCCTCAAGCTCCCTGGCAATATCCCCAACACATTGCTAAGGTCCCAGCAAGAATATTTTGAAAAAAAAAAGTCATTTTGGCTCTATTAGAACAGATTTTAAATGAATTCCTTTTTACCATTTTTTTCCCAAATTAGATTTACTGATATATTTACACACAGAATCACTCATGCTTTTTTTCTGCACAGTGGAAACTCTAGTTTTCACACAGCTTGGCTAGATATGTAAAATGCACATCAATCAATGCACTGGATTTCAGCCACAGCAAAGGGGAGTGATGTCCTGCTCTTGGAAAAAAAAAACCCAAACACCAAAAACAAGACTTAAAATGATTAATTCATTTGAAGCTCTGATACTATTTGCAGCCCAAGGCAGCACCGCTGCAGGCGCTGCTGCAAATAACAACCAGCAACAATGAAGAGACAACAGTGAAGCAAAGCCTAAAGCATGTTTGTACTCCTAACACAGCAAGCAATTTCACTGGCACATACCACACAAACTCCATATGACAAAACAGATGAGGGCATTTTAGCTGTACCTCAAGGGCCTGAATGAATGTATTAACTGGCATTTGTTAAATTAAGCTGGTTTGAGCAGAGGTTCAACTCATTCCAAGCCAAAACTTGACTGTGATTTGAGAAAATTACCAACCAAGCACTGTGGTACCTGCCTTAGTTTGGAACCTAGAGTAAGGCACTAGTGAATTGCATTAGTGCTTTAAAACAATGTGTAGGCAGTTCCTGGAAGTTGTTGCCACAACCTTTGTTCAGGCCAAGAGGTTATTCCTATTTCCAATGGAGTAGCAAAAAATTAATAGGGCTATAAGGTCTCATGCCTCAGAGGCATAAGAACCCCAGTGGCTAAACTTCTGGAGGCAATTAATTCTGTTAGCTGTCCCTCAAGGAGTTCATTATACTTCTTCCTCCAAGGCAGATGTCATCAAACTTGAAGCCATGAACAAGCAGAATGCTTGCTTCTTCTATTTGTAAAAACATTCACAAGCTGCCTTACAATATTTGGCCAATATGGGAAATCAGAGGCTTACAGGACACTGCCCATCTTAGTTGTCTCTTAACATTTGGCTGCCACTGGCACGATGGTATGTGTGGAGGGAGGTGCCTTTCCCTTGGTGGTGCATGAGCAATCTCAGTTGTGCATTACCAGTAATTCCAGGCTTGGTCTGTGCTGAAAGTCTGTAGGCAAAATATAATACAAGCGTATACAAGAAACATATTCAGTGATGTAAAGAAGGAAAAACTTTTCAATTTTGCTTTGGGTTCTGTTGTTTAACAGGGTCCTGTGAGCAGTAATTTGAGATTATTACCTTTTCCAGGATTAAGTTTGTCAGAGATTAATGGGGCGGGGGTTTGAAATATGATGAATGGTGAATGGCAGAACTAGGATGTGCTCCCAATCAGTTCCTAAACTGTTAAATGGGTCCACACAATGATATTAATGGGATACAAAATGACCGTAGAAATCAGTGAGTCTTGCCAGCAACATCAGAATCAGCTACACAGGTACAGCAAGG
>VYZX01004770.1:29157-63319 GCA_013401335.1 Brachypteracias leptosomus | reverse complement strand
TTTGTCAGGGAGGCTGTACCTGCCACATGGATATATACTGAAACAAGAACAGCTTCAAATTAAAGCGAAGGAAAAGTTTTTTCACCATGAGGACAGCCCAGCACCAGATGAAGTTGCCATGAGAAGCTATGTAGTCTTCACCCCTGCAGATTTTCAAGATCAGACAAGACAAAGCTGAGGGTAACCTGGTCTGACCTCCATGGCCAGACCCTGCTTTGAGAAAGTGGTTGGGCTACCTCTATCTCCTATCTGATAGAATATAAGTAGGTAAAACAGTTATTGACTGTTTGTTGTCCTTTGGGTACACAACTTGAAACCCCCTCATTTCTAGATTTGCAGAAACACTGAATACAATGTCACATCACTGAACTTAAACTGCTGTTAAAGAGAGCAGAGGGTGCTGGATGTTCAGAAAAAATGTGTTAGAAATAGGACAGCCAATATTACAAGGAACTTTGGCATTTTAATCTCTCCCTGCATAAGTTTCAAAGCTTTAAATGAAAGAAGAGCATCACTTTGCCTACAAAAGTACTGTGAAATAAATGAATGTACTTTTAGAAAGTACTCAGAAGACTGTCTATATAAAGCCCATTTGAAATTACAATTCTATGTATATAGGAGAGTCTGAACAACTATCAACAAACAAAGCATGAGTCCATGCTCCAGAAATTAGTGTTTTATCAAGTGTTTTGCTTCATAAGCAAACAAAAATGTCAAAACAAAGAAAACAAAGCAACAATAATGCTTCATGACTTAAGAAAAGCTAAAGAGTGAATACCATAAAACTAAACCAATAAAAGCTAGCACAGCATCCCAAGCTGCAAAAAATATTCACAGCACAGTATACCATTTGGTACAGGCAAAACATATAAAAACTCTGAGCACTTCCCTTCTGCTTAAAATGCAAGAGTAAGCTAACGCTGTGCTTTTAAAATACTATTGAGGATAGAAAATTAGAGATGGAAAAATGACAAATGTTATGCTTGATCTTTAAATATAGTACACAATAATTTCCTTGGAGTACAAGCTTAACAAGCTATTTTGGTTTTGCATTTTTTACAAGGCGGTTCTGAAAAAGATTAACTACAGAGTGAATAGTTGAAGGGTTATTAACCCCAGAGAGAATTTACTCTAAATACCCTTTAACAGTATGTAGATCACTATTCCAGTTCAGGCAGAGATCACAAGTACACTCTTGTGTACATGGCTTTTGAGGGATAAGAGTATTCAATAAGCAAGCCACTTCACCTCGGGCTGAAGGGAAGGAAAGTAGACAGTCACTTTTCCAAAACAATTTACATCCTAAAATAGGCAATAGAACAGTTCTATAACCACTATTGCTGGCACTCAGAGATTTAATACAGACTAAAAGTTAAGATGTCCCAGCGTATATCTTTCTGGTTTTGGAAATGTTATATAATGTCTTAAGCTGGAGCACCATCTTTAATTGCAGTATCAACATTCATTGTGAAAACACACCTTGCTGTGTTTTGAATTATAAAAACACCTAGCAAAGGGCAGTCCCTACCAACAGAGGTTAGAGTCTAACACAAAATACAAGAGAGAAGAGAGAAAGGAATACAACTCTCAAAGAGATTAGAAAATGGAGCACAACAAAAAGGAGTAAAGCACTCATATAAACCCTGTTTGACACAAATAGAAGTCCTACTACTAAGCACATTGGCCTCTGGATCCACCTCCAAGTGATTTAAAATTACAAAAGCATGCAATAGCACAGCCAAGAAATAAACTCTAGTCTTCAGAGGCTCAAGCCAATGCTTCATTTGTAAGACCTATCATCTCTGTTAATTTCCCTGCTGGAAAAATGTTTGGAGTCAGGGGAAAGCAACCTATAGAGAGACTGAATCATTGCCAGACCCAAAGATTCTGCCTAGAGAAGAGCAAATATTGGTAAAGCTTTGCTTTTAGGTTTGTGTGGGTTTGTGAGGCACATCAATTACTTGGAGAGATTTCAGACTTAGATCCCTTCCTCAGAAGACAACTACATGAGACAAAGCTGTGAATATTCTTAGTTTTGCAAACAGTAGTTTAACTTCTCTCAAACCACAGAGCAGCTATTTTTTCTCAGCTTATTTATGTCTACTTTATAAACAACTACTAGCCCTGGAGTCACTTGATTTCCAAACCCATATTGCTGAATTTTATACTCACTTACGGACTTCTGATGGTTCATATCTAATATGAAGACCTCATTAATTTTAAAAATAGTGCCTACTTTTGGGCAAAAAGTAACCCAGATCAACTAAAATCAATACAGTTTTAATATTTTAATATTGATAATGCTATATCTAACTATCAGATAACATTTTCCATATCTAATGCCTCTTTAAAACTGATCCTTCTCTTTTCAATTACAAAATGGAACTACTAACTTTTCCAGTGGTTGTCAGTTGTTCTAGTTACAAAAGACAGGTTTCTAAACCAGAAAATTATTGACATGGCCTAATGAAAAAAAAGGAAGAAATATGTAATGGAAATCAAATTCAGAAGATAACTAATTATGGCATGTGGATTGGTATAATCATTGAGGAACCACCAACTGGAAGAGAAAGGAAATATATTTGATCTTAATCAACTGCACCATCACCCTTCACCTGTCAGAAATTTTCCATTATCTAGTATGGACACAACAAATAAAAGACGCATATATGAAAAATAAAGTTTGTTACAGCAATAAAATATAATAAATTAATAAACAAGTATGTTGTGCAATATTTAGCTGATCAAAGCTTTACTGACAATAATGTTTGTTTTAAGTGGCAATGAGCAGGTGCTACATTCATTTATGTTCTCCTGGTCTTTAAAGTAACTGATTATAACCCTAACTACAAAAAAAAAACCAACAAAAAATGAACAACAACAAAAAAAAAAATCAAAAAACCCACAACAAAGTCATATAATACATTTTCCCTTGGAACGCACTAATGGGGCCCTAGCTTTTACTTAATACTACTTCATATCATGTGCTTCTACCTCCTGTGATATGATCATAGCCCCTTCATCTTTATAAGGAGAACATGACTGATGACTGCCCACTGCTAAACCCATCTCTGTTCAGGAAAATTAGAAGGGAGCAAAGAAAATCACCATTATCATCATTAAAGATATATATATATTTATATGAAGTGCCATGATCACGATCAACATGATAAAGTTGTATCACGGCAGATTTTAAAAGAAAAGCACTTCTACTCAGTCTACTACAACTCTTTAGGTAGTTTAGCAAGAAGGTCTAAAAGAAAAATGATAGACTTATCTGGATTTTTAAAGGTCCGTAAATAAGTTAAAAATATGAATTTAAAGATTAAGTTAATCACAGAAGGCAATGAAGAATATAACTAGCAATAATATAATAGACAAAAAGTCACATAATAAGGTAAGACATTTCTGTTGGTTTTAATTTTTTCCATTTTTTTCATATTTTTTCAAATATAAGTTGCCCAAACAAACCTCTGTATTACTGATTGTTTTATGTACATCAGTTCTATTCTTTCTTCAGACACAGTGGAAATGCTTTAACACCTCTGATCCAGAACCCATTTCTTTTTCTCTTAATATGTATTGTCCTGGTGGTCCCCTCATATCAGTTGTGGGAGTTACTTGTGTTCAGGCAGAGAGAATATATAATAATTTACTTAATCGTCTATTACTATTAAAAAATAACATCCCGTTTGTTCTTTTGGCCACTGTTTTGTATTTCTTCTTTGTATTTCTACTGAGCTATACACAGGAAGAAAGTTTTTCCCGAAAACAGCATTGTTAATATAATTACTGTATATATCTCAGTAGAACTTGTTTTAACACGGATAATGTTGAATAGATCTAAATTAGTACGTATGTGCCAACATCATTTTTTTGTTGTTGGATTCTTTGGGGATTTTTCAGTTTTCCCTATCTCATTCCAATCTGAACCACTCTGCTGCTTGCAAATATATGATGTTTCTTCTCTTTTCTGTAGAATGAACAAATCTACAGCAATAATAAGGCTGCATTAGATCTGCCACATTGTAAAACAGATGATTTGTTAGAATTCTATCTCATAGCTACAGTTCCAAAACAAAGAACAACATAAACTGCATAAACACCCTTACATTTTTTTTCGGACCTTCCCAAATTACTAGCCACTACCTTAACCAATGTCAATTCAGGATGAACTCTACATAACATTCCTTTCATAACCTGCTGCATTGTAGGAGGAAGAAGAAAAGGGAAGAGTAAAGCAGAGCAGCATTTACTGGAATTCTGAAAGGCAGATCCCCACCCCTCCCGGGATCTGTCCGTGCTACAAAGAGAAGATAATAAGTGCCGAGTTCTGGGGGATGCTGCTGCTGTGTCCCTGTAATTGTAATTTACAGGACTGAAGAAACACAATACTCTTGGGAAAATTAATGTTTCTTTCTGTGGCCATACCCACTGTCTCAGTACAGTAAGAAATAAATACTCCTGATTGTAAGAATTTCTCATCTAAGTAAGGTGAGCATAAGCATGATGTTTCTTTGTAGGGACTTCACCTTAATATGATTTTATTATTAATCTGTATTTTAGGAACATACTTAAATAGCAGCAATGCAAAAGAAACACAGAAAACTACTCTTTTACATAATTCATGGTTAAATGAGGAACACCCTGCCACGGGATGTGCAAATAAATCCAACAAGTATTTACACAATTTCTGGACTATACATAATTAAAACCATTAAAAACAATAACATAGACACCATCTTTAACTGAAGAAGTCCCTAAATCACAGATTCACAGAAGCCAGGGAATGCCTCAGAGAAACAGGACTTTGTACCTTTTCTCCTCACTGAAGAAATAACCTCTCTAAAAAGGACATAGTTTCAGACCTTTCATCTGATCTAGTACAAGAGTTCTTACATTACTGTCCAAATAAATATAAAGAAACAGGGTCTGCATTACAGAAAGTAATAGGTATATGGCATTAACTATAAAGGTAGAGAGGCATAAACCCATAAATTTTATAATGAAATGTATTCTTTCAAATAAACAAATGTCCCAATTTTATTCCTTATTCTCATTAAGCTAATTTCCTATAAGCAGAACTGAAAGAAAAGACGATTCAAGATACATCCCCTCTGGGTTTCAATGTAGAAGAAGCTGTATGAGAATGGGAAGAAGTTACTTTTTAACAGTGAAAGCACTAACAGTAGAGAACTGTCTTACCAAGGAAAACAAGATACAGTTACTGAAGCATAGTTTAGAGAAACTATACTCATACCCCTCTGCTGATGTCCTTGTCCAGATTTCTATTTCCACCAGCATTCTACACAAGATAATAATTCACATTAGCTCTCTTGAAAGAAAAGCATCTTTGTTGCATGAAGATGTTGTCAAAGACAACAACAAGGGATGCATGAAACCCATGAAAGGTGTTAATGGTGAAAAAGATGGGGTGGGGAAGGAAGGGCCCTTATGAAAACATAACAGTGAAGTGCTGGGGCCTGGGCTGTGGGCCCTGAGTTGAAGTTGACCTATGGATGAGTCACAGCCCAGCAGTATGTTTTGCTCCCCAAGTGGTTTCAGTCTCCAGAGGCAGAACCTGGCCCCCCTGTGTGAGGCCCTGCCTTCCCCCAGGTGATCATGGTTGGGGGGATGGGCAAGGCTACAGCTATATTAACCAGGAACTGACTAGTTTGTGAGAAGCAACAAGGAGCTGATCAGTTGGAAGAGAGTTCCTGTTGGGGGCAGTTTGCTGAGCTCTCTCTCAGTGATGTGTTCCCTCTTGGCTGATTCAAGATGGCAAAGAGCAAATGAATGAAAAACAGAAGATGAAGTTATGCTGAGGGGATGTTGCTGAGTTTGGTGTTAGCCTGAGGAAGATGAGAGCTAGCAACACAAACAGAACTAGTGAAAAGTTGCTAAATTAAGTTACAGTTACATTCTGAATAGTATGTTACACATGCTTGCAAAGTGCTTGGAGTCTTCCCTGGATTTATACATTAAAAATATATTGAATGCAATCATAGTGCTTAAATCTAATTATGTAACATCCCTGCAATGGTAGCCTCTATAAATTTTCAGAATTTTATCATTTACATTGAAAAGTAATGTTAAATCTTGTGCTTTTGTCCTCCAAATACATCTTGATTTTGATGATCACTTAGCAGAGGTAACAATTCTTTCCCAAGTGCCAAGTCTTTCCATCCTCTGGAGCACTCTGAAGGCATTGGGAATTCTGAGGTTGCACCTACACACATGCCCTGGTTTAAGTCAACTGATCCTCCCAGCTGTCCTCCCACAGCATGTGTCACCTTTTTTGGTGCCTCAAGTTGGATGCTTTTCAGAGGAGACTGTGTCAGAAGCTCCACTCCAGGTGTGCATCAAGTGCACTGTACTAAGAGCACAGGGGTCCAAACCAATGACTGGTCCCTTGAACAACTTCAATTCACACCTCCAGTGAGAGGATTTCATCCAATGGTCCAAACTAAAACTAGTCCAAGATAGAATCCCTACACAAAACTGCTACAGTGCAAACACCAACTGCTTTGATCTAATGATCTGCTTCCACTTGCCAAATTGCTTGCTTACATTGACATAAGCTGAGTGTTCATCACCTCTCAGAAATGTTTTTAATGCTCTGCAGAATTCAAGTCATATGCTATACTTCTCAAAACTAAAACTCTCCTAGGTGCAGAGAAGCAAGCGATTGACATTCACATAAAGAACAAAGCACAGAGCAACAACTATTTTGTTTTCTGTCACTGGTTACAGTGAAGAATTAAAAGAAAAATAAATCACATTTTGGTGGGAAATTCTGGATCAATGTGTTAACATAATGTGGCTTACTTGGGTAATTACTAGATAATATTTAGTAAAGAACATCTGACAACACGAAGAAGAAGAATTAAGAAAATAATCAATGAGAATTAAGAAAATAACCCTAAAAAATTGTCAGTTATAGTCACTGTCAACACGGCAGAAAAGCTGTACAGCAATTAATTAATGTTTTGAGTATTTGGAAAGTTTTATTCACCATTACAAACACGTAAAAATATTTTTTCTTTTGTCTCTCAGTAAGAGACAAATGCTATGCAAGCACAGCCACAGTTTGTAAGAAGACAAAAACCATGGAGAGGTTCTGATCCTGCTCACCTGATTCACACAGCAGACCCGTAGAAGTCTGCCAAACAGAGCTACTGCCAAACAAGATTTGACTAAAGAATTGCTTAGGTGCTGTCTCATGCTGCAAAACATTTTTCCAGGGGTTTTAAGGACTATTTCAAAGCTGTATATTAATTCTGCCCCTGATTGATGAATGATTCTATTTAGACAGTTCACTGAAAACAGTTGAACTTCAAAAAGGTCATATGAAACCATTTACTATCTCACTTGTGATTTAGAAACACACCAGCTGAGAGTCTCGGTACATATGGTAATAAGCAGTATTTCCCCTATTAAAAACCCCCTCTTTTTTCTAAAGACAAAAAAAGAAAATAAAAAGTCCTTACTATACACTTAACATAGGACTATCATACATACCAAAGCAAAACCCAAAATCTGCAGTTACATTTTAAGCTGTTAATTTTACTACACTGTAAGCATCCATTAAAGCATAGTAAGACTGTTAAACACAAACAAAAGAGATTTAGTTTTACTTTCTTACCTGTAAAAGGTATTTAATGATATCTGTCTTTGTAATTTTATCTTTCCATGATCTTCCTATTAGTAGTTTGTGCAATAAGTTTCCAACATTATATAGCACCTAAATGAATGTACTAAAGAACACTGAAGGCTTTAACAGTGAAAAATGCTAGCTAGGCAAATGTTAATTTGAAGAATATATTTATATACACAGGAAAGTACAATAATGCGTTCACCCAGAAAAGAGAGATCTGCACTGATAAAGGAGTGAACAGTTTTTATTTATTCTTTCATTGTTCTATTAGAAAGCCCCCACTTCTTACCACTTTATTTGGAATGATACAGTGAATGAGATGATTGTACTCTTTTTTTTTTTTCTTAAAACAAGTAAGAGATGAGCTTCAATGACTATCAACACAATTTTTAAAAGTGCTTGCAATGATTAAAATACTTAGCATGAAAAAAAAATATAAAGAAAAAAACCCTAGATTTTCAGCAGCAGGGTATGACATTTCCTGTGCCATGGTACTTCTGAAGAGACCAATTCAGTCCACCTGTCATCTATGAAAAGGAGGGTTTTCAGGTTAAAAAATGAAAACAGCACAGCTACTTGCCCAAATGCATATACAATAAAATATATTTAAAAGCAGCACACATTAATTCATTTGGGGTAACTTAACTAAGCTCTTATGTTTGTGAAGTTTGAACGTTGAGATTCTCCACTTCGTTCAAGAGGACAAAAATTATTCAGCAAATATGCTATCTCAGTTCTGAGGCTTCTTCATGCAGAAGTATAGCAACTGTGTTATTAAAGATTGCACCAAACATGTATGTTTAGAAAAACAACCTGGTTCCAGCCAGGCTTCTCAAAAGTAAAGCAATATTGTTTACTTTGCACCATTAGATCTTCTGATTATTATTCCCTCTGCTCCAGTGAGAGGATTGGACTAGATGATCTTTTGAGGTCCCTTCCAATCCCCAACATTCTGTGATTCTGTGATTATCTGACAAAAGCTTACACAGTAACAGAGAATTTGTAATCCCAGCATCAGAATTAAAGACTTTGTTCATTTTAAAAATTCCCATCAGATCTTTTCCAGCTGTTCAAAGAACTGTATTTCATAGCATGGTACTATAAAATTCTGCCTCCCTGTCTAAGAACAATATTAAAAAATACAACTTCCAGACAAAGAACTAGTCAAACCTTAAAAGCCACCAAAAAAAAAAAAAATAAAAAAATTAAGTGGTGTTCTTCTCACATCATATTTCAAAGAGCAGCACTTTTCTGTAGAAAGATCCCATTAGCTTAGCTATGACATCCTTATTCTGGTACCTCGAAATCATTTCATTGTTCAGCTCCTAACCGGCAGTGCCTGCTGCCACCTATGGGATCCCAACCGGAGCGCTCCGGACCGGCTCCGCGGTTCCCTCTGCTGGGGACGTCGGTCTCCTGAACCTGCAGGCACTGCTGCTAACAGCAGGTGTCCCCACTTTTGCTGATGTTTTACCTCCAAGTCATTACTTTAAAAGCATTTCCATGTTTACGAAAACAAACTCCAGCTTCTGCCTGCAGTCTAAGTAGCAGCAAGGTGATTTGGGATGGGAAATTGCAGTCCCAGAACTCTTAATTCAGTTCAATAAATGCAATTTTGCAGAAAACCAAAAATTCCCTTGTTGTTAACACAGGGTTTTCTACTGTCATGTATTCACAGGCCCACAGCCAGACAAATTTTCTTCTAAAGCAGAAGTTGAAATAAAACCAAGAAACTTTTTAAGTAGGATAAGATCAGTTCCATTTAGGCAATAGCTTCATCTAACACACCAGCGCTGCATCAGAATAACCTCAGAAAGAAGACGATGAAAAGCCTTTAAATACTTGAAGTTCCCAAGTAATATCAGACTGAGTAATATATGCAAGAAAGTACACACACACATACCCTGTTTGCTGTTTAGATTGCTCAAATCAATATATCTGACTTAATTAAAAAGCAAGCAATTGTGCAGAAAGTCAGAGTGGTTTTGTTGACTCATCAAGAAGAAAAAAGTAAGTTTTCTTAAGTAGAAAGACTAGAAATAGCTAATCTTACCTAAATGTCACCTTACTCTCTAGCCCCTACCCCCACTACATTTAATCCCAGGGATCATCATTCTGTTTGTATACACAAAGGCACTACTCTTTAATGTCTGAGAGACTGGCACGGGTCAGATGATGCTAGAGGAAAAAGGCAAATTTAAACTAGACTTAACGTATTCAGAAGCCCTGTTAAAGAAGCATTACAGCAAAGAGACTCTCATAACAGAGATTCACTCTGTCAAGTAGCACACATTATCAAAATAAATAAAATACTGGGCACAGCTCTCCAAGAGGGATAGTTAAAGCTAAGCAGACATTGAATACCATGTAACACTCTGCTATTGGTTTGATTAGAGTAAATTAAAAAGAACACAATATAAAAGCAAGGTCTTAAAACATGGATATTATTAAAGTCATGGAGAAACATGAAAAAATATCTGCAAGACATTCCTAAGACACCAGTACCTCTTCCACTGGGTACAAACAATAGCGCAATTTGTTCTTTATATATCGCCTCCAGGTCCTCATGATGATAGAGCTACAAGGAAACTGAAATATTTTAAGAAGGCAGATGTAAGCATACACTTAGCCATTCACTACTGCTTGAAAACCTGGGAGCAGTATCAGAAACACTGAGCCTTTCTTCCAGTGGTGGTGGATGCAATCCTTCATCTAGCTTTTCAATTTTGTTTTTTTAAACTAACAAAAAAGAGTATTTTAGTGCCATAAAGCACAATTCAATTTACTTCATAGGCTGACACTTCTTTTTTTTCCCCCACCACTTTGGAAGAAAACAAACCTCAAACACATGATATGACTGAGTCCCCTCTGACTAGGTTTAGAACATTAGACCTACAAAAAAATTAAAATGAACAGTCCCCACGCCCCATTCTGCTCCAGTATATTTTGATGTGGAGTCAAAACAGCGACCATGCTGGTGGCTAAGAAAGTGGCGGAAATGCAGTAAGGATGGGAGTTAGTAGAAGGGAGAGCAGCAGCTTCCTTTGGGCACAGTTAGGCTTAACTCTACTGTCATATCTCACCAGCTTGGAGTATTTTCTCTACTTGAATCAGAGCAAAGATGAACCTGGGTCTGCTGCCTCAAGTAGGCCTTCTACTTTCAGGGATAGAAAGTATTTTGAGATGTAATTTTATGTGATGTAATCCAATTTCCAATTTAATGGTGGTCCACTGCCTAAAGAAAAAGCCTCTCTCCTCATTGCCCTCCTCATTCCTGGACCCAATAATACATTGCCACTGACACTCCTGCACTGGATCTGGTGATACTGGGTTGTACAGCAAGATCAATGGAAGGCTAATACACCAAAACCCACCCAATTTTTAATTTTTCGTTTAGATTAATACACTGACAAACTCCACAGACACATAGCTGTTTTACCCATCACAAGACAGAGAACAGCAAAAGGGGCTGGAGAGCAGTGGGCATTTAGACCAAGCACTGCATGAAGCTGATACACAAGCTATCACTGAAACGGGAGCTACTCCTCTTTTCTCTTCCACTAGGCTTACATTATGGAACCACTCCCTGTCCTCTCCACCTTCCAATAAAATATACGCTAACCCCTTCCAAAATAAAAAGAGGTAACTCATTTGATCAGATTGTTGGGGTGTTTTTTTTAATAAAGAGAATGTTCTTCTAATGTTCTCTGCTCTCTCCTGCAGGTGTTTTGTTTTAATTACCATTATTAGGTTAATTCCCTTCCAGGCTGGAAAATAAACAAATTGAAAACTCTGTTCTTAAATTTAATTTTCAAAGGAAAGGAAATCTGTTCCCCAACCTGCTAGGCAGGGCAGAGAAATTCAGCAAATAAATCAAGGCTTTTCTACAAGTAATACCCATAGTTTTACAAAAGCTCCTGTTTGCCTGTGTTTTAGGAATGGATATTGCTTTAAAATATTACATTACTGTAGTAACTCATGTTTTGGACCTCTCATCTTGATGTCTCTCTTATTCTGGACACCAAAAACCCATTCCAGATATTACTCAATCAAAACTGTGTTTTGCAAGAACAATCTCACAAGGCTTAACAACAGATATTCCTACTGATTTGAAACACCTTTTTAGAATCACATGTGGACTAGGAAATCTCTTTCCTTTTAAAAAACAGATGGTTATACTTAACTATATAGGAAATGTTCCTACTTCTGATAACCCTGTATTAAGTCACCCAATCACATTCAGCCTTTTTTCATTCTCTAGTTGTTTTGATCATCTAAATCTTCTTCATACCTGCCCTATATGTTTTCCCTGGGATGTTTCTTATAGACATCAGCAGGTTTACTATATAATCATCTTCAGCTTTCTGTTCACCATCTGACTGCAACTTATGCTAGTGGAGTAAGTAGGTAAGTAATTATATTATTGTACTCATTGCTACTGTACAAGCAGGACAAAAAAAAAAAAAAAGAGTTAAAGCACACACTGAAGAGATTACTACCACACCAAACAGATCCCAAACTTGCTTTGCCTTGGTGGTATCTAATCAGCAATGGTGGGGAAGCTGCAAAAGCAGCAGCATTCTGCTCCATTCTAGCCTGCTCATGCCCAGACTATGTAGATAACACTCTGCATTTAAGGTAGCTTGCATATCACCAATCATACATAGCTCAAAGCATAGTAGACCTGGTGCTTAAGCATTCAGTAACAGGGTATATCATGAACATTATAACCTATAATATGATTTCTACGCCCTTAAGTGAATTATCGTATTTCATAAGTATGAACTACTAATTAACTTCAGCATAGCCTGAATAAACTATCTCTCTCTCAAATCTGTTCCTGTCTCATTTTTATAGTCCAGGAAGACCAAGCCTGGATCTCTTCAAATCAAACTTAACAATTCTGAAAAATTATGTAACAATTCTGTGTATGTCCTAAAATCTTGTTGACCTGATACGTTAAAACATTCATCTTCTTCTGGCTGCACTTGATTGGAATCCAGTCTTCAAGAAACAGAAAGCTAGTGTATTTCCCTTCCTGTTATACATCTGTAGCCATTGTAGTCTCTTATTTTTCTATTGAAATCATGTAATTAAATAATGTGGATATGAATAGTTGACTTACTTTACAAGAACAGGTCATCACTAATAGTTTGATGTGATTATGCAGCCCTCTATCTTCAAAGGGATAAAATAATTAAAAAAATACAATACACAAAGCCAATTATTTCCTATAATCTCTCCATTTACTTAACATAAGGACATTACACAAAGCACATTAAAAGTAAACTACATCTATTAACATACCACACAAAATTATTAAAAGAATAAATGGTTTGAAAATGAACACTGTTAACATGGTACTCACATGCTGCCAGGTCCCTTCAACTGACTTTAGAATATAAACAGCTGAATGAGAATCACATTGACCATGATGTACATAATCTCAATTTTCAAAATTCTTGAGCTTCATAGAATTATTAAAATCCTGTACTTCCACTTTATAGCAATATAAGTCTAGAATCTTGTAGTGTCATCATTTTTTACTTGATATGAATAGTTTTTAAATTGTGTTTTTCTTTGAAGCTATTGTATTGAATTACAATATCAACACAGGCACTGTAGACCTACAGTACTATTTTAAAAAGAAAGAACATTTAAAATGTCTTATGAAGAGACTTTTTCATAAAAATATAATGAATTATAAACTTGCACTATTTTAAATCCCATTTTAAACATCAATTAATGTCACAGTTTGTATTTAGTATATACCGTCCTCCTCTTCAGAAATACTTTCTCCCAAAGAGAAACAACTAGTTTCCCAATTTTTTACCAAAATATTCCAAATTCTTGTTAAATAAAAAAAATCTGAATTTAGGATGTAATGTTTCTATGTACCATCTCACAAGTTTCAATTAATGTTTGCTTCCCCATCACAATTTGTAGTAGCCATATTTATTATTTTTATATATATATATATTACATATGGTCTAAATTATTTTGCTTTTTTTTTTTCTTCTGTGAAGTCAAACTAAAAGAGGGGAAAGCCTGCCTTTTAACTTGGGTTTCCTATAAGCATGTACAGGTCCCAGGTGAAAACTTTCACTGCTTCCAAAGCCACTCTCATTTTCATGAAAACCAAATCATTAGGAAGCCATAGACAACAGAGTAAATTGTGGGTATTAACTTACATTGCCTTGCACAATTTCAAAATCTGTTAATATTGCAGGTCAACAAAAAAATATCCCTAACACCTTAAAGCTCTTCTTATTCTCTAATCTCTTTTCTTCAACAGCAATATCTAAAGCATTCTCACTTTCTTTTCCTTTCTGTGGGCAATTCAGGATGCAATTTCCAAAGTTCTATGTCACTCCTAAAAGTCTTAGTCGCCTTTGAGTCTGTTCCCAGCCAATCACCAAGACAACAGGTCATGATAATGAATGAGAGATCTGACCCAGAGTCAATCCACTCAGTCACCAATTTATATTGGAATGACAAGCTAGGTATATGCCTGGAATTCCCCATCAGCACATATAATCTATATAAGCTCTGTCACCTATAGCATCTCAGACCTCTTCCTAGGCAAGCTGTCCCCTGCTCAAGTTTGTAAGAACTAATATCATTAGCAGTTTTAGCTCACCTAGTATCATCTCCCCCTTAGAAAGGCCACATCTCTCTTCATAGCACATATTTTGTAGTCCTATTTCACAATGGGCCTGATTTAAATTCTTTTTAAGATGATTCCTTACTCAGGAATAAAATGTGAATGTATCTTAGCAGATCTGACCAGGAAAAGCACCTTTGTTCAGAACAATTATTTCTTAATTTTCAAATAGTTCCAGTTGATGTTTGGGACCCACCCAAATGAGGAGACAGTGGGCTGCCAGCCACTCTGTTTCTTGAAATGGCACTTCTCATTCTGAAAGTCTATCCAGTCTGCAAAACGGCTGCAGTCTTGGTGGTTACTGAAGACAGCAGACTATGTTCTCCAAACTGTGACTGACATTGTGGACAACAAGCTCAGGCTCATCTAAATTTGGGTCATCTTGAGTAGATGGTCCTGTGCTTAGGGTGCTGACTTTGGTAACTACTGTCAAGGTGGCTGACTTAAGCTGAAAAGTCAAGCCAAAAAGTCAATTCATCTGGGATCAAGTGAAGAAGCACAGGCACATCCAGAGCAGCTAAAGGATCATTTGAATTTCTGCTGACAATTCTCCCGAGATGCTAAGCAGTCCAATATGGTCTTTTCGCTTTTTACTATAGGCTTCTTCAGAGATTAACACAATGTTTGCCAAGGTGCTTTAGTTAGAAAGGGACAAAGCCAATAATCTACATTTTCTCCTTTCACTAAACTCTCACAGAAATCTACTCAAGATTGTTGCTCTCTTTTGATGCCAGTTTGGGCAGGAAACACGGAGATTTGATCTTGCCTTTTGTGAAATGGGCATGCAACATTTTCTGAAACTATTATGCCACAGAAAATTAAAAGTCTATGGTTGTGATACAGACCAATCTCTTGTGCATATTCCTTTCCTTTGCACCCTTTATCTAAGACTGACTGAAACCTTTCCACTGACAATAGATTAGGAATTTTGTCAAAATATCTCATTTTTGGACTTGAACTCCCATTCTGTCATGAGTTACTCTCACCTTTTAACACATACTACATGCAGCAATTAACAGGCATCTACCTCAGTATAGCATTTTTTCCTTTAATGCCTCAAAACAGAAAAAACCCCTATTTACCCTTTTATTGTCTCTATTCTGTAAATTGAGCTGTGTTTTATCACTCATTTTTTATAAATATTCTTCTAATTAAGTGGAAGCTAAATGATAGATTCCTGTTTTAATTTTCAGGAAAGTAAACGCATTTCAAGTAGTAAGACTGTGCTACACCAAACCAACTTCTAAAAATGCCTCTATATAAAACACCAAGGCTAGCAAGGCATTGGAGGGAAAAGATCCAAAAATTTTGCGTGGAGTAAAAGAAATATTGCTGGTTTATGTTTATCTTTTCAGTATGTGTGGAATTTCAAACAGGTTTATGACACAACCAAAAATAGTTCACACACACACAAGCACCAGGAAGGATGTTCCTGTTAAAAAATGTTAAACTTAATCATACTATGTAAAAACTAAGGAAAAAAAATTGCTAAAGAAAAGGGCAATGGTTCAAAGGATATTTTAAGTGAGATACACTTATCCCTAACTACTTTGTAAGCTTCAAAAAAACTCAACACAAGTAGTTCTCAAGTAAGTAGAAAGGAGGACAAATTAGCCTTGCTTGCACATCGTTTATGTCCCTAAACCCTAAATCATCTATTACAGGTTTTGGGATACTACAATTGATGTCTGAAATAGAGGAATTCTTATTTCTACATCTAAGATAGGAAACAGCTATTATTTCTGTATTATGCAGATAACATGAAGATGATTTGAAGGCCACATAATTTTGAACCATGTCTTCTTACTCAGACACATTAAAAATTCCTCTGTCTTCAACCTACGTATTTCTTTAGCCATCATTTGAGTTACCAAGTGGACCACGCACTATTACAGTATTTCTGTTATGCAAGAGGGTTCCTTACAAGCAAAAGGAGTCTCCTAAATTTAGAGGGTGTTACTACAGTGGACCCCTTCACCTTCCCCCACCAAGCCATACTGTACTAGGAGGGAGGAAAAAAAACCTCCCAGTAGAAGACAGACTAAATGCAATATGCATTGCAAATGGTGGGCCTGACAGCATCAACTGTGAACAAGCCTTGACAAACCAAAGCTGAGGGTGCGTAAGGCCACACCATTGAAGCAAAAGGATCAAAGCTTAAACCACCTACAGCCTCTTTTTTCAGTATGCCTTTGAAATGTAACAGCAATATACCTTATTTAACACATTACACTGATTTTTGTTAATATTCATCAGCATTGCCAATGTGATTTTGGTTATCAAAAGCTCTACAGTTCTACACGTGCAATCAAACCTGAAAAAAAATTGTGAATAAAAATATTTTCAAGAACAGATGGAAAAGAAACAACCCTTCTAAACTTAGATGTTCAGCTAAATTTGGCCACCTACTTAAACAGTATCTGTATCTTAGGCAACAGTGCCTAGGTATAAGCAAAACAGAATGAAGATAACACCTTATTATCGTCTTCTTGTGATGTTAAGAATAAAATTCTCTTCAGAGTCAGATCTAGATAAATAGTGATTTTTTTTGTAATTTGCCTTCAGAATACTTCTGTAACTCAGTCATTTGACTTTAATACTTTCAGGACTATAAAGAAAATTTAGGAGCAATTAATTGCATTTAATTAAAAATAAAATAATACATCATATATTTCAAGTATGCAATATTATCCTATGAGAATTTCCTTACATCTTTTGAAAATCGTATGCAATGTTTCAGTGTTCTCTAACAGAGTAATACATTAACTGCTTCCAAAAGAACTGCTCGATTCTTTATTCATGTTTGCACCTTAGTGGCTTTTTGTCCAAAATGAATCGAGTTTATAGAAGAAAATTAAACAAAGAAGTATTATCCTTTCTCTGATCTTTGTTCTGATCATGAAGACTTTAAACAATATTAGTCTCACACATAGCAAATTACTGGTTGTTAACTACCGTTGTCAAGCGTTAGGGTATGTCTGCCTTACTATATCAGTTTGACCCAGCTTCTAGTGCTTAATGGTCCTCCAGGCTAAAAGCGAAAGCTGATCCATCAGGCTTACATTAGCATAGAATAACACTCAATGCTTATTGATGTGCATGCGGTGTAACTACCACCCCCGGCACCTAGCTCAGTCCATTATTTTCATTTTATCTCAAGTCATTTGTATGGTTGTCTGCTCCAGTTAAAGCTATGGCAAGACTGGTACTTAAATGAATTTGTGAGAAAGGAGAAAAATGCCCCCTGAACTTCAAGCATTTTTCCACCATGAGTTGCTAGCATAAAATATACTAGTACTGTTAGGTCCACTTAGCGAGCATATCTAGAATGGCCTTAAATAGGAAAGAAAAATCACTTAGGACTCTATCAGCTAAAGAGGCTGCTGATTAAATGTTGGGGGTGGTGGAGAGGAGGCTGTTAATGTTTTGGGTGTTATTTCTTCAGTGTGATGTTTTAAAAATACTCTTTTGATTCTGCTCAGAAGCTGTTCAGGGAAACTTCAGCATTGCAACATTAAAAACATATTGGTTTAAGTATCTTGCTTTAAGTGAACACTATGCATTAAAGTTAAAAATACTGGTTCAATCACAGAATGAAATCACCACATCATAACAGAAAAAAATACTGAAATTTAAAGGCACACATTGTATAATCATCTTAACAAAAAATCTTTTGAAACAAAATAAACTATGACAACTTCAGGGCATGGCAAACTACTTGACCACAAAACATAGTAATTGCAACAAACATACATGAAAATTCAACATTCACAGAACAGTATAAAGACAACTACAAAACAGCTTCTAAAGTTTCACTTCATGTTATTTCACAAAATGTAGATAAATAATTGTCTCGATTTTTGCAAGAAACTTGTTGAACATGCAAAACCATGAAGAGCCATTGCATATATTAAGATAAACATACTGCTGTCCTAGGCATGGATTTAAACATTTTATAATTGAGACTTTAACCAGCCCCATTTCTGCATGGACAGGAAAGCACAGAAATTCAAGAGAAAAATTTTGGTCAAGCAACAGTAATATTGACCATTTTATAACATGTGGTCAGTCAGACAAGCCAAAGAGTCTGACATCGCCACTTCCACCAAAAAAAGAAAAAAAAAAAGGCATTTAGGGCCCTACTTGTAATATGCACCTAAATACACACAATTCTAGAGCTTTATAAAGAATCAGCCAAAAAAGCAAATATGCTATGATGCCAAAAATTGCCCACAAACAGAATATTATTCCTCAGAATAATGCCCCAGACCTTCTACCCTCTCACCCAATATTAACAAGTGGCAGAATGGTTGCCCAAAAGTCCAAGTAAAATCTAGTTAATGGGTTGTTATTTCTTACTAAAAAGAAAGAAGAGTTGATGCATTGGTAACTCAGTCAGTGGCAATAAAGACAAGGTAAGTGTAGGGAAATGGCAGTAATCTTTAAAAACGTATGTACATTAAGAGGACATTCATGTTGAGGAGAGGACAACATCTTCCTTTCTGCAGTGCTCTTGTAGCACAGGGAAACCTCTGAAGCTGGCTGGTCTCCAGCCAAATGGGGTGATCCCCCTTTTACCCCAGTGAGCCTCCAGGACACGTATGTAAGAGGGAGGTTTGTTAGTACTTGATCCTGCTTTCGGGCAGTCAGAATAGAAATACAAGAATTATAGTTTGTTTTGAGTTTGAAACACAATGTGTTAAGAGCAGCTCTAAGTTAGAATCTTTATCAGTTTAAGGACATTTAGGAATTTTTTCTAACTTATTCAGAGATGAAAGCATGAGTAAATCCAAAACTGCTAGTGACTTATAATGAGTTATAAGGGTTCCCTCACTATTGGGTAAAATTTAAATATACATATGCAGACAAGGTAAGTAAAATAACTGTTCCTCAGAAGCTCATGGTATTTCAAAACACACAAACTGCTTTCAAAATTATTTCATGAGTGTTGTTATTCATGGACAAGAAAAGGGAAAGTGAAAACAAAATGAAAAGTGGAAAAGAACTGAACTCCATCAGGCCAAATGCAAGTCTGTAAGTGCTTCTTAGGGCAAAACTTCATTGTAACTACACATATAAAATATTTTGCAAATAAGGACTTCTCTGTACTGACAATATCTGCTTCAGAATGTGACACTGTTCTGAATAACTACATTCAGCCAAAAGTTTTAAAATAATTTTCTTAATAGAATGAAGACACTTTTACTTTCACAGAGTAACAACCACACTTGGTCTACAAACTAGAAAAGTCAAATGAAGCAGTAAAGTTACTTTGTGGTAGATTGGTAGAAGTACAGTGTAAGGCAGACTGACGGCAGTCCTTTTCCAGCACAACTGCTTGTTGAGCTATCAAGCAGTGTTGGTATTTGCTCTTTAGAGAGAGACAGAAAGTGAGTTATGTGCCCATCATAATAGGGATTTGTGCTATGATTACACTGAATGATGAAAAGAATGATTGAGAAGCTGTTTCACAAGAGCAGACATAACTGGAGTATTAGTTTTTGAAGAGTAACAGCACAGGCTCTACTTAGAAAGGCAGAGTTCACAAGGAAGAGGAAGTAAGTTCCAAAAATGCATTTGCATGTTTGATAGCTCAGGAGATATTATACCACGAACCTAATTAATTGAGGCACTTTCGTTTCTGATTATTTATTGACTTGCCCTTTGCTTTAGATTCTTCCCTTTACAGACCAACACTTGAAAGTAAGTTACTGCTTACCCATTCACACCCTGAGACAGACTCAATGAATGTGTTGGTGCTCAGCATGGAAGGGTGGAGGGGAAGAGCTGGGCAGTCAATCAAGGTAGTGCCTATTAAAGAGTACAGAATTCATTGCTTAAGTTCCTGTGCCCACAGTCTCTTACAAGCACATGGTGTTACTACGTGTTGTCTCAGATGAGAGGACAGAACTAAAATGTGGTCAGAATACTTTCAGTAAATCAGATCGTGAGGCTGCGCAGCACCATGAAAACACCCTGTTGTCTTGCTCTAGGAGTCGAGAACATCATCCATTCCTCAACCTTGGTGAAATTTTGTAGGCTTTGAAAGAAAAATATACTTAAGTGATACTAACAAAACCTTATGAAACTGGTCGGCTAATTTATTTTAAGGACATACTTAAGAATTCTACTACACTAGGAGCCACAGCATGTGAGGTATTTTACCAGGTGGCCTCTAAACCCTAAATAAGCTACAAGTCTCAAGACCAAAACCTCTATAGCTCTCCAGTGAAAAGAGTTCAGCAGGATTAACAGGTATGTAAAACTATCTCCCCTGCATTGTCATTTAAACTCTGATGAAACAAAGAATTATTTTAAGACTGAAGTTCAGTGAACCACCTATTCAGCCATATATCAAAATACTTCTGCACCCTACAAAGCCCTCAGAGACAAAGTAGTTTCATTCCCAGGTAGCCTATTCTATACATTCCTGACTAAACACTGTATATTCATGTCTTTGAATAGAAAAGGGAGAAGTATGTTTCATTCCCCTGAGAACCTCAGACAAATGTAGGAAGTTAACAGAGGCTTCCAGTTAACTATTCTTAAAGATTTTCTTCAGGGAGATTGCAATTTGGTTCTTAATCCTTGCTCTTTCAATTGAGGTTATCAACAAGGGTGCCAATCAGTACACACTGTAGCACTCCGCATGATGTAGAAACCTAACCCACCGAGAACTGTAGGGAGATGCACTGCAAATATGTCCTTCACTTTTTTTTCAAGCACTAGCATGGGGCTTTTGTTATATTATGAAGTTAGAGAGATCTTCAAATATTTAAAAGAAAAATGAGTACAAGCTCTTGTACTTAAAATATAAGTCAAGGAAGGAAAACTATCATTTTTGTCTTGTCATCATTTCTACATAATAATGCTTGGGTCAGCCAACCTGCACACGCAAATAAATGAGAAATTAAAAATTTGGCCTTCCTTGAATTTTAGATGATTGAAATAATTTCAAAGCAAATTTCTATTAAAAAACCCCAAAGTAATACAGACTAGCTGGACATTTCACAGAAGGATAATTTAAATGACAATCCTATGAAATCATCCCCACATGCCACCTTAATTATGATATAGTTCTGTAACAATCTGCTCTTGCTTCCCAAACTCTGTGAGAACTGATAAACTGTAACTCTACAGAATGAGCTTTCTGGCTGTGTCACAGGCCCCTTCTCACCCAGCATTCCTCAGCATTCTTTTCCAATAAATCGTGTGGGAGTTTCTCATGAAAAGCAATCTTGGACAAATGGACGGTCTTCTGCAGGTTTGTCATGGCAGAGTGAAAATACCATGAGATCAGAAGGCAAAATTACACATGAAAAAAACCCATACCAGCACCTCTCAAAAATAACTTAATGAAGGAGTTGCATGATGTCCTGGAAAATACCTGGGAACTATGAATCTTGATATTATTCCTTCACTCCCTTTAAGTATTAACAAAGTCTTCAAAATAAGAAAAGACTGGATATATCTCATTCATTCTGAAAGAAGGCAGCACATTCTGAATGATAATTCACACAAAAAAAAAAAGTAAGGATAATAATACATAAATTAAAACAGCATTAGCATTTCTGAGCCCCAGTTTGGTCAAGGATACTTTGACATTCATACAAGCTGTCCATCTGCACCAGAGAACTTGCTTCTACACACACACACTTGAATTAGGTATGTCAGAGAGATAGGTACAGATATCATCCTAACAAGATATAGTCACACCACTTTTGTAAACAAGCCTCTTGAAACCAATTAACATGAAAACCAGCAGACCCAAACGTGAAAATGCAGTATATTATGTGTTCTCCAGGATACAGAGGCAGACCCCAGATAGCAATAGGAAGATGGAAAACAAGGGTCATCGAATGCAGCAAGAATTTCCTCAGAATGAGGGTAGATCTAAGAACAGGATTACTCCAGAGAGATTGGTTGTCACGGAAAATGCAGAAAGAAAAGTGTTAACAAGGCATAAAATCAGGACCAGAGATTACCAGGAACAGAGAAATGGATTTAACAGTTGAAAGTGAGACAGAAGTCAGCAGGAAAAAATTAAAGAGTCACTTCACTTGAGGTAGCAGAGGAAGATTTATGTCTGCTTACTGTAGTAATTTTGGAAAGGAAGCAAGACTTGGGATAATTTTTAGAACTGGTTAGAATCAATTATGTATATCCTATAGGTATGATTAAAATCACTGAATCTGGAGTCATATCTCTTTTTTTCTAAAAGCCTACAGTGAAGACAATTATTCTTTACCTCTGTGTACTTACAGAACATGGAAAAGAAATATAGCTTATGAAAGTGAGATCTGTGTGGCGCTCTGGGAAATGACTAATGCTTATAGGAAGCAGCTGGAAGTAAAAAAGTGGCAATATGAAAGTATTCAAAAGATTGACATGGCATTCAGTCCAGTAGAATTGAGTAAGTCCAAATGGAAAGGATGAGGGGGCTGGTCACAATTGCTAGGTGTGCCAAGAAATCACAGCACAGCACTGCTGTTACCCAGCAATCTAGTAGGAAGGAACAGCAGAAGCATAAGAGTTAGCCCCTTCAGGAGTGTCCTCCTCCTTGCCCTAAGGCTTACTTGCTAATGATCACAACAGGTAGACTTTGGATTTATTTTTTTTTCTTTTTGGTAACCTCAACTGAGAGGACTCAGAAACAGATAGGCTTTAAACTTCTGTCTTACTGTTGTACTATACAGAAGTCCAGGGAAAGCAGACCAGGCCAGAAGAATCCCTCCTCTTTTCTCAAGCACAAGAACTGGGGACAGGGGGTATCTCATTAATCACTGCTTAATTTTCCTAGTCCATCCATCAGTGTTAGTCGAATGTTCTGCGGTGGTTTGACCTTGACTGGATGCCAGGTGTCTAACAAGCTATTCTGACACTCCCCCTCCTCAGTTGGACATGGGAGAGAAAACAGGAAAAAAAGGCTCATGGGTTGAGGGAAGAACAGGGAGAGATCACTCAGCAATTACCATCACGGGCAAAGCAAGACTTGACTTGGGGAAAAATTAATTCATTACTAATCAAGTCAGAGTAGGGCAATGAGAAATAAAAACTAAATCTTAAAACACATTCCCCTCACTCCTCCTTTTCTTCTTGAGCTTAACTTTACTCCTGATTTTCTTCACCTCCTCTCCTGCTGCAGCACAGGGGGACAGGTACTGGGGGTTGTGGTCAGTTCATCAAATGCTGTCTCTGCTACTTCTTCCTTCTCAGAAGGAGGACTCCTCATACTCTTTCCCTGCTCCAGCATAAGGTCCCTCTCACAGGAGACAGTTCTCCATGAACTTCTCCAACATAAGTTCTTCCCATGGGCTGCAGTTCTTCACAAAGTGCTCCAGCATGGGTCCCCCATGGGGTCACATGTCCTGCCAGCACACCTGTTTCATCGTGGGCTCCTCTCTCCGTGGGCCTACAGGTCCTGTCAGGAACCTGCTCTAGTGTGGGCTTCCCACAGAGTCACAGCCTCCTTTGGATATCCACCTGCTCCAGTGTGGGGTCCTCTACGGGCTGGAGGTGGATATCTGCTACGCCATTAACCTCCAACTGTTTTTCACAGCAGTTTTTTCCCAATTCTCAAATATGTTATCCTAGAGGTGCTACCACCATTGCTGATTGGCTCAGCCTTGGCCAGCGATGGGTAGGTCTTGGAGCTACTGGCACTGGATTTATTGGTGTAATGGGTCTGGCTGAGCTGATTTTCCCCATACAGCCCTTATGCTGCAGTACTGGGAGCTAGAGGGTGTTGATAACACACCCGTGTTATGACTAGCAGGGCTCACACAGCACCAAAGGTGGGGGGGGCAAGATCTGGGAGGGGATACAATTCGGACAGCCGACCCGAGATGACCAATAGGATATTCCATCCCATATGATGTCAGCTCAACTATAAAGGGAGGGGGCAGGAGCAGGATGGGGGGCGCGCTCATCAGGAAGACGCTTGTCCTCCAAGCAACCATTACGCATTCTGGAGCCCTGCTTCCCGGCACAGGCCCGACACCGCCTGCGGATGGGAAGTAGAGAGTAACAGCTCTGTTTGCTTTGCTTCTCACACACGCGCAGCCTTGCTTTCTCTGCTTCTTACAGAAGCCATCCCTGTAGGCCACCAGTTACCAAAACCTTGCCACACAAACCCAATGCATGCTGTTACCACAGACTGCTTAAGAAAGCCCTGAGCAAACAACACTTCAGACACACAGAAAGAAACCAGAATCTTAGTCACTTCCCAATGCAGTAGCCAACAAAGACAAGAAAAATGATAGATGGGAGCCTGGCCTGAATTTATAGATTTCTACCCCCAGAATACGTGCAATTTGACAGCTACTTTCTCTGTCCCTTCTCTTAGTTTCTTATTGACTCATACTTAAATCCTTCTTGAAGGGCTTACAGGGCTACAGTTTTCACTTACTAAACTAAAGGCTAAAAAAATGAGTTTGTGATTACAAATTCAATTCCAGTACATTCTCTTCCTTAAGATTGCAACCTATCTTTATTAATCACTGACTTCTCACAAAGTGTCTTCTACCTTGACAGGAGTACGCGTTTCAGGATTTCACAAAATGCAGCTTTAGTTCAAGCACTTCAAAAAGTATTTAGTAAACTGAAGCAAAAAATAAGCTTGCTCCATAAAGTCCATGATGCAAATTTCTTTAAACTAAACTGAAATCCACTCTCTATACCGAAGACAACAAAAATTATGCCACTAGCTGAATTTCATTGCCAAGCTGTCAACTTGAATTTCTTCTGTTTAAAAATAGCTGTTCATTACATTCAGTAATGGGCTGTCAAAGCACTACAGCACTGAACCTATATCATATACAGAAGCAATTGGGCAATGTGCATTATTATGTTTAGATTACTAGCATTTTTACAAGACCTCTGGGCTAATTTTAAATGAGATGGTTGACTTGAACTAAATCAAACCCAATTTTATTTTACGTTAAAGCTACTACAGATTTTCCATTTGTACCTAATTCAGGCCTTAATGGAAGTAAAACAAAAGATTTACTGAATGTGAACATACAGTATATTCATCCTCGTGTTTGCTTTCATGGATATATTGACTCTAAAAAACACATGAATAATAAAAATACTCTATTTGCCAAATTAAATAATATTCCCAATGGTATGGATTGGTATTGTTGCTCCTATGAATACATAATAGGTTGTTAGCAAAGAAATCATGCCTGAAGCATATATGGAGTAATATTTTAGCACAGTGAAATAATTAGGGATGTTTTTAAACTAACAAATGCATAACCTGTCTTAATAGCTCATGATATAATTTAGCATACTAAAAAAACCCCAAAACAAATCCTATAAAAAGGTATCTAGAAACCGCAGTTGAAATATCCTTACACAGCAGGATGTCATAAACCTAAAGGCATGCCAGAATGGCTCACAGCTATGAAAAAAACAAAGACTAAAACAAGATCTGATGACTTGCAAATATAAATAATGAATTCCAGGGCCAGATTACAGACTTCTCTATTTTCATTAACAAAACAGCAGAATAAAGGGAGGAAAAAAAACCACCATGGAACATGGAAATGCTCTAGGACCTCCCTTGTTTTGTGGGAAAACAATTTTTCTAGATTAGGCAGACACCAACACCACTGATGTAACTTAGTGGTTATATTGTAACATTGGGCTCTATGGTTCCTCAGTTTCCAGTACAATACTTCATTTTCCAGTTTGTAGTTCAGCTGCAAAGTATTTGCTATGTAATTAAGTTTGTCAACCCAGGTTTCATCCTCAGAGAAAAAAAAAACCCATTTATTAATATTATGACCATGTTTAATATCATGCTAGATATAAGAAAGAAATTTTTTACAATGAGGGTGCTGAAATGGTGGAACAGGTTGCCCAGAGAGGTGGTAGATGCCCAATCCCTGGAAACATTCAAGGTCAGGCTGGACAGGGCTCTGAGACTAGATGACCTACAAAGGTCCCTTCCACACCAAACTATTCTATGATCATATATGAATAAAAAAGTCTGCTAATAAAAGACTGAAGATTTTCAGCATCAAGACAATCAAGAGCAAGCAAAAGCAGTGCAGATGTTCTAATAAGTTCCCACACAAAAAGCACTATGATGAAACAATCTAAACCTTTGGATAAAACTAAGAAACAATAAAATTCTTAGTTAATAGAGACTTACAGTCCAAAGATGATACCCTACAGAACATAAATAAGGATCAAGACTACTCAACTGAAATGAGTTTCACAAGTACAGACACCAGAACATCCACAATCCTCCCCCTCGCGCCAATATTAGCAAAATTATCGGACCAACTGTTGTAAAGATTAAGTGACCTTTAGATAGCACTAATCTGTAACTTTAACTTTATTATAGTCTTCAAATTAAATTAACATAAAATTATAATGGACTTAAATTTTCTTTGTGTACGTGGTTTAAATACAGTTTTGCACTGTCCTTGGCAGTGTTTTTTTGGTGTCAGGCCTCTGAATAAAGCCAAAAATGAGTTTGAGTTTTTTTCAAAGATAAGTTTGTAATACAGAAAGAACAGGAAGGTAAAACAAAGAGCAAACTCTTCTTCAGATGACAAAGAAATGCAGACAGAAGTAATCTTTCCAAACAAGAGGTACTTTATGGCAGCAACAATGTTTCTCTGCTTTGCAGCTCAAACAGCAAAAATTTTCTAAAGACCCGCCTGGATGCAACAGTGTAAATAAGACATTTAGACAATGACATCAACAAATAAGACTTCTACAGAAAGATTTTCCCCCGCCCCCATTCATTACCACAGGTAATGTGGATTTTTACGTACCTCAACAACCTGAATGTTCAGCTGGAGAGCTCAATGCATTTTGTACATCCTTCCATGTCTGCTAAATGTTTGTTTATGAGCTGCCTAGACTTAACAGTCAAGAATAACAAAAGCCAAACTCATGAAAACGAGCTATACGCAGCCTAATGTCCAATGCAGGTTACAAGCACTACCTGAAGGACAGAGGGATAGCATCTGCACTCAGCAGAATTCAGGACAATAGAATTTGTTTGAGCAGCATAGAAGACATAAAATTCTCTTTTCCAATAGGCGGCCCTTTCTTACTGACTAACGTAGAAATTCCTCACTGGAACCTTGTTGCTGACAACTTGTTGAGATCTAGTGAAATGTCTTACATATTTTACTTCTATAGTACTGTTGCTTTTGCTTGAAACAAGTGCAGTGCCTTTATTCCTGATTCACCTGAAAGAATTTACAAAGCCAAATATACCAATTACTTACTTTTATTACACTTACATTACATTTACAATTATTATTTGTTTATGCCAAAGTCAAATAGTATTTGAAACATACAGTATTTTCAGTCTATTTTAGAAGTTTCTGATTGAGACCCTCTTCTTATCAGTGTTTACTAAACAAAGGCAAACCCCAGTATGTTCATTCAATGACTGCAGAATAAATAAAAAATTCAGTTTTGACTATTTTGCAGCTTAAAAACATCATAATTAAGCACATATGCATATAAAACATATTTGTCACCAGTCAAGTCTGTGCAGTTTAAGGGTTGCCTAACATTTGCTATATCTTTCTGCTGGTAAAACAAATTTCTAACACCACAAGGGACATGACTACTCATTCCTTCTTACTTGATACTCTCACACAATGATGAAAGAGCCATCTAAAATACATGACAAATTTATTAACTTCCATAAAAATACTTTCAGTGATACTGGTAAGAAGCATTAAGAAGCATGAGAGACTGCACTAATCTTTTTGTGTC
Organism: Brachypteracias leptosomus; assembly: GCA_013401335.1. Taxonomy (NCBI): domain Eukaryota; kingdom Metazoa; phylum Chordata; class Aves; order Coraciiformes; family Brachypteraciidae; genus Brachypteracias; species Brachypteracias leptosomus. The sequence goes on along the minus strand of VYZX01004770.1, from coordinate 35,246 downwards.
AATATTATGCAAATTCCCTTAAATGCTCATGATGATCAGTCTAGAACCCACCATGATATTGAAGGTATATTACTAAAATTATTATCTGACTTAACACGAGGATTGTATGATAGCAAACATTTCTGTACTATGTTATATATCATCAGTTGAGAATCCTAGAATATTTAGTGTCAAATATTTGTGAGCAGCTCTGCAGCAAAACATGACACAATGTATTATAACACCTCCAAAGAGGCAGCTGGGATCTACCGTGTCAGAAACTCCACTCAAGTGGGCTGTCAAGGTGTACAAGGCCTCTGATCTTTGGCACATCTGAAAGCATTATCCATCTTCATAGATGTGGACCTTTGATATTAGCTTAAACAACAGAAAACTTTTACTATGTTGTTAAATCACTATGCAATGGAGGAAGACATGAATTTCCAGAAGTTTGCAGAAAAATAATACAGAAATGTTTGTTTATTAAAAAAAAAAGTAATGGTCCGTACAATAAAAGTATCTTTGTGATACTTCTGATGCATTTTATTTAGTGATTTTGTAAAACACAGAAAACAAGGAAAACAAAGGATGAAGTTACCATAAAGTCAAGGCATCCTCAAACACAAAATAATACTTTTCTCCCGAGTAATCCGTAGTTTAGGAAGGTAAGTGATGTCTAATGCTGTCATACTGTACAGTATAACCATTCTTGAGTGACTGATAAGGAAAGGGATTTCTGATGGATTAGCTAGGTATGCTGTGCCTTGATAGAATGAAAAGATAAAATGAAAGATTATATAGTGTGGGACATAGCACTCAGTGAGAAGATTTACTAAGAACAAGGTAACAGAGAAAAGCACTTGCACTTACATTCGTAAAACTAAGAATAAAACTGTTTATGAATTATTTCCAGTTCTCTTTTCTGACATTTAAAAGAACACTGTATTTGATTCTATCTTAAATTGGCCTTCATCTTCCAGCAAATGACGTCTTTCAACTATATTAACGTTTTTGCACAGAAGAGCTCTTAAGATAAATCCTTAAATTTTCTTATTAATTCTAACATTATCTGTCCATGATGTGAAGACAAAAATTTTTAATACCTCCTCCTTTTTTCCATTATATCCTGGAGATGAACTGCACCCATTTACTTGCTGTAATGTCTTCCGTGATTACACATAGCTCCTTCCAAAACAGCAGCACATGTTCACCAGGGGATTCTATTCACTACTGAAAACACTGAACACATCGGTTCTCACAGTGTGCTCAGTGAAATAACACAAAAGCCTTTGGAAACTGATACTAAGATATGTCAAATGACAACCAACAAAAGTAAACAAACTCCTACTGTGGAAAATGAAGAACATAGAAGTGCCATATTTTAAATACACATAGCATTTAGAAACTGAGCTAAGTATTGGCAACTATAAGCAAAGAAAGCAAATTAAAAAAAATACTGAAATGGAAAGAGGAAAAAAGAGGAGGGCATACTCAAGTATAAGAGATATTTTGTAACTTAAGATATGAGTTTCTAAAATACAGCAAATATAAGCAGTTGCTTATATACTGCTCTTACTCTGTACTCTATCCTACTGCTCTGCTTGCCCCATCTCTTGCGACAACTCCGTTTGTCTTCTTTTTTGGCTCAAGTATCTCATTTATCTTATTCAAACTACACTTCATCAATTACCTCTTTCCAGTATTTTCCATGCTACAGGAATAGCATTTACCAAGACACTAATAACTTCCTTTTGCTTACATTGAAAGGAAGTTTTTCTTTACTTTCACCCTTCAATCTCTCCATAAAGTTTTGTACCATAGGTCATGCCTCCTCTTCCCGTATCTCTCTTCTGAGTTCATAAGAACCTCTACAAAAAATGCTCTTCCCCATAGTGAACTATTTATGTCTAATTACATTTCCAGGTTCTTTTTGGAGATTTCCATAGAACCATTCACATCCTTCTTGTCAATATTCTTTGAAGTCTTCTCCAAATCTCTCTCAATACTTCCACCTGCAAACCCATATGGACTTTTCTATCAGTAAACTCTTAAAATCTCTCCATCTTCCGAGTCCTGCTTTGTCACTGACTTATTCTCCCTTATGCCAGTTAGCACATTATCACAGAAAAGCTTATTGCCCATTATTTCTATACTCTCTTACACTTGATAAATTTGTTACTGACTCAGTTGCTAAACATCACAAACTCAAGTATCTCATTTGTAATCTTGACACTCATTAGCCAGGACTTTTAAAATTCTACCAGCTGATAAATTTCCTCCTCATATCTTAGTCTTCACCCATTTTCAGCATAAACACTTACACTGCTTTTATTGCTAATTCTATTTGCACTCATTTCTAAGCACAAATAGTGTGATCCCACAGTGATTTGGAAAGTAGATCCATGTTTCACATCATCCTTAGACAGAAAAATCATACACCACACAGATTCTGGTTTTGTTTCACAGCAAGAAAGACAGCAGCACTAGAAAACCAAAAGTTAAAATGGCATATAAGGGCATACAGGAAAATGCTTCCATTTTCTTAGATAGGGACATTTCTGCTATTACTTACTTGAATAGTTAAGAATAAGAAGTCATTAGCCATAATTCTCCTGGTTTTGCCAGCTAACACTACAATCAAATGTTCTTAATATATTAAGGATGATGCATAAGTGCTAATATTTTAGCATGTTCTGAAAACATCAGACAACTATCATAATAGCTAAAATGTGCAATTTTTCTTTTGGGTTATTAAAGCAGTTATGACCTGGTTCTGTTCAGAAACAGTTGGGTTTTTTTTTTCAAGTGTCATTTTTTAAAAATATAAAAGAAATTTGATTTGATTACTTAATTTTTGTAATTGAATATTGATATCCCCCAACGAAGCAGCTGCAGAGACAGCAAGAGGATAAAGTAATAGAGTATAATGAAGTGAAATCATATGATGAGGACATCCTATTACAGTTATGTGATATTTCCACAATGTTTATCTCCATTTTAATTACAATATTGCTTCCTTTAATACACATAGCAAGGACATAAACTAATTCCATATTTGATTATAACTCTGATTGTTTCCTGTTAATCTGAGGAGAATTGTCAAGAATATTCAAGGTCTATGTTTGCTAAACAACTGTAAAGTCTACCTAAAAGGTTCGGTAACTTTTTGAACTAAACTTGAATCCTGTAAATTAGGAGTTCCATTTTCAACAGCATGAAGTTCTATACAGGTATACAGCTGCACAGATGTGGGAAGAAATTTGCATAGAGATATTTTAGTAAATGTCAAGCACATCAATTTTGTAAAGTTTGTATGTAAGACTATCAACCAGTCCTACTGCTTGTTCTAACTCATACTGGTAGGAATGTCTGTGGTTGCTTCCTTATGGTCTATAGGGAGGGCTTTGAGGAAAAGAAAGGTTGTATAGGAAGGTCATAGCAAGCCATTTCCCTTACACAAATCATACTATTTACATCAAATGATGCAATCAAGCTTTCTTCTGTCTTAAAGATAATTATGATGAATACCTGACTGCTAATCACTTCCTAAATAATGAATAAGTTTCATATATATTCACACACCTCAGAAAATAAATGGTTTGCTTCAAGAATTAACAATATGATATTCTATTATTATTTGTCGCACACTCTCAAGGAATGCACATATTTGTACATACTATTTAATTCACACACACAAGTACTTAAATGACTGTACTTAAATGCTCTTGAAAGTTCAGGATAAAAAAATTATTTTATATGAGTGACAGCATTATTAGATGTTAAATGCTAAGGCCAAAAGTATGTTAAATGTTGTGGATTTTTTTCTTTTTTTGAACACGTGTCCATACTCGATGCTGAATAGACCTTCTACTGAATTTTATCTAAAAATTAACAAAGTTGTTTTTAAACTACTAAGATTAAAGAAACCACTCTCAGCAAAGGCTTAATCATAAAACAAATTAGCTTTTCCTCTCCTCTCCAAAAAAGAGAATTGGAGCTACTGTAGCATTCCTTAATTGATTCTGCATGTTTCTGTTTTGTACTCACAGTAGACAAAGAATGAGTAAACATTTATCCAAAACAAAAGAAAATGTTTCACATAAGAGGCAATGTACCACTAGCAGAGAAGGGATATATGACTGAGATGCCCACTACTTAATTCCTTAAATAATGTTACAGCAATTTTTCAGCTTGTGAATTTGCCATGTCATATTAAAATCGGTATTTTACTTAACTAACATTTTCAAAGGGAATGTGAAATTAATGAGAAGAAATAAAAGTAAAAGCTAAGAAATAGAAAGCTATAATTGGGATACTTTTGATCACCAGAAATATCAGTTCCCTCTCTCTTTTCTCTTTAACATGTCTAGTTTGTTGATGAACCAACTGTGTTTGGCATAATTAACACTAAGATCTTCAGAACTCAATGACTGAAAATAATTGCTTCTCTCCTTTCTTTCCTGAGTACGCTGAAGTCCAACCTAAAGATTTAGAGCTGACTGGACAAATATAAAGGATGTCAGAAACAGTGACCGCTGACACGCCATTCAAGGCACATGGAAGAGAGTTCAGGCTTGAATGCCTCTAAACTGCTCATTGGTAAGATCAGCTATCAGTGAGACACAGTGTAAGTCAGCACAATTCACTGAGCCTGCTATGACCTTAAAATCATTGCTCCTGGGGCATGTTCATCCACCAATTAGTTTATACGCTCACTGGAAATCCATTGCTCAGTAAATGCACTGGTCTCTCATTCCACCGTGTTGATGAAGTGTGTGTGATGGCTTTCTCTTCACAGCTTGACCCCTAAAGCTGACCCATCTGGAACTGAAGTATTCATGCCACTTGAGCACATCCTTGGTTATCACAGAGTCTGATATTTTCTTTAAAAACATAATTACTCACTTTTTTTTCCCCTCTTAGTTAAAAATGTTTTGCAACCAATAAACTACAGAGAACTTTTTAGGGAGGAGGAATTTAGTAGATAGTATGCTGAAGTACATATGTAAAGGGAACTTAACTTGTGTAAAACATGATTTCTGGTAAAACTGGTGTGAAAACCGTAAATCCTGTTCTCCTCAGAGAACAGTTGTTAAGCCAAAATATTAATTCATTGCAGTATATAACTTTTGCTATGAATGCCATGAAAATTTAAAAAAAAAAAATAAAAATTAATCCAAACAAAAACCCTACACTCACAGCAGGATTATAGTTATCATCACAGTATGGTAAGAGAGAATTTTCTCTTAGGCATGTAAAGAAAAGACTTATGACATCTATTTAAATATTACTTAGTTAAAAGTACAGTGTATATTGTGTGCTTCTCCCTATAGAACACCCTTATCTTACTCTAGGGCTCCAAGTGCATTATGACTCCACTTTCATCAAATTTCAAACTACGACTTAACGAACAAATTTCTAAAATATAAAGAAATGATACTAAACAAATTCCTTCACTAGGCATATTCCACAATCTGGGATTAATTTTCCTAACAGGTACTATCAGTGCTGATTATTAACAATGAGAAGAATAACAGCTCGTCTAATAGAACACACTGAAAAAAACCAACCCCAAGCTACTGGGTTACTCACTGTGTTCCTTCTGGATGTTCTTCAGTCAAGTAGAAAAAAGAGGACTATGAGTACATTTTGTCAAAAAAAGACTGCACTGACATTTATTTAAAAAAAAAAAAAAGTTATATTTTCAGCTTTTGATGAAATTCAGAAATCATTCTGCCTTCTCTTCTTCTATGACAGTTTCTTTTGTGGGTGGATGTAAGGGTATCTCTTCTTTCCTTTGGCATATTCCCTACTTCTTTCAGTGAGAAAATCGAAAAGGAAGAAAAGAAGAGACTAATCAAATATTATATTTACAAATATATTTTTTTAAAGAAAAATAAACCCAAAGCTGTTAGTTAACTTATTTTCTGGAAAACAAGAACAATTAACAGTAAGACTTGTTAAGCAACCTGAATGTAATTTTTACTGTTCTTCACAATGAGAGTTGAAGTTCAGCCACAAGAGGAACCTGTTTGTAGTACAAAGTGCAATGAGACTTAGCAAAAATTATACCTCAACTTTAAAACTAAATTACTTAAAAGGATTCATGA
>VYZX01004770.1:15999-27142 GCA_013401335.1 Brachypteracias leptosomus | reverse complement strand
AAAAAAAAAAAAATCAGATTAGCCAATCATCTGGCACTAACTGGGCTATTTTATAGTTACTACATTTGATTCCAATATCAGGATGAAGTCATAAAACAGCTGAAGGTGGAAAAACAAGACATCTCAACTAGCTGTGGTCTGGACTTACAGGAGGTTTAGCATACAATGAAGTAGTATATATCTCTACCTATTCTTACATGATGCAGTACTTAAATATAGTTTTTAAGTTATATTTCCATTTTCCAGTTTAAGTCATATTGTTGTTTTCTTACTTTGAGTTTTGGGGTTTTTTTTCTGTTCTCCTCCTTCTTATGTCTTTCATAGGCATGTGATTTCTTGTCCTTAGGCACTGTTGATAGGTGATTGCAAAAGCTGATGCCAGCACACACTGAAGAATCATTTCTCTTAAAATTAACTTCTTCCATTGTTAAAGAACCATGCTTCACAAATGCTTCATTTCAAGCTTGTGCAAGTTTTATCCTGAAAACTATGCGCTTCATTGTCCCAGAGAAATAGAGCTGTCTTTGGCTGTTATGAACAAGGGCAGGCTTAGAAGCATTGACACTTGACCCAGTGAAGATCTTGCAGTGTAACAGGTTGACAAATGGGAAAACAATTTGTGAAAATAAATGTCAAAACTGCATCTGCTTCAGCAGGTTTGAAGTTCTGACCAATTTAAAATTATTTTAAGTATTCAACTAGATTTTCCCACTGAAAACCAGTTAATTTTTTTCCAAAGACAATGAAATTTTTCATATTAAAATTGCTTAAAATTTTATGCAGTCATTCTTGCACAGCAATAGAGAAAAGCTATTTTGGGGGATACATAAATCACATATTCCTCAGTAATAAACAAAAACTGCATTATTTCAGATTTTAAACACAGGTGTGGTATTCAAGTTACACTAACACACACATATATATAAATAGATAGGTAAGCTATATAAAAGATCTATATAAGAGATATATAGAAGGAAAGAAAGGTAAAATTTTGCACCTCCATCAAAACACTCTTAAGGTAAATTCACCCTCAAGGACAGCACATATTGTCCAACCTTACATAAATGCAGTCCTTAAACTTAACAAAATGCTAAGCGTTGGACTTCAGTCCTTGCAAGGTAGAGCTCTGAATAGAAAGATCCAATGGGGCATTTCAGAAGATGAACTATTTGCCATTCATTACCTCTTATAAAACAAAATCCTCTACAGTAGTGGAGACAAAGAACCTGACACAGAAGGGGAAAGAATGCTGAACCTCAAGCTATTCACAGGCCAACATTACAATAGGCTTTTATTTAGTAATGGGCAGGAAGTCACTGCCATGATAAAGTAAAAAAAAACAAAGAAGTTTTAAGATGTAGCACAAGTAAATTACCAAATATAATTTTCCAAGTAGTAGTTATGGGTAGGTTCAATTTTGATTTGCAACGGAGCCTCAGAATGAGCACATTCTGTCAGTAAAAGGAAGTTATTAGACAAGATATGCCCTACAAACTGGTTTCTTTAACTAGATTTCTAACATACAGCTGCATAGGAATCAAGTTTTATTATAGAAAGTTTGAAGTAGGCCACAGCACCTAATACTGATAAGACAGTTAGAATTATAATATCAAAAGTAAACATGTTCCTTTGTAATTTTATACAACTACATCGAAAAGTATGTAGCTTTTCAAACACAGAACTCCTCCTGACCCACAAGAAACAACTATCATTCTGTTGTCCATGCTATATGCTAGTTTACTGCACATTCAACAAACACATTGGTTTAAACATTGTTTTTTTTCTTTCAAACCTGTGTCTGTAATTTTACTGTGTAATACAAAATCCCCAAAGTAATAATTTTGCTGTCATTTGTAAAATCTGCAAGGCTATGCCAGAGACTAGCCATAACAACATTGTTATGGGAAATTTGTTCTATGTAGCTAAGAAATTATTACTGGAAAGCAAATATAGGCTCCAGGAACTGAACAGCAAACTAGCGAGTTTCATTGCTCATTGCCATAGCCTGCACTGCATGAGCAACCTTTTAGTCTTAGCTGACCTCTGAGTGAAGGTGGTGTCTTTCCAGTGTGGTGACTAACCCTGTTAAGCTACAAATCCAGGTATGCACAGAGTTGTTATAGAAGTAACAAAGAGTACTTTAATGCAAAACCTACAATTAAATTCCCAAATTAAGAACCTCACTCTAGGAAAAAGTTAAATTGTTCTTCAATACCAATGATTTACATCATTTGAAAGAGAACACACCTACATGCTTATATATTTGCTATTATTTTAAACATTTCCTTTTCACATTTAGTTCATAAGTATTGAAAACCAATACATTGGTTTATCATACATTGCCATATCAAAGCTGTGCACTTTAAAGTTGTCCTTAGGATTTAATGACTAATGTGCCAATTTTATGTAAGTGCAAAATCAGAAAAGTTACAGTAAACATCCCTATAACTCATCCAGTCTTACAATCCAGAGTTCAATAGATTGGACAGTTCTGGGGAACATTTGGAGACCCAGTAATGTCAAAAGGTTTTGTTTCATCAGAAGGTTGGGGAAGATTTCTTACTTTCTTCTAACAGAGACTTCCACACAATTCTGAAGCTAGTCATTAAATCATTGCAAGTCATTGACAAGCAAAAAGAACCTGTGCTAAGCCAAGAGCTGATCAATAGATCTTCAACAGACAGTTGTTAGAATTACAGAAAGCAATCCTTTTCCCTACAAAGAAGAAACATCACTTTTACTTGACAACATCTCTCATAGAATTTATATTCCCAGTCTTGGTACTACATGCTAATTTTTGCAATTAAAATAAAACTTAGAGATAAAGTCTTCATTAACAACAGCTCTAACACTGTCCTAGAATGCTCACTTTGGTAGTTTGAAGTAACTCTTCCATTTCTTGTTCCAAGTCAATATATTAGTAAAAATAACATTTTAACAGTAAGTCAAGGTAAAATATTCACAGAGCATTACAAAGCAACTCGCATTCATTATATTGCAAGAGAGCAAAGAAGGAATAAAGTGTGCGTACAGTCCAATAGGTCAGAGGAGATGACAAAGAAAGTAAGATATTGACTTATTTTACTTATAATTTACTCATTTTACTTTATTACTTATTTTACTCCAGTTCTCCAAATACACATGAGAGATTGGGAAGGGAGGATCTTGCTTTGTTTCATTTGAGATTTTTGCACGTTGCTCCCTGGGAGTGTGTCAACTAAGGAATTTTGTAGAATAATCGTAGCTATTTTGTACCAGCTCTCTGCATAGACAGACTTACCTACTACTAAGCATTCATACTGTTGACTCACTTAACTCCAAACTCAGCAATGCCCACAGAAAAAGTTCTTGCAAAATTATTATTTAATTCTGTAATAACCTATTCTGAAAAGCAAGCTCTACGCTTGTTAATTAGGAGCCAAAAAACCCACCAGAAATGACAAAAGGAAGGAAGTGGGCTCAAATCCTTTGGTGGTAGTCAGCCATATTGTTAAAATTAATCCTCAGATCAAAGTGCAGGCATTATGATTTTAAAGTGATGCTTTGAGCACAGTCAGTAAGTGATAGCTAGCTAAAAATAAACACGGTCTGAAATGGCACACTTGAAAAGCCTAAGTTAGTTCACACTTCTCCAAAGACTCTACTCACCAGAGGTATAAATCCTCCAAAACAACCCAAGAAGGGCAGGTATGTAGCAGATGTAACCTTGTTGCTGTCTCCCCTTCTACCAGGGGAAAAGGAAGGGCATTTGCTGCTGCTTCAGCGGGTACCAGTGGGACAAGCCTGGAGGCTTCCTTTGGCTGCGTGGGAGCACAAAAGACCTGCTTCAACCAGTGACTGACTGCTCAAGTGGAAGATGGTTCATGCAGAAGAGGACATGGTACTATAGGAAACTGGAGAAGATATGAATGCCCCAGAGCCTAAAAGCTTTTTGTTTTCTTCTTTTGTAGAGAATAAAAGTCTTCCAGCCACAAAACTGAAATCTGCAGGCAAAAATCCATAGGCTTTACTAGAACTACTTGTGCCATTAATTAATATTTTTAGGACTTTATATTCCTTCTATTCATGTCTTTTTGGNGGCACCGGGCACCCAGCCAAGGTAAACCCACCACACCATCTAAGAGACATCTACTCCTGTCTTAAATGTAAGATATATATTTATCTATGCTGAATTGACGTTTTCTCCAAGACGACAATGGAAAAACCATATTTGATATGGTTAAAACCATAAATATTTCAGTCTAAGAATAAAATTTTATAAAGCACTCACCCTGGGCCAGAACATCCTTTTAATCTAGTGACACTGTGACATCAAATTATGTGCAGTACTGAACCTACATCAGTGAGAAATATTTAATATCATAATAGTGCTTAAAATATTATAAGCACTAGTCCTAGTTTTAAAATAGTCTCAAAGACAAAATGCAGCAAATTGAAATATTAAATGTCCCCTGAATTCATTCTTAGAAGATCTGAAAGCTTGGAAGGCATTTTAGCTATAAAAATTTTTAAGTAGCTTCATTAGCAATCCTCTCATTAAAGAGAGCCAGAAAGAAAATTTTAGTATTTTTAAAAAAAGATAATGTACAGGTGTTACAGAAAGCATATTTAATTCTCTTATTTTTAAATAAGAACTAGGTACTCTAGTATATAGGTACTTTTTCTAAGTGCAGGTATCCCCAGACCTACGTTAATTTTGTTGACATTTTTAATGACTACCACAAAATGTATTAATTATTGTTGTCACATTTTAGAAAATGTGTATGATCTGTAGGCCTGATCCTTATAAGATTATGACAAATTTTCCTGTATGATTTCGGTACTGCTGATGTAATTGTCTGAGTGTTTTAAATAAATATGGAACTTACCCTCCACCTGAAACATGAAGTCTCCTGTGTCCTTCACCTAAAAACTTAAATGGCAAATCTTCATGTAATGTTAACAAGCACTCTTGTCTCAAGTCTATATAAACTTAGTTTTGACAGATATATTTTGCAGAACATGGAAGGTTTTGCTTTCAGTGTGGAATTAGAAAAATCATTCCTTTTTATCCACTAACCCATCCTGTTCTCAGAGGTACATCCACTTGTTCTATTGATAAAGACATGTAATGGTTATTCTGTTATTCAAATCACCTAAAAAACTTTTAAACATATTTATTCTTGTGTAACAACATCACAAATTTTTATTTTATAAATTTATCCTCTTTAGAGCAGCCCTTGGAATCCCATGAAGTCACACAACTACTGCTGAATGCAATCAGATTTCATCCCTCTACCAAAGGTATTGGAGCACACCAAAATGGGGCTCCTTTTTAATATACTTCACATTAGGAAAAGAGAAGAATCTAATTGTCTAGAAATTTTAAAAAGCACTACAATCTCATCGTAAGTTAAAACATGTAGCTCTAACAGCAGTGATTAGAAAATACCAAGTAGTCATGAATTCACTACAGGTGAAAAGTTGTCAGGTTTCTTCCAACACATTTCACAAGGACACACACAAAATTTGTGTTCTTGGTAACTGTTTCTTGTGGGTGCTCTAGATGACCTGAAGTCATCTGTTAATGTGAAAGTCACAGCCAACTTCAGGGTCCAGAAGCTGCAGCTGTATGGTGGTTAGGGCTGGTGGCAGAATGGATCTCGTGGTGACCAACACACTGCAATAATGACAGGATTTAGGATATGCTAAGCTCACTTTACTATATTATCCTCTTAAAATGCATCAAAAAACAACATCATTTCTAAGCTCTGAATTATTACCAGTGAGCTGCAGTTAAGGATAGGAAGTGTTGCTAAGTTTTGCATAATGCTTGCCTTTACAAGTAAGCACTGCTTTCCCATTCTTCTAAAAATGCCATTTAAGGGTTTCAACAGTTCTGTTAAACCTAGACTGTAAGTGCCATGCTTGAATCTATTGTTTTGGATGTATGCCCAACAATAAATGATCCACAATGATCTGAAGACAGCACTCTCATCCAAGAACTTAATCAGATTAATGATGTATTTGTTTTATAAAAAATGAATAACATTAAACTTGTGAATACCTAATTTACATATTAAATGGTTGAAGGGGACAAAAAAATACTAGTGGTTTTATAAAATTAAGATTACAAAATTGACTATTGTCTTGAAAATCTGCTACTAAATTGCAGAGATGCAAAATAATAAATAAGTGTTCATTAGCAGTGTTTATGTAAATTCATGAGTTGATGTTTAGTTGTTCAAAAGACTTAATGATGTTTACATTTACAAAGAATTTAGTAAAAGCGATGTTGATAGCAAAACATAGCAATGGCAATAACACCAACATTACATACAGAAGTTTCCAGCCCTTTCAACATAAAGAATATAATTAATATTTTAAAAAATTTTACCATAGACTTAAGATGCTGATGGGAGCACTAAGAAGATGTGTGAAAGTAGCAGTGACACTGTTTGCATTGAGTTTAGTTTTCTATAAAGTCAACCGAGAGATCTAACACTATGAATTGAATCATACAAAACTGGGAGACCTTATAGGGCCAAGGAGAAAAACCCGTTAATATTCTTTATTGATTTCTTCCATGTTCCAGATACTTAGTGTTTCCCTACCAACTTCATTATTTCATAAAAATATTATATTTATTAACCAGATTTTCAAGAAATCGAAAACTATCTCTTGTAATGGATTAGTCTGCAAGTGGGTTACTTAAGGAAATTATTGGAGAATATGATTTATCAGCACCAAATACAGAGTTCTTGTTTTGTCACATCAAGAGTAATTTAACTCTTCGAATTGTATACTGGTAGAGCCTGTCTATTTCCAAATCCCAATGGGTTAAAGTCTGCACATGGGAAAACAATAAGAAAAACAAAATAAACAGTAGATAGAACAGGCTGAAGATCAGGCTGGCATTTGCTACCTGGCTTGGTAAATACACGGTCTATGGTCATACAATAATTCAACTACTATTATGTTCCATTCCCAAGACTTTAAGAGAAATTCCCTATGCCTTTATGCAATAAATACTTTTGTTTGATAAAGCAAGCTTTTGCTGGGGCAAACAGAACTTTTGTAATGAACCATGATGGTCCATAAGTGTACATATGATTCAGGACACCCCCGAAAACATTCCTGGGTCAAGCAAAGAACATAGTAGATATGCAACCGCAACCCAATCTGAAATATCAGGCAGTAGTTTCTAACAGACTCTGTAAGAAGAGCAAGAAACAACATCTTCCTGTTGGCAACAGCATCACCCATAACAACTTAATATGCCTCCTTAATGACATTAGAATAGGAATGCTTTTGAGTACTGCCTTCAAAAAACGGAACCTCAGAAAATAAAGACAATAAAAGTACTCTTCCTTCATTTGCTGGGAAGGAACGGGGAGAATGTTCACAAAAGATGATGCTAGCAAAATAGGTCTTCCAATGACAGACCATATCTTCAAACCCAGAAGAAGAAAACAAGATGAAAGCTCAGTTTCTTCAGAAGAGGGGAAGGTGGGGGTGAGAAATCTGTGACTTAAGTGAAGATTTCAACAAACTTGCTTCCCTACTGATGCACAAATCTCAAATTGTTTGACACTTCTATTGAAAATTCAGGACTACAACTGAGTAGAATAGGAACAGCAGTTGCTGGCAGACTTGTATCAACAGAGCCCAGCAGTTGGCTCTATTTCAGCTCCTATGTAATCCTTATATTATACTGCGCTCATCACCACAGTATGTGAATTCCCACTAATGCAATGTTATAGCTAAAAAACAAAGCCCACAGCAAAATATTTGCAACTCAGGAAATCTGCAATTAATATTCCAGCACAGACTTAACCATGTTCCAACAGCCCCCACCATTCTTCATCCGTGAGTTCATGCAAGCTATATTTCTGAAGTAGGTCACAATGTGATATTAATCCATATGTTCTGACTGATAAATTGACAGCCTACCACAGATGGGACACAAACTTCAACATATCTTCTACACGTCAGAGTGACACTTGTATGCCAGCTGATGCGTTTGTTGTACAGCACTCTCAGCCTAGGAAAATTTTTCACAATATGATTAAAAAAAGTATGTACTTTCTAATACTGCCTACAACACTATCTATGACAGTCTTGTGTTCTTTTGTCTAGATTTTCATTTCCCTCTTCAGATATAAAAAATTAATCCAACTTGGTACAGCAAAATTTCAGCATCTGCCTCATAATGATTTTTATCAATTGATCATCACAAGTCTATTGCACATGCAGCTGTTCCACAAAATGTGCAAATACATGAAAAACATGCCAATTGCACAAGCAGTTTTCCCAGAGATGGTTTTCAAACTATTTTCACTGTACCAGTTTTGTAACGCAATCCTGCGATGCAACTACCACTAAAATACGCAGATGACACACAGTGATCTTAAACAACTTCTGCTTTCATCTCCCCCCCTAGCTAGATAACATCCTTCAGAATCTGTTTCCTTGGAAGTGCTGGAAAACCCCACTATGTCTACTGCACTGGAATAGTGCCAGGTAGCAGGCATAATGGGCAGGGTCTTGTAAGAGGGGGTCTACAAATGAACTGTGTGGGACAAGGTGATGTCCTGCGCCAGGCCGTAAGAGATGCCTCTGAAATCAGTGGAGACAACCCATTGCCCCCAAAAAATTCAACCAAAAGAGCACATAATGCTTCTGCTCAGACGTCTTCTAAGAAAGAGTAGAGTAACTGGAGGAGAAGAAATGGAAGAGCCATGTGTAAGATGATGTTGGGAGACATGTGCTTGGAAGAAGGCCAGAGGAGACACACTCCCAGAGGAGGATGGTGCGTAGGTAAGCCACATTGAAGTCACTACACTCTCATAGTAGTAAACATTTTTTATAAAGCTGTTAAAACTTAACTTGTAAAGTGAGAATAACATAAATGTCATGTCTAGAAAGCAGCAGTAATCATGCTTCTTGAAGCAGTCTTCATATGATTTACTCATTTGCACATATAACTGGACTCCAGTGAAAAGCACTGGACCCAAAACATTAACTCCTGATAAGTGAATATCTTGCTTCATTTTGATGACAATGTGAGCTCTTCATTGAGGACCTACAGCCATGTTTCTGACTTGAATAATAATAATAATTAAAAAATCCAAATATTCTGAAGTTAAAAATTCCTGTTAAAAGTTATATTTGCTTCTTATGTGGGACAGTCAATAAAGCAATAAATAGTATAAATTTTATCTATGATTTTGACTGATATATTAAAGAATGTTTTCTTTTTATTGTAGACATATTTATTAGAAATACTGAGGATGGGAAAAAAAACCCTATTCATTTTTCTTTTTGGTAGGTTCATGCCATTTTACAATGCTGTAGTACCAGGCTTTAGGGTGCTGTTCAGATTAGCCATGACTTGAATAAAAAATAATTCTTTTTCTTTCCTGAATGAATACCATTATTTGGCTGTGGGTTATAAGTACAGTTATATTTCTAAGAATTTTATTTCTGTCTATAACAGCTCAGGAATAGGAGAATTACTTATGTTCCATTTCATAGTTCTAAAAGTGTTTTGACCCCACATAGAAATTTGAAGTCTTTTTCTGAATAGGGCCTTCTATTCACATAATGATTTTTTTCTATATTATTTTATTAATATAAATACACTTCACCTAGTGAAAGAAGGTCTTACATAATATACAAGAGGCATCTTATTACATTGTGATAACTTTAAATAGAGCCTTTTGACTATGAAACTTATTTTTTCTACTTAAGTGGATATAAACTATGTGGACAGTGAGAAACAAAATATTTTAAAATAACCTTCTGGTGATATTTAAATTTTTTAAAAATTACATAAATATTTTCAAATCCAAGTAAAATACCCATTAAAAACAGGCTTAAATAACAAAGCAGTGAAATAGATTATCTTCTTTCACAGGATTTCATAAATGTTTGATAGCCGAAATGTTTTTTATGAGTGTCCATTTAGAGCTAAGTTTTGGGCTGGTACTCTGTCAGAAAGGTGAATGCCATCATAGTACGGATAGAACACATTTGTGATTCAGCATCTCTAGTTTTTGCAGTGGTTTCAGAAAAGCATTAAATTTGTGGCAGCCTTACAAGTGCTGTAATAGCAGCAGCTGTTTGCCACGACTTGCAACAACTTTTCAGAAACAAAATACTATTTTGCAATCAGCCAGATGATGAAGCTAAAAACAGAGATACTGTGTTTTAGGTTAGCCTTTGGTTAGTTTGTTAACTATTTAGCAACCATTTTCCAAGGCCTGCAATAGCAAAATTGTTCTTCAAATCTACTTGTATCCGGGTTCATGGTTTCACACTGATGTTGCCATGAATTCACCTGATCCTCACCTATTTCAGCCTTGCTAGCGACAGGATGCTGACGGCAACGTGTTTGATTTAGAAACCTTTAACAATCTGCTCTCCATTTTGCCTCCATGGAAATTCCAAGTACAAGCTGATGATTTAGCCATACCAGCACATAACATGCTCAAGAATAAAATAACAGGAAATTTAATGTACCATTAAAGAAAGGACAACTCCTATCACCGAAATAGCCAATGCCACCCGAAGGAACAATTCCACTCATAATATTGTGGGTCAGATCCATCTTCCAGCTTGTACTGGCTCTCCAGGAAGAGCTCCCTGAGTGACCTCATCATGGGATAAGATGTGAATGACAGCGTGAAATAGCCAAAAAAGGAGGACATGAGCCAACATCAGCAGTGTTGCCCAAAGTGTTTAGTTCTGCCACCCTCCTTGATCTAATCTTTTAGTTCTGTCTCTTTGCTTGCTGTTCATACTCTTTTATTGCCTGAGCCTGGTGACAGGGCAGAATGGAAATGACAGTCTGGGGGAACAACAGTAAAGGCAGTCTTCACGTTCAGCAGCAGAACTATTTCAGATGAGCTTAAAATGTTTGTGAAATCAAAACTATTATGGAGTTCCATTCTTTACTACCACCTACTCTGAGTGATCCTGTGATACTAATGCCTACAGAGCCAGGTGGGTTAATAAGGCACGTCCCATACATCTGTTCTCAAGAGAGAAAGCAAAGCCTGAATAAAGACAGAAGCACTGTGGATGATAAGATGCCTTTTCTCTGAGTGTTGTATTAAAGCTTGTATTAATTAGAAAAATAAAATGCAAAATGTAATTGAAA
>VYZX01004761.1:122200-146333 GCA_013401335.1 Brachypteracias leptosomus | reverse complement strand
GCCAAGGTGAACCCACCACAGTTGAATACTTTCAAGAGTATCAAAATAAAAAAACCAATAAATATACCTTATTCAGTAGCTTCTGGTAGAGTTAAATCCCTGAAACCTTGCTATGACTACTTCAGAAGCTGCCAGAGCATCCATCTCAAATTGATCGGCTGCAAACCTAGGCTTGCAACAGGCAACTGGAAGAGATGTTAGTATTCTTGTGGGCAGCACTTCCCTGTGTTACCTCAAGTGCCAGTCTTCCAGCAGTGGCTTCGGATGGATGGTAGTTGGAAATACTCTCTTCTTATTAGAACATAAATAGGAAGACACCTGTGTTGTTTTTTGTAGTCATGGCACCCAGGCATTGTTTTACGTGACAGAAACATGGATTTTATGTTGCTTTCAAAGTATGAATGCCCCCATTTTTAGGTGGTGCATCTCTTTTTCCTGTAAATATCTAGGCAGTCCATAGTATTGGACTAGAGGTATAGTTGTGCCTAAGAAGGAAGTTGGTCACCAAGTAACAAACTTTTCATTTCAGTTGTATGTGATGTGATTTCACTTCCTGCTTCAAACCTTAGTTCTGTGTTCTTAGGCAGCTTAAGTTTCACACCCAAAGTCTGTTGAACGGCAGTTGGGCTGGTTCCTGTACATGTAAGGCCCTGCAGTCAAAGGACTGCAACAGTGTGCCATGTGTGGGTAGGTATATGTTTGCAGTTGCCTACAGAATAAGCGTCCCTACATCATTCCAAGGGTGCTGTTTGCTTTATGAGACCCCCTGCCTCATAAACACCTTGTATTATGATGGGGAGAGAAGCAAAGTGAGGGACTGTGAAGGTAGTGGGGGTATCTGTTGGAGGGATACAGCTGTGAAAGAGCAAATACTGTTTATGGTAACAGCTTCAGGTCCTGGAGGTTAATGGAATACCTTTCTCTGAGTTTTGCAAACAGGACAAGAATGAGCTATATAGTCTGAAAAGCAAGGATCTGCTTTATTTGTCATGCAACCCTTTTATTATCAGCAGCTAAATAAATTAGATCTAGTCATGCAACTTCTAGGATTCTGTGTTGTGAGTTAAATTTGCTGCTACAGCCAGTGTAGTTCATTGTAAGTTCAGTATGTTACTGAATATTTATGAATGAATATTTTTTGTGTTTTACAGTGACATTTAGCAATACGTTACAGCTAGAGCCAAATAAAATAAAACCTTCTTACAGAAAGAGCAGACTTGAGGGAAATACCTCATCAGATTCTTGCTTTTTCTTGACAGATAGTCTGGGGACCTGTTCTGGAATTTCATAAATTACTTGTTTGTGAATCTGGCGTAAAATCCTGGCCTTGCTGAAGTTAATGTGTGTTTCACCTCTGAGTCTGGCAGTGGTAACACTGGAGTTCTTTCTCCTACCTTTCTGTCCAATTCTCTGTTCCTGAAGTGTGGTGAGGTGCAGGGATGCAGACAGGGAGAGAGCTTATTCCTCTCCTTTCAGCTCAAGAAGTGACTGCATGGAAGGGTTTTTGGAGCAGGACTGTCTGTAGAGTATAAACTCACTTCCCTCCTCTCTACTCTCCCCTCTGCTTCCTTAGCACTCCCTCCCACCTCCCCCACACTCCGTCTATCTCTGGGATTTGCTGTAGAGAGCGAGGAAGGAAAACCTGGGAGGAAAGATTGCTGGCTATTAGCTGAAGCAGGTTCTGCCTTAAATGTTTACTTTTGCAGAAGGAAGAAAGGAAGACTGTTTGGATTTGCCTGATCTTTTAAGGGTCTGGACAATATTTGCATTTACTTATCTGTATCAATACAATCAAGCCCAGCACAGAGGTGTTTTAAACTTGACTCTCATGTGCAATGTTCCATCCCAGTGCTGACCAGTCTGTCTTAACTCTGTACGATAAGATTGTTTTCTTTGCAACCAAGTTGATCCAAGTGACTTACTCACCTACATTCCTTCTGATGTGCTCGGAAGCTCTTTTCCTGTTTTGGGCTTGGAATAATTTCTAGATTTTTTTTTTCTGCTGAATTCTCTGAAGTCAAGCTTACTGACTCTCTTTGACCTCACAGGTTCTGTCCTGCCCCACTCTCTATCGATGCAATAAATTGTTTTAATTTGTTGCAAAATGTTTTTACTGAGATTTTTATATTTATAATGGCTGTTTGCAGGCTAAGGTACAAATGAATAGCATATGGCTATTGTGAGAATAAAATAATAAAATATTAATTTTGGCAAATTCAGTCAATTCACAGTGGGTGTTCTTAGCCCTTAAAACAAAATTATCACATATTTGGCACAACTATCAAGTGCCTGGGTTTTGACTCTAAGCCTTAATCACCAAACGAAGAGAGCAATGTATTATTAATGTATTAGGAAGACACAGTAGTTATGACTGAGCTGAAGGTGGGCGTTCTCTGTGGCTGCCACATGGTAGGAAGAAGGACAGGTTGCAAAGTTAGGGCAGTATGCAGCAACTAATATACTCAGAGTGGTCTAAGTGACGTGTTTGGCTCAAGCATGCCGAAACAATGAGTTTAGATCCAAAACCTGAAAATTCTACAGGTGTCTGGCTGTGTCTGATGTTTGATATCATCCAGAATATGCAAGCACATCTTAGTCTGTTGTTACCATTGAGTCTCAAGGAAGAAGAGAATAGATTTATGCATTGAAAAGCAGAAGAATATCAACTGGTTAATTGGATACCCGCTGATTATAAATGCCTGCACAGCACAGCATCTGATGGGCAGTGCTATGTAACTGCAGCATAAACAGTATCACTTACGACTTCATTGTGCAGAGTGCTGACAGTTCCTGTAGAATCCTCTCCTTGGGAAATGAGGAAAGTCAGAGTTAGGTGCGAGGGCATTTGAGCATTTTTTATCTGCATGGATATATTCAAGTCACCTTTATTCATTTCTGAGTACCCTACTGTTGTCTGACTGCAGTCCAGAGTGACGTTCATGGTTTAGATTATGTATTGTGGCCCAGCAGTGTTATTGATGATTCTGCTTTTCACAAGCATTAAGAAGGCATGGCTTCATAAAGTATGTCACTGTTTTTTGTGCTTCACTGGAGCATGATCTGCTGTAGCACCACCACCTAATGGAAAATACAGGGCTGGCAACAAGGCCGTTTTCCTTTTGTTGCTGCTTATAATATGGTCTTTATGTTATTCTTGTTGTAATATACTACATGTCCTTATGAAGGGACTGATGTTGATTCTATTGAAGGAGATCCCAAAATTAGAACAGATCTATATGGCACTGGCACTGTTAGGGTGGTGCTGTCTGTTATGGATTCATGAACTGTCTGACATTAGTATTTAAGAACTGTGGAGCCAGCCTTGGAGGATTTGGGGATCTTTTCAGGATGATGGGGAATTTGGGAGGGAGCATTAAATGAGAACTTTGTAAGATATGAACATTTTTCATACATGTAAGAGTTCCAGGATAATTTTAATACTTGCTGAGAATACTTGGGAACATGCTGATATGTGTACAGTATTCTTAAATTCTGTTTTTAACACAGTAAAATACATGTGTGTATGTGCATGTAACTTTTGTGTGGACAAACATTGGGTTAGAGGGAGATTGCCCAAAGGGAGAACAAGTTTCAGTTGCCCTGTATGTAATTTCTTCTTCCTGTCTGGATTGCTGTTGGGAAGTGGTGTGACAGTATTACTGGTTCCTGGAGGAGAATGCTTTTTCTCTGTATCTCATATGCTAAGTAAATACAAATGAGAGGAGAGAAGAGGAGAGGAAAAAGGATGGGAAGGGACAGGGAAAAGTTCATTTATTAAATAAGATTTTGATGATAGATTACTTTTTCTGGAAGCCAGCATACCAGCACCAGAACATGTGTCGAGCTGTAATTCAAAGGTATTTTGGCAATTTCAAGATGCTTTCCAAAACCTTTAAGTAAGCAGTTGTGAGACGAAGTTAACTGTTACTAAACACTTCTTGTTGTTTTCCAGAGTTGTTTAAAGGATCTGTGAGGTTTTCAGTTTTCTCAAGGCCTTGTTGAAGACTTGAAATACTGAGAAGTAACTGGGAAGTACACATATATTTGATATTGGAGGGATGGTTTTGTATCGTGCTCCATTCAATTGGGTCAAAGCTCTTTAATAAGATTACTGGCAAAGTGGAATAATAAATTACGAACAACATTTAAATGACTGTCTCATGTTCTAACATAGCTTGAGTGCAGGAGTCAGGACTGATCTGAGATTGCAAGTTGGTGTTTTTCTTTGTAAGAAGAGTGTAAGTTTTCTGCAGGTGATTAAATCATAGAATGTGTCAGCAGCCTAACATGCCAGAAACACTTCTCTTGAACAAAATGCTGTGTAACTGGGATTAGTATTTTGGTATGTTCCCTGTTGTAGTGTCTGATCACCTCATAGAGTGTTTATTTTCCAAACTGAGCCCCCATTCTTCCTTCCACTTTGCAAGTGAGGGCCATCGATTAGCACAGGAATTCAAGTCAAAGTAACCTTGAACTTGATTCTTCCACATCCTGGGTTTGTAATCCCTAGACGTTGTCCTTCATCTGGTGTGCTATATGTGTCTGGATCGCTGGGCCTTTCTCTCATCCTTTGCACATTGCTGACTGTGTTCTGGATGTGTCTATACCCCACTCCTTCAGTGCATTTTAGAGGGCAAAGTTAAACATAGGAATTAATATGATGACTGGCATCTGGCTATTTCTTTTTAACTGTTCAGAATGGAAAATTCATTTTCTTTTTTAAGCTGTAGCATTTTAAGAGCGTGGCTTCTCTTTTTTGAGTCATTATTTCTATGAGTTTCTATGTTAGCTCTATTCTTACTTGAAAACTTCTCAAAATGCTTTGTAGAATGCTTTGAAGAATTTAGAAACACATCTCCATACATTTTGGTTCATATGTATGCATACAGACATTGCATCTGTTTCAAAAACTGAAAGGTTTTACTTTTTTTAAGTAATCAGGATGCTCTTTCTAGGCCTACTGTCATTGTGACCCTTCCTCTGACCATGAAAGCTAGAACTGGAGCCCTCTTTAATTTGGAATTTCTTTAATACTGCTCTAAGCTCCTGCTTAATGTCACAGGAGGTTGTTTGAGAGTAAATTGAGATGCTCTCTCCTGCAGGATTTAAATGTGCTGTTTCCATTGCCACATCCTGCTGATACAGTGGTAAAGGATTAAATTGAAGATCTAATTTGATGTGAGCCTAATTATAAGCCTGGTGGCCTTAAAAGCTTATATTGCATTTATTATTCATTTAATGTATTTTTGAGTAGTCTCTATTTATGGTTTAATGCGTATGTTGGCTAACTTGTATGTATTATAACTCTTTTTTTCCCCACTCCTGTGATCAGTACAGCCTGGTTTGGATGGGGTTTTTTGGTTTTTATTTTAGACAGAAAATGCAACTTGGAAAACATGAAAAATACTGAAGTTTCCATTTGATGAGAGCATATTCTGCACTTCCAAAAAAACCAATATTGCCATCTAGTGGGAGTGAAAATTTTGACCTGTCATGCTCCTCCCTCTAGATAACTGTTATCTAGCTGTTCTCTGGGAGTCATAACATATGTTTCTATTGAATGTCCAGCTGTTATTCTCTTTCCTCAAGCTATGGGGAAAATATCATCATTTTACTGGTGGTTACTCTTGCATGTATTGCTGGATAATCAGAAGTATTTTGTATATGTGCCTCTTTACAAGCTGCTGTCTAAAGTACACCATCAAAGGACAGGGTAGTGTTTCTATGCTACAGTCTGTTTGGTTAATTTTATTGTGTCAATGCTTCTGCAACATGCAGATGAATTTAAGCCTTTGAACATGCTGATTTTCTGATACCCATAAAGAATATGAGAAATAATACATCTTATTCTATTTCAAGCCTTTATGGAAAAATATATTGAAAGTATTCTAGGATATATGTGCAAAAATATACTGAAAAAGTTCAATGAAACAGAGCAGGAGGTAGGATTTGGCTGAAGCTTTGGGATAAAGTGATTTCCAGAACATTTTTTTCTCTCTTCCCCCTCCCTCCCTTTGTTTCAGATCAGGATCCACTAGGAGTTAATAGAAATGGAGGCAGGATGACACCTGATTACATTAATTATTTCTGTTGCTTTGTAATACTTTATTAACTTTTCTTGCCTTGTTACGTGTTTTCTGTCTGAAACTGCAGCTGACTAGAATCTACTATGTAGCAATTTTTTTCTTGGATTTATTCGTAGCATTTAATTTATCTCCTCACTTTAGTCATCAGTCTGCAGCTTAGCAATGCAAGGTCCTAAGAACCTAAGCATTACTTCTAAACACATTAGTAATGGTTTTAGTTAATTTTCATGCTCAATCATTGTGTTTTTGATTCCAGGTGCTACAAGAGAAATCACTGACGCACGTTCTACCTCACTCTTTAAAGCACAGAACAATAGTGGAGTGATAATTATGGCAGTGTCATTGTTATGGCTCTTTCGTCTCTTTTTTTTTTGCCCAGTCCTCCTGGAATGAACTGAATTCCATCTCAAGTGCTTTACATATCTCTTGGCAAGCAGATTGCTACCTGTCTTTCTGAAAACCTGTATGATCCGTAAAAGAGACTATTTTCATCATATTCAATACTGTTGACTCTTATTCATCTTTCTTTTCTTGAGGATGTTTTATCTGTTTTTCATCAGTTGTGGTTGATACTGCTAAGGGGTTTTTGCTCTCAGTGCTGCATCTTACTGCTCATATTTGGGTGAGGCACTTATGGCATGCTTTGGGAAGGTCAGGGTTGTGGCTGGAGAAAATTTTTAAGTTTGAAGTATTGAGCTGACTTGGAATGAATGTCTGAGATACAACTTCCCATGAGTACCATGTGATGTTTGCTTCCTTTATTTGGATCAGGACTTCAATCAGAAGATATTTATTATAAGTCTGTATTGGTTATAGTGATAGTACCACTCACATTTTAGTTGTAGCAAGTAAAAGATAAAGGTAAAAGAAGAATTTGGGCTAGGACCTGGTATCCATAGTAGCTGCAAGAGACTAGGAATAAGGGAAAGGCTGGCACACAAGTGCTGAAGCATACAGAGGATGTAAATGACTGTGTCTGTATTGGATACTGGTAGACACTAACTGTGTACTTATCACCTTTCAGCTTAATTTGTTTAGGTGGCATTCAAGGGTTCAGGGGTCTGCCGTTTTCCATTTGTTTTTCTAGCTCTATAGAATCAACATTTAAATTTGCTGTCCTGTGCTTTGGAATGAAAATTCCTGTTTCATCCAAGCTCTCCCCTACTTAATATAAAGTTACTCTTGCACCTTTAAAATCTCTGGTAAAACTCTGTAATCTCAAGCCTTCTCATGGACTGTGTCCCTTTTCATAATAGCCCTAGAGCCTTCATATTATTTCCTTAGGTACCTTTCCCAGTGTTTCCTGTCGTTTTATTTATTGCAGACTGTTAACTTCTGCTGGACAAAGACTGTGAAGGCTGTGTCTTATTTACTGTCAGTTGTCATCCAGGCTTGATTGATGGTGGTGTGCTCTAATTTGGGTCATCCCAGCAGTTTATATGTCAGAAGTAATACCACTGCAACTATTTTAAGTAATAGGACTTTTGAAGACGGTTGTACAGTGTGTTCAGTTCTTCTCTATGGTAGTTATTGTTACCTTCCTGAGTTTCGATTACCAGGGAGTATTTTCGGGTTTTGAGAGGAAGAGCCACCCTGTCTGTGGCCAAGTAGCATTTGAAAAAAGGTAGTAATGCACCTGTGAATGTGATTGATCAAAACTGTACTGAAGCACTGGAGCTTGTGCTGTTTGTCAAGTTAGAAAAATCTCTTTGTGCACGTGATCTGTATTTAATCCACTGCTTTTTGTGGATCTTCACACATTATTCGTTTAGGTGTGAAAGATATTTTTCTAAGCAAAAATGGACATTAGAATTCCTACTGGAGACAAGATTTGTGAAAACAGATTTTTCTTTTCAGAACAATGTTTCTGAAATATTGTCATGGATTCTAAACCATCTTCTCTTCATCTTTCTATGTCTCTTTTAGTACTAATTTCTTGCATGCTGAAAAAGTGTATTTAATAGTGATTCTCTGACAGTATATGCAACCAAGAGAAAAAAGGACAAAGCTGTTTTGGAGTGAGAAAATAAAGGCAGCAGCCAATGGTCTTTGTTAAAGTAAATAATTTTTTAAGGAGAAAAAAGGTAACTAGAATTTAACAGCAAGTGCTGTTACATTATTATGGTAAAGAACTGACAGAAATACTTGCAATTTTCAGATTTTACATAATTTGGAAAATAAGGATCAAAGTATTTTGAATTTTTCAAAGTTGTTTTTATTAATATTATCTACTTTTCCTCTGCTACTATAATGAAGATTATTTTGTGAGAAGCATAGTATATGATTGCATTTTCGTAAGTATTTTTATTTGCTTTGCCATATTTTTCTTTATTAGCATCTTTTAAGTAGATGCTTTTTTTTATGTTAGCACTGTATGGAAGAGAAGAACTGGCTTAATGAAAGGAGGAGTGCTTCTTCAATCCCTATTTCATGTCCCTGTGGATTTCTAAGGAGCTATTTTCCAAAAATGTGACAAACGTTTCTGGTTATGTTGCAACAAGAATAATTTATATCTGCTCTCATTCTTTCTGAAAGAGGATATTGGTATCCTTAAGTTACTGCCATTGTTATTCTGTAGCAAAAAACAGTATTTAGAGAGAACAAAGTTTAGCTCAGGCCAACCGCCCAATTTTTCCTTCTAGTTTTCCTGCAGGTTTTCCAATCCATCCTACACTCTATACTTTTAGAGCTATATTGCTAACCTTACTTGAGCTTGATTTCTTTAAAGAGAGTTTTCATATGCAAAAAAATATATATTCCTTATAATAACTTCAACCATAATATCCTTAACAATTGCTATTCTCAGTAAGCCTGAGAATAGCAGTGTAGTAGGGTATTTTTCCTTTTTCATAACCTCCTTCCCAGGGTGAATGTTGTGTCATCAAGAATGTAGTAACATCTGCAACTCAAATACCTCATTTCCTCTTATCTGCTACTAAAAATTGAGATGAGGGACATTTTTTTTCTGTTTGTTGTTTGCTGGGTTTTTTACTCCAAAGTACCATTTTTTTTATTCTAGGGGAAAATAAAATTGCATATGTAGCTTTAATTACCTTATTTTATGGCTTGAGAAATGAAGACCTGGATTTCTTGAGCTTGTATTTTCCACATATACTGGCTATTCAAAGATCATTCCCCCTTTCCTCCCTCTTTCTTTTTAAAATGTATCTTCCTTGATCATTGCTCCATAGCTAAGTATTATTCATATAGAGTTACCCTCTTGCTGCTTGTTGTATGTCTGCAAGGACACACAGTAGATAGTTAAGACAGAAACTGAATGATCTGAATAATAATGTGTAATGCAAGATCTAGAAATAAACCATACAAACAGGAAAAATTACTGCAGCTTTGGAATGGCTAATTATAGTACACTTCATGTATTTTATGATACATCCTATTTGATATCTAATTATAAGTACATTTCCTATAGAGTCTTTCTAATTTCTCGAGACCTTATTCTGTCACCTGTACTCTCACTGAGCAGTTGCTTTAAATTGTACCTATATGCTGTTGTCTGGTTCAGAAGAAAGCACTAATCAACTGTGTTAGAAATTATCAACTGTGTTAGTTTTTAGAGAATTTGGCCTTGATGATATGCACAGCCTTTAAAAAGAAGTATCACTTTTCTTGATTTTGTGTGCTGGCACAGGTATGTTTGATTTCAGTCCTGAATTAATTTTCACTGAAGTCCTCTTTCATTGTAGTATCTATACAAGTTCAGCAAGACATTGGTACACCTACTTCTGCACGTGTTACGTTGCCCTTTTTGTTTTCTTTGACAAGGTCCATCAGTTGAACACTTAAAGCTGTCACTGGGGCTACCTTCCACTTATCATCTAAGTGGATTTTCACTGATAAACCTGAAAATGTGTGATAAAAATCTGAACTAAAACATGGCCTGGTCTGTTATGACCATATATGTAAAGGAGCTAGAGATCCATGCCACGTGCCAAGGAATGAATTCAGTAAAGCACCTGGGATGCAGAAACAGTACAACAGGGAACATTTCTCTTTGATTACAGGAGAAGAACTTTTAAGCAGGGCTGAATTTTATGTCTTGGAGATAATTAATAAACCGTAGAGGAGGCTTTTCTTAGATTCCTGCCTGGAGATGGAATTATAATACAGCTACGAGGAAAATCTGCAATATTGCCTTTTGATCTAGCCAGTTTTGTAGGCTGGAGGTTTGTTGTTGAAACTGGGAGGATAAATGAAAAATTATCCAAGGTCCATGCTGAATTGATTTGAAAAAAAACAGGAAATGTTATGTGTCTTTAAATCTGTTACCTATTTATTGTGTGTTTGTGTATTTCAGTTTTTGTGCTATTTAGTACAATATGATGTACTTCAAGCTTCATCTGTGTTTCTTCAAATGTACATTGCCAACTTAGCCTATTGTCTACAAATTTTTTATTCCACTGAAATACAGTGAAAGGAACTAGTATAACAAGAAACATTCGGTAGGTTCCAGTATAACATTAAATTCTGGAAATAAAAATATCTGTATACTATAGCTAAGCATACTACATATGAAAACACTATTAGGAATTAATTTCAGAGAGGATGTGTTTTCTGTATCTTTTGTACATCATTGTCTTCTGAAACAACAGTAATCCCTTTCCTCTTCCATTTCCTCTTCATGACAATTCAGGAGCTCCCATTCCTTCTCTTTTATTTGTGAGCTGTACTGAGGCGAAAGGGCTTCTTTGCTCTGCTTCCCCTTTCCCCCGTTAAGGTCTATTCACTTTTACTTTGTAATTTCCACATACTTTCAATCTGTGTCTTGTTGCTTAAATTTAATTGACTCCGAGAAAAAAAACCAAACAACTGTCTATCACTTTGTTTGTGTTCTGTAATCAGTTAAAATTTCTACTCCAATTTCAGAAACTTCCCTCAGTGGGAAGTTGGAGAAAATATTTTCCAAGATACAAAAATAGTTATTACTGAGATATGCAAATTGAAAACGGGGTGCATGTCCATCATGGGAGAGAACTTCCAAAAGCCAAAGCTAGCACAAACCTCAAGACCAAAGTGGTGGAATCAGGCAAGTTTGGGGGAAGTTGGCCTGAAGCTGTTCTCAGTCTCTGTTAAGTCTAAAATCTATACTGATCCCAGGATCTTCACAAGTATATGTGGTACACAGTATATAGTATTGTGAATGGCATTCATTTTCATAGCTGCTTTGAAGTGTCCTTTGCAAGGAGGGACCATGTTTCTTAATATTGTTTATGCGTGTGTGTTTATTGGTTTCCTTGTTATTTTGGACTAGGCCTCTGAAGTTTGTGAGATTGCAACATCTGTTGGTAGGTATTCTGAAAGAATCTGCCTTTATGTAGTTAAACTGAATTAATTTTAATTCAACTGCAAAATAAGGAGAATGGTCTTCTTTTCCACCTTGTTCTGGGATTTATGTTGTCTTTTGAAAGTTAAAAAGTTGTTGTAGAGCTTTAAAGGTGGTCCTGAATTATAAAGCATTATCAAAGGCAACTAGGTTTTTCTGTTTTCAGGGCTTCATGCTAGGTGAGGTAACAGGCTGTGCTTTTCATCCTGATCCCTTCTGTTATTTGCAGTTAAATTTAAGACACTTGAACTGCAGTACTGGTAGTAAACTGTATTTTCAAAAATCTGCTGATTTTGTTCTTTGGAAGTGGAATTTAAATCTTGCTTATGAATGTTTAATGAAAAGAACTGAAACTTCTGAAATGTGTGTGTTTGGTACTTCTTACTGTGTGGAATTGCTGTCCATATAAAGCTAAATAATGAACACTAGTAGAACTTTATAAATGATTATTTTTCAAGTACTTTCAAGATTACTTTCAAGTGCACACAATAATTTTGCACTGATAATTATGTGCAGGTTTTAATGAAGCTTGTTCTTATTCTTGTGCTGAAAGTGCCAGTTGATAGAAAGCTGCGTACTGTGGCATTCCATCTCAGGTGGGTTGCGGTTCAGAATCAGACCCATAGGATCCCCACACCCACCAGGCTTTATATAGTTCTGCCTGTGTTTTTGGGAGAGAAAATCCTCCAAGTGCTCCCTATCTCACTTGGTTCTTCTGTTCCTCATTGAAAAAGTTGAAAAAGCTGAAATACCTGCCAGCTATTTTTTTCTTTCATCCACTCCAACATATTGTGAAGGTTGTTTCTGGAGCTATTTCAGGGAGTTGTACATCTGGCTTTCTATTAGATGAGATCAATAGCTCCTATAGCAATAGCTGATTTCCTTTTACATCTCAGATGATTCTGGGAAATGGCTACAGTATCAAAAAGTCTGGTTCTGCAAAATTTGGCAATGTAATTTTCCTTGGGATTATTGGTATGTTTATCACAGCATCATGAATATAGCATATCCGCAGTTTTATTTCCAGAAAACATTTATAATGTTTTTGGTTACAGAGAGCATAATACACTTTGTAAATGTATCTAGAGTAAATAACACATAGGTAGAAACCTATGGAAGTTTCAGCTCCATTTCAGTGTTTTTTTAAATGTAAGTATTCAGAGTAAGAGCTGGATTTACCAAAAAGAATACATTAAGATCTCATAGATCACAAGCTTGCAAAGTACTTTTTAAAAAATTTTGGCCAGGAAATTTCAGCTGCGCAGTACAGGTAGACTTTGCCCCCTGAGCAAACAAACTGGAGATCCTGCTGTGCACCCTCTTCTCTGGGGCTGCCTGCCCCACTCACCGCCCTCCACACCCCACCACTGCTTCTTCTTGCATGCTGTCCACCTGCACCAGTGCCTGTCTCCAAATCCTCCTGGACGGTGCAGCTGCTGTGGTGGCAAATGTGATTACCTCAGTGTAGAACGCCTTTTAGGGAGCAGGGTTATTGATTTGAGAGTAATGGCCCTTTTATCTTTCACTTATTTTTCAGCTTTCAGCGATTGGCTTTTCCTTATTATTGCTCCCATGGACCTATTTCAAAACCAGTGCGATATTTGTAGTTCAGCAGAAATAAATGGCAAGCAGCATCTGCTGTCTTGTCTATGAATAATGAAGCAGCCAGGGAAGGATTTGGTCCTTAAAATCAGTAAATGTATTGATGGGAAGGACAGGAAGGAATTAAACATTTGTAACTCTACATAAAACTTAATACTAACAAAGAAACAGTTGGGGTTTTGAAAGTGTTTGAAGGTAGATTTTTGAATACCCATTGGAAATAAGTGTAGAAATTGTAAATTAAACATTTCTTCCATTTGCAGGAGTCAAGTGAGAAAAAAACTTACATACATCTATTTGTCTTTTCATGGCTTTTCTGCACCTCCCAGAATTCTCTGTTTGTGCTGCTGGCTCCAGAAGTTCTTGAGCTCACAAGCTTTGAGCACAAGAGCCCAGAAGCTCCATGCTTTCAGGTGTACGGTCCCTTCCCACTGACAACTATGTTACTTAAATACTTTGCCCTAAATAAAAGGTCTTCTCCCTGCCCACCAGTAAGTAGCTTTCTTCCTCAGCTCACAAGTCTAATTTCTATCCTTGCTCAACTGGTAATAGACCAAATACCCTTCAACTTTTCCATTACAAAACCACCTGAAGACCTTCTGCTCTCTTACTCTCAGTAGTCTGCCTTTCACTTCTGTTGTTCATACTAGTGCTGTTTAGTGCTGTTAACCTTAAGGTTAACCTTCACAACCTGTATTTTCTCATCTTTCCTGTGAGATTTCCGGTAAAAGCAGCAGTTAGTGTGTTGTGAGGATGAGTAGGACCTGAACAAGGACTGTCAATATTTTCCACAGATACTCACCAGCACGGTAGTGAGAACCATGTTTTCTTAACGAGTATGTTAGATGGTTTTGAGGGAATTCTGTCCCCCTGCAAAACATCTATCAGCTGTAACTTGAGTTGGACATACTTAGGAAAGAAGCCTAACAGAGTAAGTAGAATGCTACTTGTCTGTATAAAAGTACTTAATCTGAACAGTTTTTCCCTTCCAGCTACAGAGAAGTATAGCACTGGCAACTATAGGGGTAGTGCTGTGGGTGGAGGATGGAAATGATATATCTGTTCTATGCTAGTGCTAAAAGCAGAGGTAAGAACATCACGAAAGCTGGTTATCAAGGTGGGGTTAACCCTGCCCAAGAACCTGCCTAGCAGTTTGCCGAATTCATGTTCTGTTTCTGACAGACCTGGAGAACAGTCTGTGAACCAAGTTGGAGTAGGTGCTGCTGCAAAAAATACCATGAGCTTTTGCTTGTATTCAACAGTGGCTGAAATTACATGAATATCACTGATGTTTTGTGGGGTTAAAGTTAGGTCAGAATTAAACCTTATAAAATAAATATTATTAATGCTTTCTCCATATTAAATGATTACAACGTATGTATTTGATGGAGATATGAAATGGACTTGAAGGGGGTGGATGGGATTAGGAATGATTTCTCTTCTGATGCAGTTAGCAGCCCAGTCACCCTGAGAATGTCCAACTGGGGCATTTTTTCCTTTTGGTAAATTGCAAGAAGTAGTATCGCATTATGTGATTTCTAAGAGTGGCAGTTACTGCTTGGGAGAGGTGATACACTGGATTTTTTTAATTTGACCTTGTGCCATGTGGCTGAATCATAGTAAAGTGTTGGAGCTCTGTAGATGATACAGATATGCAAAGTTTGCAAAAATCTTCTATTAAAGATTTAGAGATGCATACACCACAAAAGTAGAAAATATTCAGGGACTGTATTTTCACAGGATACTTCAATCTTTTATAACAATTTTCCAAAGAATAACATAGTTCTATGGAATTCTCTGTGCCATAGCAATCCATTCTGTTTTTATCATAAGATTCTGAGTGTTAATTAATAATTTTCATGTCCTCCAGAAAGTATTTATTGGCATGAACTAGAAAAGCTTTGTAAACTTGGAGGTGAAAAGTTCTTCTGCAGAGTCAAAATTCTTAAGAAACTTCTGATTCTCACACAATGGGGGTGGCAGTTTAAAAAAGGCAATAAATAATTTTTTTATCAAAAATGAGATGACTGCAATTTCAAGTCATGAACAAAATGCAAAGCAGTTAGAAAGTGCGTGATAATTCAGAGCTGGTTATTTCCCGCTACAGCAGTTTTTATTTATATTTTCATATTAGTTCTTCTGCAAATGTTACTGAATTTAATTTGAGAATTATCCATTTAGTGTTAGTTCAACCCTGACAATTCAGTTTGATATCATAAGCACAAAAGCATCCTATCATCTTTCTTCTGAGAAGTTCCCCAAGCAAATCAGTTGTTAATATAAACATAGCAAAGAAGGAATTGAAGAATTACTTAGTTCCATATATAAAAAAATCAAGGTGTCTTAATTTCTGATATGAATTAGTATTATAATAAATAAAGAGATAACTCACTGATGCATGCACTGCTGGTAGGAGACACAGAGGTGTGGTGACCACTCTCTTTACGCCTTGGATTGGGTTTGGTGCTACATTTTTGGGGGGTTTATGTGGTTTCAGATGAGTTTTAGCTGGGCAGGAATCAGTGGGCACTGTTGAAATAGATAGGCTTGGAGGAGTTAAGATGCAGTTTTAAAAGCTGTTTGTTCTTCTCTGGATAGGTCCTCAGTAAAATGAAAAAATCGTGTTGAAAAATGCTATTGATACAAAATAAGCCAGATGATGTTTTATTCAAACAGCAAGACTTAGAAATATTGCAGTGGCTGTAAAGCATCAAATATAGATAAATACGTCAGTTGCTGCGGATAAAAGAAGGTACAGATACTTGTGTTTGTCATAATTGATTTACCACATGAAATTTTGAGAGAATGCAGAAAAGAGTACAGAGCATCAGATAATATTATAGAAGTGTTAGCCAGTTTTAATTAGCATTCTTTATCTGTTCCAGTCTCGTTTGTGTGGCTGCTCAGGCTTTCAAGATTTTTCCATACTTCTTTGTGGTGATTCTAATTTTGGCTTTTTGTTCAAGTTTCCTATGTTACTATTTCTTACTGGCGGTAGGGTGGGTTGGCCCCATACAGTGCCTAGGAGGTGAGGAGTTAAGTTGTGTCCCCAACTGCCAGACACTCCACAGCTGCTGCCAGCAATCCAACCATACCACTTAATAGAGCAGCGGGAGCCTCTTGGAGGGGCTGGTGTTAACAAGGCTAATTGGCAACATGCATTTCATTCCTATTGGGAGAACATAAACCATGAGCAGACGGGGTTGGAGTGGAGTTGGTGATGGGGGGGACAGGCAGAGAGAGAAAGATGTACAAGGTAGATGGAGGTAGTTCAAGTCCAGCTTTTAGTGCTATCACTTTACAGTGTGGCAATGATCTTTGCTGGCCAAAGAAAGATTTTTGAAGGAAGAAGCATTAACTGTGAGGTGAAGGTCCCTGCCTGCGAACAGCCTCACCTGCCTGACGGGCAAGCTGTCCCAAAGTGAGTGCTCATGGGGGTCTGACATGGGTTCTTAGGCACTTGATGGGATCTATCAATGAAGTCCCACACTTTGGTCCCACGCTTCCACCGTGCTTCGTGGAAGAGCAGCTCCTTAGGGTCTTATACAGCCCTTGTAGTAGGCTTAGGCTATGTAACTCTGTTTTTGTGCCTTGTAGCCACAGTTCCCTGGACAGCAGTGGGCTTCCAGCCTTACATGAAGCACCAGTTGTGTTTGCACTGAGTGGCTGCCAGGATTTCTGCTTGGTAGGTGAGAGGGTGGGGTGATGGTGGTGGTCAGGAAGAAGAGATGCTTTTGCTTCCCCCCACCATGCAGGGCTCACACCTTGGTGGCAAATGCCAAATGTCATGGTTCTCCCATGCCTTGGCTAGGTTTCTGTGGTTAGGCAGTGGAGCTACCCAGAGCCACCTGCTGCTGCTGCAAAAGCTGGAGGCTGTTACCAGCAGCTCTTGTCTTGCAGAATTGCAAAGTAGCAGCCACAAATGCTGTGGGAAGTCAAAGCCTCAAGACCTGGGGCACAACATGAGTCCATAAGAGCTTCCTTTCCTGAGACAGGAGGTGAGAAAGGAAAGCTGCTGGGTAGTATTGTGCAGGGGAAAAGTGTTTACAAATGACTTGAATGTCATCTTCTGTGTCTGAGGTTTTCTGTCCTTCGTCAGCCTACTAAAAAATGCAGCGTTATGCAGCAGTTAGGTGTGCTGGGCGTTTCAAGGTCTAATTTGCTAGTGTAAAACCAAAATGTTTGTTATTTTACAGTGGCACATGGAAGTAGATGTGTATTCAGACCAGTGGTTTTAGAGCTTTCTATTCTGTTTATTTTCTTCTTAAATCTGATTTCTGCTGTAGATGTCCATAATGGGAAGGATTAAACAAACTCATTTATGAAAATTAAGGATTTCAAAATAAAACTCATTTTATTAAAGAAGTTAAGCAGTTAGTAATCCATTTATATACTATTCTGTGTTTGTAGATTAGAGCTATTCATATAAGCTTGTAATTGTTGTAAATTTTTTTTTTTTATTTGCTTTATGTGAGACAAAGTGTATGAAATGAAAACTAAGAATGTTTTCAGTTGTTTTTGAGAAGGATAATTCTTCTTGGACCTGTTAGTCACATGTTGACCTTTGACAGGGCCAACAGGTTTTTGGAGGGAAGCTGTGGCTTAAGTTCTTCTGTTTAGGCTAATAGCGCAAATGTTTAATAAATTGTTTCCAAGCTGCTGTGGTAGCACATTTGATTTTCTTTTCAATTATACATCCATTTAAAATTCTAACTTTTAAATGACATATTAAGTAATACTGAAATACTGATAAGTTATCAGTTTATAAACTTTTAGAAAAGGACAAGCATGCAACTTTAAACTTAACCAGAAGTGTTGTAAATAAGCAAGTGGCAGTGGATAGCGATTTGAACTCTCATAGTTGTCAAGGTGAGTTAGAAGCACAAGCCGCTGATGATCAAGTCCTGATGACCTGCTTATATTTTTTTAGAATCATCTACTGCTTTCTGTTCCATTTCATCTTTCTTCAATTTTGTTTGTCAGGGAAGAAAGGCAATTAAATTTTAACTTTTCTTTTTTTGAAAAGCAGTATAGTTGCAAAGTATCTGACTTCTACTTGGAGTAAACAACCTTGTGGGTATGGAAGGCCTATTCATTGCAAATGAGATAATTTCTGACAACAATTACAAATATTATTTAGTGGATGAATTGCTGCCTTTCCCTTAGCTTCCTATTTATTTATCTATTTATTTGAAATCTGGGGGAGAATTTTTTTCCTAATCCTCAGAACTGGTTAAGTATATTTAAGGAAACAAGATGTATACAGACATGTAAATCATAAATACTTTGTCTTCTCTTTCAAGAGTAATGGATTCAATGGAAAAGAAAGGGCTTGCATGAAAGGCAAGACAATTATCAGTGGCCATCAATAACCCTCCCAGAAAATGCCTAGAGAGAATACCCTAGAGAAAGGGCAGTTAGAACAGAGGTAACCATCATGGCACCAGTCCAAACAGTTATGAGCTTTGTTCGGCGCTTTTTGTTTGTCCAAAGAAGTCGTATTTTATTAATGGTAGGTTTTTGGTGGGAGTTTTTGTTTTAAATTTTGCATGGTTTAAGAAACTAAGTGTGATTCTGCCTGTATTCCTGACCTTAACAATGCAGAAAGCCTTTCCAGTAGGTTTAATGACAGGGAAGGTCCACACCTTTCCAGCTTGGACCTGAAAATCCTTTCCTTCTCTCTTGATTGCCGTACAAAATGGCCTACTCCTGCAAAAGCACTTCCTCACTGTATAGGAAGAATGGCTGGGAGAGACATACATTCATGTTTGGAAAAAACTTTGGGTGGAAATTTGAGAAACATCGAAGCTGACTTAAAACATAGGTTTCTCTGAGAAGCAAAGGGATGTGATGCTTTGGGAGGTGGTTTGGGTTCACCAGCCTTGCAGATTGTGCTTACTTTTGGAGGAGGTTGTGCTGCCGCATCCACTAGGTGTTTCTGAGTGTCTCATTGTATAAACTAAAAAAATAGATGGGGAAAGCAGGTGGAAATCTCTCTGGGGGATTTTGTTTTTGGCTTGCTATAATGGTTTAATAGTTAACAGTTAGAGCTAAGCAGGTGTTTTAAGAGCTCTTATTTAATACTTATCACTCATTTCCGGGCTTCCTGTTTGTTCAGGCTGCTGGAGAACATCATGAAATCAGCCAACTGCTCTCAAAACCTCTTTTAACCCTTTATGATTCAGTGAAACTGGGGAAACCCTTCATCAAGGCTGAAAGGATGAAGGACATAGCAAATAGCCTTTGTGGTGCAAAGATTGTCTGGCAAAGGGAAACAAGGCTCTTGAAAATTATGTTGAGCATAAGAGCATCACATCATAGGGAAAAGATTGTATCATTATTTCGTCTCTTTGGTTAGTATTTTGTATCAGTGTAGGGAAGGAACTCAGGGAAGCTCATAGAGCTCAGACAAGTTAGAAGTTGTTTTGTTTTCTTCTACATTAACATTTTTCATTAATTATTGACCTGGGATGTGACAAACACACAGGGATTTATAAACATGATAAAGTTCTAATTCAGTGTAATTTAACCATCCTTCAAAAGCTCATTTATGCTCCAAATATTCTTTGTCCTGAATCATTGTGATAGATTGCTTAGAAAAAAAAGTAGAGAACCCTGAAAGATCTCCTTTTGTCTTTAGGAATTACTGTTGCGTTGATAATATGCAAATGAGTTTTTCATCTACTCGTAACTGTTATCCCATAGAGTAGTACTGAACTACGGTGAAAGTGTAACTTTAATCAAGATTTTCAAATTAAACTGCTGACAGCACTGGAGTTTGATATTTGGATACAGAGCGAACTAAGACTGTGAGGGCTTTTTTGGTTAGTACTATAACACGGTTTATTGTCAAATGGCTCATTTTAATGTTTAATCATAAAATTAAATAAATGTAGGCGGTTATTTTCATGTATAATTTGCATAGTGCATATGTCTGTTTTTTCAAGCAGGGAGTCTTTAAGAAACCGTCTCAGTAGGTTTAGAAATACTGCTCTACTTACTTGAGAGATAAAAATGGAAATAATGCTTTTATAACTCTGTTACAAGTTGGAGTGCCTCTGGAGGTTGTAGAGATGGATGGGAAAGGACAGCCTGCTTAGAAGTAATGGCCCTTGAGTAATGAGTCTTGGTGAGAGTAAGAAACCTGAGATATCTGTCTGTTTCTACATTCACATGTTGCTAATGGTACTCGTGCCAACCTCAGCTTGGTTCATACTGGTTTACATATGTACTACTTCTCGTTTGCCTGAAATTACACCTCTGTCCTCCCAGTGTAACAAAGACTAGAATTAGGCCAGATGTAGCTCTGATCCGTCAGAGAGGCTCTTGGTGAAGAAACTTACTAGCATCAGAAATGCCATTGTTCTGAATAGGAGAGTGAGGAGCAGAGATCCTGGTTGTGCTCTGGGCATATGTAGGTACAAGCATACGCACACAGGAGATGGTATGCAGCGTCTGTGAAGTTATAGGGAAGTGGTTTCTTTATGTGCCCCCTCATGCACATAGATCTGTTCCCAGTGTTTCTGCTGTCATCTGTACTGGTACTATGTATCTGTCAGGTCAGGAACTTCTGATAGCGAGTTTAAAAGTGTTACTGAATATATAACATTTTACAGTTTTACCAGACATGGGCTGGTTTGCATGATGATGAAGTGGTACAAACGGATAACACCAATTTACATTAAGCATGTAAGTAGTCAAATTGATTTGCAGTTTAATATACTACAAATTTGGTCTTTGAAAGAGAACAGGGGAAACAAACCGTGTATTTTGTATACTGGTTCAGATACTTTTCAGTTTCTTGGTTGAATGTTTATCATAATTTATCCTGTTTCCTTTCAAGATAAAGTACGCATTCTGCAGATTTTCTTTCTCCCAGGTTTCCTGTTTATTTTCTCATACTGTGTATAAAATCAAATTCCACTAATTCAATAGTGGGGATTAATAAATCCTTGTACTGAAAACCTAAGGAGACAAAGCAATGAAAATCTGTGAATGGTGTCAAAGGAAAGGAACAAAAGTGTTTACTTGAAATGCCAAACCAGATTGGTATTCCTTGGAGTTACCCAGAATAGGAGGTGCGTATTTTATCCTGGAGCTCCTACACGGGCTTAAAGTTCTCACAGGTGCTCTTCAGCTGCAGAAATAATAATTCATTACTCTTGTTGAGAGCCTATTTTGTCTTACAACATTTTGCCAGAGCTACTCTACAGAGCTGAAATTATTGTTGGCAGCAGATTTGGACTTGATATTGCAAGCATCTGATTCAGTTCAATATTCTGGACCCAGATACTCAGTGCTGGTTTGGGTTGATTTTTTTCAAAAGTGTGTGGAGGATTTGAAAGCACAATGCAGGATATTTTGAGCACTTGAATCTTCAAGATATGTTTTGAGAACCTAGCCATAGTTAATTTCAAGTGGAAGTTGTCCAAATGTAGATAAATCAGCGGGTAGGTAGATGCTTATGAATTGCAACGTTTATCTTTGTCCAAGCATGCTAGTAGTTGAAGGGTAGCATATAGTTCAAGTGCTGTATGAATAGCATGTATTATTGTGGTTTTAAAGTTTTGGTCTGTTCCAGTGGGTGATATATCAGATGTGTCTTGCATCTTTTGTCACTTGGTACAATCTTCCACAGATGTTCTGATGACTCACTGTTCGGCTGGTGTCAAACCTCACATGAGAATCTGTTTCAGGGGGAAGAGGTGGTACTGTGAGGGACGTTTTTGTTGCTTGCTTGAGCTGTGTGTCTTTTACTCCAATTTTGCTCTGTAATCGGCATAAATTTCTTTTAACAATTTGGGCTTTTTTAGGATGATTGTACCATATACGTAATAAAGACACATAATTTACTGTTGTGTACTATGGGTAAAAAATATCACAGTTCAGTCACTTGTTTACTTTCAAAATAACATTGAGAGGGTTTAGTGACTCAGTGGTAAAGGAGCATGTCAAATGTTTGAAAAACTTGGTTGCTTAGATAACTAGGGTTGATTTCTTTATAAAGTCTACCTCTTGTGCCTTTTCTGTTTTTAAATTAATGCTTGACTTGAGGCTGTAACATTGAAACAGAATTGCTCTGTTGTTGTGGAAGCAGCAGGAACTAATTTGTGCTAAGGTTCAGATTAATATTTGATGTAAGACCTGATGAGATCACTGTATACCCAAATTAACACTGTTTCTCTTTCATATATGTATTGCGTTCATATTATTTTTATTCCCCATGATAGTTTCAGAAATAATTTTGTTCTTTCTCTCTGTTGTAGACAGCCTATAAGAATATCAAAGACAAAGCATGATTATAAAATTTGAAAGATTTTATTTTCTTTTTTCTTCCTAATGCATGCTCTGAATAGAGAAATTTCAGGACTTTTCATGTACGTGGCAACTAGAAATGGATGTCTGTGTGGTTCTGAGAGATGAAACAGTAACAGATGTTCTCCAAAGCAATAGGAAATTACTTGTCAATTCATCAAGAAAGAACATGCAACCTAGGGGAAACCAGGCTTCTTGTAAAGGGAGCATTCTCAGCTCCAGGTGTATACCAGGCTCTGTTTCGGTGGACCAGGAAATGTAACCAGTTTTGTGTAGAAGGGATTAAATCATGTAGTTCCCATAAAA
Source organism: Brachypteracias leptosomus (assembly GCA_013401335.1). Lineage (NCBI taxonomy): Eukaryota > Metazoa > Chordata > Aves > Coraciiformes > Brachypteraciidae > Brachypteracias > Brachypteracias leptosomus. Next base: position 123,683 of record VYZX01004761.1, on the reverse strand, counting down.
GTTTGTAGAGTGTTCATTACATGTAAGAGACTCCTCGACAACTTTCTCCTGAGGGAAGGCAAGCATTTCTTCATGTTGTTTACTTTATTTCTTTTTCAAGTGCCTTGGTGTTATATCTCTTCAGCACTGACACCAGAAAAATTCTCGAAATCTTCCTTGAATCTTCTGGCTCATAAGACAGCAGAGCAAAATTCCTTCCCTATTTGAAATTTTAGAAACAAAGGAATGAAGTGGGCACAGAGGATGCAGTGCCAACTTATTAGTCCTACTACTGCCAAATGAGGATCAGGCAGATTTGCATCTTAATTCTTTGCTAATATGTTTTTAGTAGGTATATCAAGACTGAACTCTTTTAAGAGAGGCTTAATGGATGTAATGTTTTCATTTGCTTGGAGTCCAAAATTCAGAACCACTTTCATTATAGTACTTAGATGGCAACATGTTATAAATGTTGGGTAGATTGCATAGAAGTTATGTGATTGGAGAACAGCAAAAGTGTGGCACAGCTGAAGTTGCAAAGAGAAAAGAAAGATCTCTGTAGACCTCTCAGATTAAGAGATTTTGTGTATTGGGAATAGGAGCTTGGCTTGTGCGTGGTGTTCNTTCCTAAAGGGAGCAAAACTAAAAATAACAGGGAAGGTAAATAATAGTGCTGCATATGTTTTGAATAGTTGTGTTCCCCTTTCTCAGTCCTTAGCCTCCCATAGAGTAGTAGCATTTTTTCACATTGATAATGATTTCTGAAGATTATCCTATATGGGGGTTTTATTTATATTTGTCTAACTTAAAAGAGTTAAAGATCATGTTTGTGTATACTGGTTTTCAAGTATGAGATATAAACTGAATCTGGATTAATCTCCATAAGCTAAAACTGGATTAATTTTTCAGATAGAGATTTGTAGGGTGGGGGATGTTGTTATACAGTATGTAGAAACCACAGCTTATATTTTTGCTCAGTATCTTGCTTTCTTTAAGTAGCAAGTATGAATCCTCACTTTTAATCTGCTCAACAAAATTTGTCTTAGTATGTAATTTTATTTTTAGTTTCCAGGTATTTTATTATTAGCATTTGTATGATGCATATAGCTTATCAAATGAGTAAGACAATTAATTAAACCTTAGGTTGGAATTCCATACTCAAATACAGGTCCACTGAGACTTTTCTTTTTGAATTTGATAAAATTAATAACATGTAAAAGGAAGAGGCTTTTTTCCTGACAGATCTAAGCCTATCAGCATTGGAATGATATTAAAGATTTTGTGGTAGAGCTTAAAATAGGATTTCATTCAGTATTCTTGTTGAAGTTTCCCTTTTGAAACCTACTCTGTATTTTTCTGATGCTGGTTTCCAGAGATGGCTACACATGGTTTTCCATACACTTGAGGAATATAAGTATCCCCAACTGTGATAGCATGGGCATCTTTATTTTTGTGTCATAAATTTAGTGACACTTAGTAAAATCAATGCACTACAAATAGTGGA
>VYZX01004761.1:88285-109545 GCA_013401335.1 Brachypteracias leptosomus | reverse complement strand
AAACAGAGACATCTTATTTTAAAAAATGACAAATTTTCAATTCAATGAATCAATAATAAAACCTCTTAAGTTACCATATTTTTCGTGCCTTGACTTAGAAACTGTTCTGAACTTATTACTTTTAGAAAGCGTAGCCCTTATGTTAAGGAAAAAAACCCTGGTCTTTTGATACAGCAGGACAGCTGAAATAGTAACAAGAAGTATTTTAAGATTTAAGATTGAAGTTAAAAGAAGTGAAGTATGGTTCTGTTTCCAAAATAAAATTTAGCATTTTTAGAGTTATTTTTAGCATAGCTTTGGTCTTGAAATACAATTTTACTTCCTATGGTTTGTGACGACTTCAAGCCACTTCCGAGCCATATGTATAGTTTTTGCCCCTGTGTTCTGATGATTGTGTCTCTTCTCTAGGTGTTTTGTTCTTCTCGTTCTCTTGGGTTTTTTCATTGAAGATACTTCGGTTCCTGTATTATGTTATTTCATCATCTTTCTTAAGCTTTGCCTATCTGAAGTAGTGTTCTTTTTCTCCTGTCTGGTGGTAGCCCATTGAGCTACTCTTCTTTGGGACTACCTCAGAGCAGCTTGACCATCTGAGTAGTTAGAATTCAGCCCTGTGATGTTCTTCTTTGGCCTTGTGTGCCAAGGTGAGACATTAAACAAAAATTCAAGTCAATCACTATGTGTGACTTGGTGTTCAGCCATGTTGACAAGCTGATTATCAGCCAGAATTTCATGAGGGGTACTCTAAGGTAAACTGCAGAGTAAACAAGGGATTTTGTCATATTAAAAGATGAGCTTTGCACAGAAAGAGGAGCATCTTGGATGCTGGAGAATTTCAGGCAATTCCCGATAGCTTCTAGAGATTTTTCCTAAAATAAGATACTGTTCATTTTCTGGACATTTGAGGGAAACAGCTTAGTAATTCATAGCCAGTTCCTGAAATCAAAGATTCCTCTGGGCACACCTCCAGGGCTATATTAATTGCATATTCTGCCGTTTCAGTGCCTTTAGTTAGGGGGTGTGGGGTGAAGGAATCTCATTCAGATCTAAATCAAATTGTCAAAATGAGAGAGCAAGAATTTACCAATCAAGGTTTTTCTTTTTCCTGCTTGCAGCTAATGCCAGTGTCGAACATCAACACACTACTTAAAAATTCCAGCAAGTGTCATTGCAATAGTTTGTCCATTTGCAGCATATGGAATCAAGCTGTTCCTTCTGAGTGAAGGATTAATTTCTATTGTGAGTACAAATGGAGAGTACATTTAATGTGGTTGCCTTTCAGATAAGAAGGGCCTTTCTCCTTTCTTCCCAGGGAGCCAAACTGAACTCAAACTCATAAACAGCAGTTGTTTGGGGCTTTTTTTTTTTTTTTTTTAATTGGAACAAAACCTAGATGTGAGTTTTGTTGCTAACTGGAATAAAGCCAGTGCAGCTTTAATTACAATTGAAGCTGAACTAGAACTGAACAAAAGTGTTTTCAGTTCCCTGCTGCTTTCTTCTAACTGGCTAATTGATGATTGTAAATCCACTAGGATATCTCTTGAAAGTCACTGAAAGGTGTGTTGCACAGTTGTGTCTGAAAGACTGAAAATGTGAACCTCTTGTGGGAAGAGTTTGAGATCAGTGCTGAAGTGTCTGCTGTGTTTGTGCTGAGGTTTCATATAAGGTGTGTTTATTTTCTAATAGTTTGTCTTAGAGGATCTTCCCTCTGAGATAGTTGAGAGCTTTACTCAAGCTGAAGTTATCATCGATGGTCCTAATTTTTTATTTAAAATACTGTTGGTTAATAGGCAAGTTGCAGAATCTTCCATTTTTTACAGGGGACTAGAATAGAATTAATAGGTGAAAAACTGAAGGACAACTTTGCATCATCTAAACATCACCATTTCCTAGCACTTACTTATATTCTGTCTTTGGAGATTATTTTACCCCATTTAGGAAGGATTTAAATTTGTTCCACCTCAGTCTTGGATCTTCCAACTGTTAATCTTCCTGATTAAAAATCATCACAGCTGTTTCCTTTGTTCTTTGTACATTAATGCTGTGTGAATATTTCCTACTACATACTTGGTTTTTTTGAGTATACCTGGCAGGAGGAGGGTGCAAGAAAGGAGAGTTTTGACCATAAAGAGAAAACAAATGCCATATGCTTTAGAGGAAACAGGTAGTGTTGCTTTGACCTCGTACCTTTAAGGCTTCACACAGTAAATCTTATTTAAAAGAAGCATGGAAATACAGAAATTACTTAAGGAAATAAGGAAAAATGTATGCAGTACACCAGAACTGTTGTATGTGACCAGGAAATGTACCAGTCAGTCCTAAGGTTCTCTGCTTATCCATATACTTAATGCTATACAGATGCCTATTTCATGATGATTATCAGTTTTTCACGATGAAGTGTTGCAAAGGTGTCTATTCAGAGAGAATACTATTGCAATTTAGGAGAAACTCTAAATATCTGTGTGGTTATATCAGCGATTTATTTGTAAGTGTGTAGATAACCCCCTCCCTTCTGCTTGCGGTTCTGTAGCATGACATTAAACAACGTCTATAAGCCAAGACGATAAATGTGTGACTTTGTGACAGCTAATGATTTCCCTATGGTTTGGAAAGTGCCACTGCACTAATGCATTAAAGAATAGACTTTGAAAAGCCTTGATGAAATTACAGGTCAGATCTTACCACATGCAACTCCTTTATTCTTAAATTAAATAACCATCTGCTTGGAAAAGTGATTGTGCTCTGAAGAGTTTATTTTCTTTCTTGAAATACATTTAGCAGATGTTTCAAGTGAATGGCTTTATGCAAACTTTTGTTTTCAAGGTGGTTTTATTGTTCTTTCACTCAGTCTTGTTCAGCCAAACCCAGCTCTTACGCATTCTCAGGGCTTGTATAGGTTCTTTGGTGGTACAAGTCTCCATTGACCAGTTCGTGTGCAGAATGCCCCAGGCATGATGAGTCTAGGCAGCCTTGTCTCCTAAGGTTATTGACTCCTTTTTCCAATCATGAAGAAATTTCTCTCTCATTGATTTATTTCCCTTTCTCATGAATTCTGATTGTAGTTTTTTAGAAACCCTAACCAGTTTGAGCATACAGCTGTTAAACACTGTAAGAGTAGGTAATGCCTTGTGCCAACATACTCTCAGCACCTGAAGCTTTCAAGAAAGTGAAGGTAATTTCTTTCTCCCTTCAGGGAGTCAGAAACTTGATTTTGTGCAGTGACCCTTCCGTGATCATGCAGCTTGAGGCCTTTGCAGCCATTCGTGCTCCTCTTCTGTCTTGTTGCATGTAAATAGAGCCATCTGTCCAAGTTCACTTCCTGGGCTGTACCAGAAAAGGAATCATGAATACCCTAGCCCTGCTCCAGTGGTCTAGAAAAGTTGTTCTTCCTTCTAAGACACAAAATGAATATGTGACTTATCAGCATGCATATGTGCACAAACAGGCATGCATTTGTGTCTTGCCACGTGTTCGGAAGTATTCCTCCATTGGTGCCTGGGAGGCCTTAGGTACAGATGATCGTAGAGGATCAAAGTTGTATCACATGTGATTCAGGACACTGCAATTGAGTATCCGTATATGCTATATTAAGTAATGGAATGATTCTTGGTTTAGAATTGATTTCTCAATACTGTGGTTGTTTCAGCTGAATCTTGTTTTCTCCCGGCTGCTTCTGTTCTTTATTATGTCTGTGCATGTGTCTGGCACTGGAAAGTGTTTGATCTTTTCTGTAGGTCATGCAAGATGTTTGATGTCTTTTTGTTGACTTTTGAGTATGAGTAAATAAATGATAGAATCCCCTGTGGACAAAATTTCTTAACTTCTATGTATATCATTGTGGTCAATTACAATGCAGCAAGCTGTGTTATGTTTCTCTGTAATTATAATTATCAAATATATAACATTCATAATGCAAGGCAGATTTGTGAACTTTGTGGCAGTGCACTGGCTCTGAAAGGGACCTGCCTTCTTTGGCCAGAAAAGCAAGAGGCTGTGAGGGGAAAAAAAATATCACGGAGGTAAACAAAGATTCTAGGGAAGTTTTCTGGGCAACTTCTGTGCAGCCAAGCTCGAAAAGCGCAGCTTGGATGGTTGTGTGGTGAGATGGATTGGAAACTGGCTGAAGGACAGAGCCCAGAGAGTTGTGGTCAGTGGAGCAGAGTCTAGTTGGAGACCTGTGGCTAGTGGTGTCCCCCAAGGGTTGGTCCTGGGTCCAGTGCTGTTCATATATTCATCAATGACCTGGATGAAAGGATAAGAGTGTAGCCTCAGCAAGTTTGCTGATAGAAAACTGGGAGGAGTGGCTGCCATGTCAGAAGGCTGTGCTGCCATCCAGTGTGACCTGGACAGGCTGGAAAGCTGGGTGGGAAGAATTTAATGCAGTTCAACAAGGGCAAGTGTAAAGTACTGCATCTGGGGAAGAACAACCCCATGTATCAGTACAGGTTGAGGACTGATCTGTTGGAGAGCAGCTCTGGGGAAAAAGATCTAGGAGTCATGGTGGACAAGAGGATGACCATGAGCCAACAATGCGCCCTCATGACCAAGAAGGCCAATGGCATGCTGGGCTGCATTAAGAAGACTGTGGCCAGCAGGTTGAGGGAGGTTATCCTCTCCCTCTTACTCTGTGCTGGTGAGGCCCACCTGGAGTACTGGGCACCCCGGTTCAAGAAAGACATGGAGCTATTGGAGAGAGTCCAGCGCAGAGCCACAAAGATGATTAAGGGAGTGGAGCATCTCCCTGATGAGGAAAGGCTGGAGAGCTGGGTCTCTTTAGCCTGGAGAAAAGGAGACTGAGAGGTGACCTCATTAATGTCTATAAATATGTAAAGAGCAAGTGTCAGGAGGATTGAGCCAGGCTCTTCTCAGTGACATCCGGTGATAGGACAAGGGGCAGTGGGTGCAAGCTGGATCATAGGAGGTTTTGGGTAAACATAAGGAAGAACTTTTTCACAGTGAGGGTGACAGAGCACTGGAACAAGCTGCCCAGAGAGGTTGTGGAGTCTCCTTCTCTGGAGACATTCAAAACCCACCTGGATGTGTTCCTATGTGACCTGATCTAGGTGATCTTGCTCTAGCAGCGGGGTTGGACTAGATGATCTTTACGGGTCCCTTCCAACCCCTAATGTTCTGTGATTCTCTAAACGTCAGTTTTACCTCATGTAATTAATAATGTAACATGAGAAATTGGTTTATTTTCAGAAATTATTAAACAAAATTTTCTCAGCTGTTTTGCTGACCTTAGGAAGCCTGTTGTAAAGCTATCCATTTTAGGTGAGCTTGCTAGAGATTCAGGCATTATTCAGGGGAAGTTTGCAAGTTTAATCTTACCTCTAGCTGTTTTGATCAAGAGTTTACTTCTGATGGTGTCTTTCAAAGTTTTTTTAATTAATTGATCTGCAATAATTTTTACTATATTAACAAGTGTCACTATTAATGTTTTATTTCATATTAAATAAATTTAAATAGGTATTGTATTGGCTATTTAAGTTGAAGCAGAAAAAAATCTGGTAGTTAAAAGAACAAAAGACTAGCACAGACTCTGTTTCCAGTCATTTTCTATTAGATTACAATTGTTCTGATTTTCTTATGCATTTTCATGGAAAAAATATTTTATCAAAATTGGAGAAGGAACGCCCCTCAAAACAGCAGACATAACCACCCAGCCTTTGCAGATAGCAGCTCTTTTAACACAATTCCTTCCCTCCTCCTTTCAGAGAATTTGTGTGCTCAAAGAGCAACCCTCTGTTACGCTGTGCTCAGTAAGGGTTAATACATACTGACTTCAAGTCCTACATGACTCAAATAATCATCTGCAGTGCTTGTGATCATGTGCTTGGAGGTTTATGCTTTAAGCTATCCAAATATCAGATAATCCTAGAACATTGCAACAAGAGGTGCAAAGCAAGTTTTATGATTTAATTCTTTCTGTTTCTTATACAGTCCATTTAGGTTTACACTGTTGCCAAAATCCTAAACAGCTTTGTGTTTGAAGGGGTTTTGCTGTGTTTCATACACTGTCTAGCTCAGTATCCATCAGAGTAAAACTTACTCAACCTTTATGCAGTTACAGAAAATGCATTTGTCTGGTCAGTATTTACTTCAGGTCTGAGATTTATGTCAATGACTGTCCTTAAATTTCTCTCAAGATACAAGCTGGCATCTAAATTAGTATAGTGCACCTAATCTTAGGTGGCATTCTTGTGTTGAAACATAGGTGACTGATGGACTCTGTTATGATCAAATGAAAACCTCTGGTAATGGGATACTGAGCCACTGAAGATAGTGGTTTATCACTTGTTTACAACGGGCCTCAGCTTGCTCCATAGGGCATGCAAAATCTCTGTGCTGAAAAACCACCCCTAAATGTTGATGGAATGACTCAGGTGATACAGTGGTCAAAAGGTAGAATCTTCTTCATATTTAATGAACCATTGGTGCAACCCAAATTAAATGCATAGCCTGTTCTAATCTTCCTTGTGCCTATAAGATTAGAGAGAGTGTGTGGTTTCCTTAGCAAAATCTTAGTCTAAGAAAATTCTGTCTAGGTTTTATATTTTGGGGGGTGGGAATTACGTCTTGCACCTGAGAGGAGGAAAATGGTGTGCTTCTAGGTGAGCTTAGGACTCTGTTTTTCAGAGGAGTTAAAAGCTTGCTATAGGCAAACCTTGAGGAAGAGCTGAACTATTTTCACAGTATTCTACATAGTTTGATTAAATTTGCATTACTCCAGAGTTGCCCAAGAATTGTGATGTTTTGGAAATGCTGCAGAGAAATATTTAAGCAATTCTTTGTTTGGTGCTGTTTTTACTGATGAGTATTAACTGAATGGAAGAGAAAAGAAATCGCCTCCTAGGTATGTACCCATTAAAGTTGTTTTTAAACAAACAAACCCCAAACAAAACAAAACAAAAAACCTCAACAAAACTTATTTGGATATCTCTGATATTGCAAGAAGACAGGAGGGTGGGTATCGTTTGACAAAGTGAAGCTTAACTGAGGAATAGGAGTAGTCCAATGGGCAATCTGGGCCTTCAGAGACCAGAGTTCAGTTCTTGTTTAACCACAGACTTCTTGTATGACTTCCTGGCAAGTCATTTAATCTAGCTTGTGCCTTTGGGAGTATCTTGTTTTACAGATAGGGAACTGTCTCAGAAGGGTGTTGAAAATAAAATCCATTAATGACTGCGAAATTATATAAATGCCTTCAATATGCTGAAACTTGGCCATGGTTTCAACATGTTTTTTTTCGTCTGAAAGTATGTCTGGTTTTATGGATGGTTGCCTTTTGTTCCCTGAAACAGGCTACTTAATATGCTTTATTCATGCCTGGAGTTCTTCATGATCAGTGCAGCTTTCCAGCAATCATTGTACTCATCTCAATACGTTGCCGCATAAGGATTGTTTTAGTAATATAGAAGGTGTTTAAAGTACCTTTACAATTAATCTTACTTGCACTTACTAAAACTCTGTATTTTAAGAAAAGTTGCAGCAATAACACTGGGCCAGTAACAGGATAAAATGCTTTGGTGATCAAATATTTTGCTCAGTGATAGTTGTTAGATCTTTTGTTGTGTGTAGAGATGTGGCATGTATGCGCGAGGCACATATTTTGCAATATATCTTGCTTTCAGCAAAGCTGCTCTTATATCAACTCTGCTGTCTCATTCTTAGTTTGCATCTCACCTTGTTCCCTGTTGTCCCTTTGAACAGCCATGTCTTTTTAGATACCTTCTCATAGTATTTCTCTGCATGTATAAATACTTGTCTGCGTTCAGAGAAGTTATTTATAGTCAAAGAGAAGGGTCAGAATCAGAGCTGCCGTGATCAGGCTATTTCCGTTGCATTCAAGGATGTCTGTTGTATTCAGTTGAATTTGGCCAGTCTTTCTATTTCTGGTTACGTATGTGTTCGGAGGGCATTTCATGTGTGATAACTTTCAGAGTGTTTGGTGAAAAATTAATGGAAACTTCAGGTTGTGCTATATGCATCTTTTGTTACTTATTTATAACATGATGTTGCATAGTCTCCACCTTCTTCTGAGTGTAATATAATATGCAGCTTGAAAGAAAATGCATGCAGTTTGTATTCTAGTAATCTGACTGTTTTGGAAGTAGTTATACCATTATGTTTCTAGGCATTAAATTAGAAATGTTTTATGCAAAATTGGAATTGAATCAGTCCTTTTCATTTCATACTTGCTTTGATACATGAAAGACCAGAGATCAAAAGAAGGATTCCTATCAGTTTGGGGGATTCTGCTTTTTTGGGGGTGTTCTTTTCATATGTAAGGTCAGCTGAGGCAGCTGGGCTGCTTGCAAAACTACTAATTTATGTGACTGATGAAACTGTCAGCATAGGTACTCACTGAGATGAAATTGTGGGTATTTTATAAATCTGAAAATAAAAATATGTCCATTTCATTCTCATTGTTGTTAGAATATTTTAAGACTGAAACATACTTTCATTGTAAAAGAGACTCCCTTTTATGAATAATTAACTCTGCTTAGAGCACCAGCAAAAATTCTGAATCAAAATCAGTAAGCAGCATTTTTAATAAATTGAATATTGAAAACAGTCCACTTGGTGGGCAATGGGAACTTGGGTTTGGGAACGAGTCTTTTTCCTGAGCTGCTTCCAATATTGCTTGTACTTAAATGGGCAGAACAGATATTTTTGTGATGGTGGTCACTAACTCCTCCAGTTGTCTGATTCTTCTGCAGTATTGGTATAGAGGTTTTGTAAGTGTGTGCACACACTGGGATTTGAACTGCATAAAGTATTTTACTGAAAGCTTAACCAAACAGTATATAGTGCTGATATAAACAGAGTATTAGACATGCCTGTCTTTAATACAGCCATCTGTTTAGTGCTATAGCAGTTTTTCAAAAGGCTCCCTCAGCATAGACATCAAAGTCTATTCATGCACCTGTGCTTCTGATCTTCTATTATTTTTATTTAAAAACTGCAAAGAGGAGAAATATTTCAAGATCAGTAGCTTTATTAAAAAACAAAACAAAAAACAAATTAAACCCAAAACAAACAGCCCCTCCTTCCCTGAAATTCCCCCACAAAACTCATGCTGCCAGTTCAGAAACTGTTAAAAATGTCTTTACTTAATATTCAACACTTTATTTTTGGAAAAACACTCAACCATGCTTTCATTTTCCTCTCCTCTGAGTAACCCCTGGCCTTGCTAGCACCTATTTCCTGCCTTGTCTATTTACAATACAGCTGCTGAGATCATTTTCTTGGTCTGCTGATCCGATGACATCAGCCAGACCTGTGAACTCCTCTACCGGCTTGCTCTTGAATGGCGCAGAAGGGTTTTTATGAGAAGCTGGTTCATGGAGGGAGGAGCTTGCATCACCCAGATACATTCAGCAGCTGTGGCCCAAAAGAGGGAAACAGCAGAGGTGACCCCTCTTTTAAAGGGTCCTCTCTGGTGATGAGAGAAACCTGGAGACAAAGAAGGTGGCCCCATGAAGCTGCTTACTGAATATAGATAGGCCAAGCCTGGCATAGCCAGGATATTTTGGTGTCTCCTTCCTTTCCTCATTTACTTGCTAATTTGCAAAGATCAACAGATTGATCTCCCGAGTTATTAGCGTGAATTGATGATCTCCTGGTTGTCATCTTATTCTGGCCTGGTGCCATACCCTGATGTCACTGCTGACTTTAGAAAGCAGCTCGGTGTCATTTGCTGACTTTGGCAAAGCAAGGCTCGCCTTCCCCTATCCTGGCAGAGCAGCTGGCACGGGAGGAGGAGGAGGGCTGTGATGGGCTGGGAGAGGAGGTGGCCACAGGTCCCTAGCTACAGGTCCCACCTGTGGTTACCTCAGTGTAGCAGAAGCATCAGGAAGGTTCTAGGGTTTCTGCCCATGGAGAGCAGGGCTTGTCTGGACTCCCATGATGAGGCACGCTCCCTTGTTTTCACCCTGACTCCATTTGGTCTGGCTCTGACAAGGATCCATAGTTCTTCAGCTTTTTCACCTGGTGAAAGAAGGGGCTTTCTGGGACACATCTCCTTTTCCCATTTTCTCTCCTGCCCCATGTACCCTGATTTGGTACACAGCAGGCCTGATTTTATCAAGTCCCTTGTGAGTGTCAGGGCCCAGGGATGCCAACAGGGCCCAGGGATGCCAACAGGGCCCAGTGTCCCTGCCTGGTCTCCAGGGCTCCCCCACCCTGCCTATGGCCCTGGACCCCTTGTCAGCACCAGGGCCATCAGCCCCTGCCCCAGCAAGGGGCCAAGCTCCAGCTCCTTGCAGCCCTGCCCTGCCCATCTTGGTTTGGACCTGGCCCTGGACTGCCCCCAGGCCCAGGCAGGTGCCTGATGCCGAGGGCGCAGACTTCTCTGGTGNCCCAGGGATGCCAACAGGGCCCAGTGTCCCTGCCTGGTCTCCAGGGCTCCCCCACCCTGCCTATGGCCCTGGACCCCTTGTCAGCACCAGGGCCATCAGCCCCTGCCCCAGCAAGGGGCCAAGCTCCAGCTCCTTGCAGCCCTGCCCTGCCCATCTTGGTTTGGACCTGGCCCTGGACTGCCCCCAGGCCCAGGCAGGTGCCTGATGCCGAGGGCGCAGACTTCTCTGGTGCCTCCCTGCTCCTGGCTGTAGTTCTGAGTCACAGCACAGGTCTGGGCAGACAAGGCCCCTTGAGGCACTCTGGCAGTGGGCAACAATTTAATCTGTGTGCTTTACTTCATAAAATAGAATGAAAATGTAGTATTCATGTACACGACATGATTTCAGAGACAGGGTGAAGCAATGTGACAACTGCTATGTGACAGTAAGAGCTATCGATTACGTAGTGTTTCAGTTGCAGTTTAATTTTTGAGAGATGACTGCAAAAATTCTGTAATGTGTGGGGCACCATTAACATACTCAAATCCATCAGCATTTGCTGATGAAAAGTGTGGTAAAATACAGGAAGATTTTTAACAAGATCTTCATTGCAGTGCCTAAATGTACAGGAGCTTGTTCCCACAGCCTGTGAAATCTTGAAGATACAGCAGCTTGATACTGAGTGCCTGTATTTCATGCTGGGTGAAAGTGATCTCTATAAGAGCACACTCTTAAAAATCTACCAGGATGGTGCAGAAAGCAATTCTGTATTTCAGAAAAAGAGGATAAAGCATGTATTTCTTTCTCCCAGTGGGGCTACAAAGGGAGTATTATGAACACGTGTTAACTGGCCGTATGAGCTGTGTGTGTTTTCACTTCCCCCATTATGTGACCAGAGCTGATCTGTCTCGCTGGGATCTAAATAAGTCACAGTGTTGTTTTTCACATTTGCATAGCTGGACTCGGTATAAATTAACAGTAAAAAAAGTTATTTGATACTGTCACTTTTTAGATTTCTTCCATGTCTGCTTAGAAATACTAGTGCAAATGTATGGCAGAACAGAGCTTTAAATATCTGGTTTGTAAAATTCACTGGGGTCAAGCTTTCCAAGTGCGAAGGGCACACATTTGTTTTTAATGAAGGTGCAGGGTCCCCTTTGCAAAAGGAGGCTCTGTCGGTAGTGAACTGTAGACCTGCCCATGTGTCCTGCCTACACCTTGGCTTCACAAGTTTTGGAAACTTTTTGTTTCCTGCATGTGCGGTCACTTACTTTGGGAACCATTCTAAGTTTTCTTCTAATTCTTTTCTTGATTGCAGATTGACTTGGAGCCGGAAGGGAGAGTTTATGTCATCATAGACCTTTCAGGATCGTCAGGTGAAGGTAGGGACTTCTCAGTATTTTGTTATTCTTTCATGAATGAAATCTTCCATGTGTTTCTGCAATGAAAGTAAGAGGTGGTGCTGTGCCAATATCCTCTCAAATCTGTATGAACTCAGGTCAAAGTGAATACGTTTTGATGAATCTGTCTGTGAGTCAGTGAGCAGTTGCAGTTCATCTTACCTTCTTAATCAACGACAGTAACAATACTGGCTAAAAGGACAGTGATATTCAGTTTCCAGAAGAAACTTCCAAATTCTTATTTTTGGAAGAATGCTAACCATTATGTAGGTAAAAATGGTAAGATGTTTAAAGTGAAGGGAGGGGAAGAGTTTGTTTATCAAATTATTCTAATAGCTGGTATTTTTCCACTATTTTTTTTATTTTTCAAGTAAAGTAATGACCAGAACATAGTAATGATACAACATAATTTCGGTTTTATGCCACAGCAAAACCCAAACAAACAAAAAATAAGACTGGAAAAGAAATATTTATTAAATTCTTAAAATACTGTTCTGCTATTAAGTGTGAACAGAGTCAGGTAGTATATTTTGGGAATAATATGATTTGTGAAGAAGCAAATCTATGTATCCTAGTCATGTTCTTGATGACAGCCTGACCTGCTGAAATGGCCTAGATGGCTAGTTTAGGTTTGGTTATTTTAAATTATGTCCACTGATCAGCCTTCCCCAGTAGCTCATAGAGCTCAGGTAAATGAGGTTATCGTTGGTTCACAGTGCATAAAGATTCACATAAACCCTGACAGGAGCTGAAACAGAAAATGCTATAAAATAAAATGAAATTATTTTGCCTGGCACAGTTGAGGAATGGCAGAACAACAAGTTTGTATTTCTGTTTTTTTGTAAGGAATTGCTGAGCTCTGATCAATTCCTAATAGTAGCTTGCCACAACACTTATTACTATAAATCCTGAATTTTAAAAACAAAGCGAAATACTATTTAGACTTCTTATAGCCACATGTTGTGCCCTCATAAGATATGCTCTGCCTTTGTTTTTTCTTGCTGCATATTGAGGAAAATATCAGTTAAATAGTAGCTTCCACACATCTTGCTAATTGGCATGCCAGTGATGTGACTAAAATGGGATTAAGGGCATTGATGTGGCTCTGTCGTAGGGAGGTAGATGTTCTTCCAACCTTCCCATGATAGTTTTGATACCCAGAGGAGTATAATGTTGCTATTCCATCACAAGATGCGTTCAGGTGTGTCAGACTGTCAAAGGGCAGGAAGAATGGTGTTATGTTATTCTTCTAAAGTTTTTTCAAACTCTATAACCTTTTATACAGGAGAAGAAAAAAAATAGCTATGATAGTGTCTCCTACATTATATGGGGCATTAGTCTGTGACACTTGTAAGGTGCTTGGAAAGAAATTTGCCGATCTAGAATTTGTGTTGCTACGTTAGTACTGAAGAAGAGCACTCAAATGGAAACAGGCCGCTGAAGGAAACCGGCTCCTGAAATGCTCTTACGGGAAGCCCTTGGGAAGACCAAGAGGCTTTAGTCAGGGTGAATTTTGTAGAACCCTGGAGAAATTGATGTTGCTTACAAAATGCAGTAGGACTTGTATAGTTTTAGAACTTTCCTATACAATTAAATAACTATGGAAGAATGTTGTGTATAAGTACTGCAAGCATCTTTAGGAAAGTTACAGTTTTCCTCACAAGGGAAGTTGGACCAGGTTTGTGCAACAGTTCATAAACTGCTTTTGTGATGTTTTGTTAGTGATGTTGTGAAATTCTATTTTTAGATGACTTTATTAGGGCTGAGGCCTAGCTAATTTCGGGTGAGTCTCCTCTTACTTCATCTATCTTAGTGAAGCGCCTAGTTCAACATAACAACCGTGTGCATCCTTCTGTAGTGAGCAGAAACACTTAACCCATATGGAAAGTAACTTATTTGATGTGTTTCAGTAATGCCTATTTGATCTGTGTATATATACATACATAAATACATATGTAAATAAATTTTATATGTATTTTATGCATTTCAATGGGGCAGTTTGCTATAGTTGATCTGTATTCATTGACTTTAAAAGGAACATAATACCAAGGTTGGACTAAACGCATGGCTTTTGAGTGGCTAGGGTTGATTGAGGTAATTGCTACTCTGCTATTTGTTAACCAGAATCTTGGTTTTGAGCTCCAGTCTTCATTTTGTATAGCAGTAGAGTACATGGCATTCTTTTTATGCTGCACAAATGAGTATCACTATTTCACCTGGAATTCTTGAGGGGGAAAAAAATGGCAATTTATGAAAACAAAAATACCTGTATCAACAATTTTGACTGGAGGAAGCAACCATGTTGCATGTTTCTCTGTTAGCAGTTTTTCTAAAAAAATAAAAGGCAATAAAAACTCTTAGGCATTGTGGTGTAGTATATATACTTGCCAACCAGTATTGTCTTTTAGTTGTGTACTGAAAATTGGACTTGTTTCTTCTATGTGATATATGCAGGTTTCTAGTTATCAGCAGTCAATAATGTAACTTCAGTTATCTGCCACTCTAAAGGATTTTTAAGATAGATAACCAAATTCTCTCTTGGTATAATTGACTTGAGATTAGTTGAATCCATTAATATGGGCAGAAGAGTTTTGTCCTTGACTAAATTGCCTCCAAAAGGCAAAAGTTCTAATTTTGCAAGTGAGCTATTATGTGTATAAAGTGCTATATAAATTAAAGGTTTGGATATAAAATCCTAAATGGTGGATAAAGAAGAAACATTCTTATTAGTAGTATATTCTCAATAGTTTTATTAAGCTTTTACATAATATTGACATAAGATGTTGTTACTATATACCTCTTAAAATTCAATTATCCCTGAGTCCTAGCTGCCAAATTGCTTCGCCCTCTGCACTATTTGCACTTGCATGGCAGAACAATGAAAATAGTTCATTGCTATAAGCCAACTTCCTCAACAAAGGTACACGATTTCTCTTCCTCCTTCCCTCTCTTCTAAACTGAATTGTTCATGGACCCTCATCACTTGTGTGGTTTAGGTGTGTACAGAACAGATGAAAATACGACACATGACAAAGGGAGGTAAGGAGTACTTCTGCCTCTCCCTGTCACACTGACACAGAGTTGTTGAGAGCCACCCTTGGATATCACTATCAGCATCTGGCAGGTATTTTTATGTGGAACTGTAGAAAGAAGGGTTGAGTTGCTGACTTAACTACTTTCAATTTTTTTCACCTTCTAAAGACAAGCTACAAATCCACAGGAGGTTATAGAGCTGTGCCAGTTTCTATGCCACTTCCTATATTCTGAAATTTCTTTCAGAAGTCACCTGAAGGAGAAGCTCTACTTCTCCCATCAGGAACCGCACACTTGTTATAAGACAGCGTGGGAAGCCCAAGGCCTTAGGCTGCTCTCCACTGGATATCTTGTGGCACTACCAACTCTCTCAGTGGATTTTTCAAATCCCAGGAAATTTGGATTTGTTCTGAAAACTTCATTTTCTAGAACTTGCTCCTGTTCAGTTTTAGTGTTTGAAGCAGAAAAAGGTTTGAAAATGCTGAAGTCTGAAAACTGGAAAGCAGGCTACATAAAAATCCTTTACAAGAACAACAACAAACCCAACAGGAATGTTTTTTAGCATCACCTCTTTTAGACTAATCCTGTTTTGGAGCCTACTTATAGCTTCTCAATGTTTGCTCTGCACTGAGAGAGGGAGGGTAACTATTTACTTTAGCAATCTTTTGTAATTTCTTTAATAGGAACTGTCTGGCCCATGTACTGAAAAGAAAGTGCTAAATAAACTGTATCACACAGAAGGTGATGTTCTCAAAAGTTAAGATTGAAATTTTTCTGCTAAAATTTAAACATTCCCATATTGCGCTTCCAAAACCAGTTCTGCAAAATTAACTTTAGCAGACTTTGATGATATGGGCATAGGAAGAGAAAACAGTTCTTAAAACACATTTTTGAAATTCTCTTGTGATTCAGGTCTTTACACTCTCTATGCCAAAATTGGTCTGCAGGGGATTTTACCTTCTACAGGTTATTTAAAATTACTCTGTGCATTCAGCATAAATATGTATTTGTTTCCCAGCTTTATCAGTGGAAACTTCCCAAGTGTGTGTTTGTATGCACTAAGGTATCCATTCACAGGCTGAAATAATTGCAACAGTTAATCAGTAAAGTTCTATTTATTAAAATATTTGTTTATGATTTTAAGGATTTATTTTTTTTTTTAGGTTTTGACAAATACTNGTTAACTTCATTGAGCCATGTACTATGCTATATGCAAAGCAGATAGGATTTTGAAGAATAAGCATTTCTGATAACTTGCTTTTGGGAGACCAAATCAAAATATGAATGGTTGTTGTTAACTCTGCCGTAATTATTTTGTCACACTTGCAAAGCATATAATCAGTCAATTCTGCTATTAACCAAGCATCTGGTAACTCCACTTTATGTATGCATTTATAAGAAAAATAAAGTTTATAGTACACCAGTGTTTGTAAGAAGTAATTAGATTGGGAAAGGTCTGTCATGTTTATTTCTTATTACTTTGCAAGCTGGATCTAATGATTGCACGGGTTTTTAGTCTTGTGCCTTCAACTTCTGCCAGGGCTATGGAGAAGGGTGTGTCTGTTGATCCATTGTTCAATGAACAGGAGACTGTAAGATGTGTTGTCTTACTCATTTCACCAATACTGCTTGCTGTCCGAGGTCATACTGATTTTTCTATATTAATACATATGCTACAGCAACACTGAATTATTTCTAGGGTGAAATGCACTCATTGACTGATTTATTGACATGCTTTGACAGTATTTTTTCATCCATTTTAGAGCTTAAGAGTTTCGAGTAAAGCCTTTTTTGAATGATTTCAGAAATACTTAGGAGCTCTAGTCTAGCTGATCAAGATCCAAATGCAAGCTGAAAGTTTAAAACATAACTGATATGACCAATGACTCAATTTATAAACTGGAATAACAAATGGCCGTGGAGTGGGTGAGAGAGGTAAATTACCTGAGGAATTATTAAAACCATTTTCAACAAAGTCGGTTTTATGTAGACTGAAAGACAGATGCTGCTATACTTAAAAGCTTGTTACTTCGCTGCTGCATTTGTCATTCTAGACTTCTTTGTTCTTTGGAATTGCTGGTTTATGTATAACAGTTACTTATGGTAGCCTTCTACCAATTTACAAATTAAGTTACCATTTGCAGTATGTCAGTATTGAATCAACTGTAGAATAACTTCAGAATGACCTTGACATGTTAGGTTTTTTCTTAGCTGTATTTATTATATCTGTTAGATGTCCCAGTTTGCATTGTGCAATTGTCTTTCTATACCATTAGAGGTTCCCCATCATAGAGGAGACAGTTGAATTGCAATAAAACACCACAGCTCATGCTGGAGGTGGTAGGTACTACAGAAAGCAGCCTGTTGGAAATTCTTGGTTATGTCTACAAGTTATGTAGTTAGCAAGGGTTACATCTTCTAAAACATTAATCTTCAGATTCATCTACTCGTAAGATACTTAAGTTTCATAGGATAGAGAGGTTAAGGTGATAGCTAACAATAAAGCCTGTTAGCTGAAGTGGTAGCAATATTTTGTGAATGCAAAACATTTTGTTCAGGTTGATCATTTGGTCTTTTGCATCGAAATATCCAACAAAGAAGTTCTTAGACTTCTGACTACATCAGATTATGTATTTTAACGTTTAAATCAAGATATATCAGCTAAGAGGTTTCCCAGTTTTTAGCTTGTTTACTTGAAGGCTGTCAGTTTTGCAAATACAATTATTATTGCTGCTGGATGTATGTTATGGCAGAAGTTCTGCAGGAAAAAAAAAAGAAAACAGTATCAGTAGAAGCAGGGTTGCCATTTTGGGACATTCATGGTGCTCTTGAAAGATTCATCAGGCAAACCATGAAATAGTTTCTGATAGCCATCAGCTACTGATCTTGGAGCTTGAACAGGCTGTGAAAGATTGCTTGTATTTGATAAGAATTTCCAGTATGTGACTTCAACTGAATATTCTTTCAATAGGTGAAAAGCAGCTCACCTCTTCCTAGAAATATTTATCACTTTTTTAGAAGGTATAAATGATACTTTATTCCCACTGATAGATCTCTTCCATCAGGATGTCTCTCTAACCCACTTTAGCTGTTCATTCTAGCAGCAGCATCTCTACCTAAAAGAAAGTTTCAAGTTAATCAGGTTTTCATTGAAAATAATTCCATTTTAAGATTTTAAAACAGGCATCAATCTTCTTTGTTGTATTAGTTTTTTCTGTGCTGGTTTAACCACTTTGTTTGTAAAGGTTGCTTCTTCTAGATTGTTTTTGTTTGTTTTTTAAATGAGAATGGAGAACCTCTTTTGTGATAACCTGTGTGCTTATGGTAAACACATGGAAAAGAAGAATCACAGAGTCCCTTAACAGCTTCACTGCAGAGACTTTCTCTTATTTTGCAGCCCAAATTTGATTGAGCATTGAACAAACACGCGTCCTTAGCTGCTTCTGTATTTTAATGTCTGAGAGGAAGTAGATGTTTTGAAAGTGGCTTAGGGAGAGCCATATAGAGTCTGAGGAGAAGCACTGCCTACCCCAGCAAACCTCTGCAGCTTCTTCAGAGCTGTAGGTGAAGCAGAAAGGATCTGCATGAATAGATCTGTTGTGGCATTGGGACAGGCAGTCTTCCAGAGATAATATGTAAGGTATCTGTGAATGAAGGGTGCTGCATAATGTCTGGAAAGTTGTTTACTAAGACTCAGCAAGCCACATGAACATTACGTTTTCAGACTTAATGCTGAGGCTTTTTGTGGGAGTTAAAATAGTCTGAAACTGAACTGGCTGTGCTAACTGGATGATTTCCCTCTTCAGTTACTTGACTCGAGTAGGTTTGTGAGTTAGAGCTCTTTCACAAATGCAGCTCTCTCTGAAAGTTCGCAGGAATATTGTATGCTCAGGGAAAGAGGCTTTGCAGTGTCTGTATGGTATAGATCTTCTTTCCCAGTGTAAAGCAAAATATCTAGTCAGAAACCAGGCACACATTTGTTGCTCTGCTCTGTTCAGTCTTAGTAAGAAGGACTCTGTTTCTCCTGAAGGCCTAATCTCATGTTTTTATTAATAGCTTTGGTAGAGGTAGGATGCTACACTAGCTTTTTGGTTTTCCTTCTGTAAGCTTCCGTGCTTTAATGGAACCAGAACCAACTTCAAATGTAATCAGAATCTTTGTTTTTAAAACTCATTCTGCAGAGTATTAACTGAGAACTTATTTCCTTTGAAGCTCTGGTTTTATGTACGTAGGGCTTGGGAGATTTTTTCCCATTTCAGCTTTTCATTTCTTCAGTACCAAAAGAACATCACTCATTCAAACAGGTGAGGAAAAAGGGTAGAATTAAAAGAAGCTTAAACTGGTTTGTAAAGTGTTCTGCTATGCCTTCATTTTCCCTTCTTAGAAGGGATAATTCAGAACTATTACTAATGTGTCTTTTGTCTTAGGTTTGATTTAATCATACCTCTTTGCTGTAATGTGGATGTTTATTACAAAAATGAATTTTTTTTTCTTGGTTCCTTTCTTTCTCTTCTTGGAACTATTCATCTATTTTATGGCTGTATTTTTATGACTGTTTTACAACTGCAAGAAACCTTTGCCCATCCAGATTGTGAGTTTCTAGTTTGTTTATTTAAAACAGCCACAAACAACAACAAAATACACACACCCTCAAGCATTGCTTTTATACTAATACGGAAACTTGAAAGTTATGATGGTCAGCAGACAACTTTGTCATATCTCAAATTATATCTCACTTTAAATAAATTTCTTGGTTTTCCCCAAATCTGTTAAAATATGTTCATGCCAGTATATATCTGTAATTCATCTGACTCTGGCGTGTATTTACTTCTTGGTGTGGTAGGTGATGTGTTTCTTCTGAGACAAAATTTCACTTGTTGATAGCATGACATCTGAAAGCAGACATTTGTGTGTCATTACTCAAATGACAGTAACTGTCAATCCTGAGAAGAGGAGCTGTGAAATAACAGTGCGAGTCCATATTAAGTTCTTGGAAGTCAGTGAATAACTTGCAAGAACTGTAATGGCACAGGCATTTGGTTGGAAAAATGAATGTGACGGGCTAACTGTTAAAACCCAAAATTCTTTGTAAAGGTATCAGTGCAAATGCAGGTCAGCACCTGGTGACAATTCAGTCTGTTGGTGCATAATCCTTTTAAAGTGCATAGCTTCGTGAAGAGGTTCTCCAAAGGGTGCTTATGTAATTTTGACTCTGTGGCAAATGCTTTTTTAACGAACATCTCTCCGTGGATTTATAGCCATCCCTTGGATTGTATCCAGTTAGCTGATTGAACATCTGGTAAGCATTGTGTGTTTGTAGTAAGCCCTTACTGTATAAAGCTGGCTCAAGCTCTTCAGGCAAATATTGATGACCTTTTCTTGGCAGGCTTCTAGCTGTTTGCCAAAACAAGTGCTGCACGGGGAATAAGGCACTGGTAGAAGATTTGGTTTAAAGGTGCCTTTGTATTGTACTGTAGAAGTTTGTACTTGTTTAAGGAAAATCGTGTTAGACTGAAATAGAAAAGTAATGAAACTCATATACATACCATATTCCAAACTGCTGTTCCTCTCTTCTCCATTTATGTAGTAGAAGCTCTGATTTCAATATGTTGGTTTTTTTCCCTAACAAAATTGAGCATGGCCTTTGGAATAGGTGTGTTCGGTTTTACTACTTATGCCTAGTGTGTTTTTTGAAGAAAACTGGAGAAGAGTATCAAGTTAAAAACTATGATGGTGTTTTCATATATAAGTGAAACATGAACTGGTAAGAAGATCTGAAATACAAATACACTTTTGGAAATCTGTTTATGGTTAGCTATGTCATAATAGAAGACAACATAGATTAATCCAGTGCTTATTGTATAGCATGATGTAATGTGAAAAATGCATATAGTTTGTATTTGTTTTGCTGTACTTGATAAAATACATCTATACTCCGTTATGATTTGTTAGTGTTTTGTTCTACACTTGTGTTGTTGCAGTTGTGTTCTGTGAATCAGTCTGTTCCCTCTTTACTCTTATGCTCCCCAACAGTAGTCAAGTCTGTTGATTGTTAGTATCATTGAGGAAAAATGTCTTGGAATAGTCTATTTTGATTAATTGATTAGGGGATGAATAGATGAGGTAATACGTAAATTAAAGCCATGTTCCTGGCCATTCCATGTACCAGTGAGGTTGTGAAAACTTGGGGAACGTTTATGTCTTTTGTGAACATCATTAGCCAAATATTTACTGCCTTCAGCATAGCCTAAAAATCTATGGCTGTCTTTTAAAATATGTTCTACACAGTGTAAGCAGCTGGAGTTTCAAAACCTATATGTATTTTTAGTATAGTCTGGAAAGGTTAAATTATTTGAGTACAGCTACAAACAGAAATCAATTTAGGAAAGTCCTTAGTAGAGGCTCAAAATCTTCATACAGGTATCTGCATATATGTGAATTGAAAAGAAACATTAAAAAGTATTGTCATACATAAAACAGAGGTGAA
>VYZX01004761.1:68606-81943 GCA_013401335.1 Brachypteracias leptosomus | reverse complement strand
GCAGGGCTCCAGAACGCATACCGGTTGCTCGGAGGACAAATGTCTTCCCCTGAATCCCCCCCATCCTCCTTCCTTTATAGTTGAGCTGACGTCATATGGTATGGAATATCCTATTCGTCAGCTCGGGTCGGCTGTCCGGGTTGTTTCCCTCCCAGATCTTGCCCCCCCCTGTACCTTTGGTGCTGTGTGAGCACTGATAGTCGTAACAAGGGTGTGTGTTATCAACAGGCTCTGGCTCCCAGTACTGCAGCATGAGGGCTGTATGGGGAAAATCAGCTCAGACAGACCCACTACAGTCCCGTGGTTCTTTGATCATGCACAGCTCTCGGCACCAGTGCATAGGAATAGTGTCTTCTCTTGTTCTGAATGCTAAACCAAACAAAGCTCGTTTTGTGCCTTCTTACAATGGGAGGAAGAGAGCAGATGACCATTAATTGCTTTGTTTGAATTTGGAGCTAATAATCAAAGTCAAACTTCTTTTTCTCCTGGTTACTGTAAGGCTGGATTGAATTCATTATCTTGCTGACTGGCCTGTAACTGCCTTCCCTGGCTTCCTGCTGAGCGGCTCATCCTGGCCCCGAGTGCGTTGCTTCCCCTTCCACTTCCTGCTGCCCTCGTCTCCAGAAGTGCAGGCAAGCCAAAGGCTGGACTTCTGGCTCCGGCAAAACCGATTCCTACTTTTGGATATTGGTATTCAGGGCTGTAATTTCCTGTAAATCCTTTCTTGCGGAGGTCTTTTAAAGCTGTGTTAGGATGAGTAAAAGCAGTGGCATAGATGACAGTATCAGTTGAACAGAAGAGGATTTTTTTTTTGTCTTGGAAAGGCTGCAAAAATACTTAATTGCTCTAGGGCAAAGTCACTGTTTTGGTGTGACAGCGAAACTGTGGCTGTGTTATTTGGAGTTCATTCTTAGCAGGAAAAAGTCGTTGCAAATTGTAATATATGTGGGGTTTTAAAAGTTTTAGGGGTAAATTAGCCTGCTTTTATTATAGTAATAATGAGGCATGGAGCTCTCAATCCAAAACACCACTTCTTGTATATTTTGTGTTTGAGAAGATAAACTGAAGAAGATCAGAATATGCAGGAGCTGCTGTTGTTAAAAGACTATTCAGGTTTTAAAAGAAAAATTAATCTTGCCATCAAAAAGATGGAAAAAATTTAGACAAAACTATTTCCATCAGTCAAAAGGAGATATATATATATATATATATATGTAGTTAAAATAATCAGTAAAAATAATTTAAACCTGAAAATTTTATTGTGAATGCCTGGAAAATGTTAGTGTTTGATATGTTGCATTAGAAAAACAAGGAGTTCTATTATGGTTTTATCAAACACATTCATAATCAATAATGGTCCTAATAGTATTGGTATATTTATTTATATTGATTTAGCATGTACCCTTTTTATGTTCAAATGACCGAGTTGCCTACAGTTTTAATTCTGGTTCATCATTGTTGCCTGTCTGGAATCTTCCTAGGGATTATAAATTATATAATTGAACTGGAAGATGCTAGAATACACAAAATGGCTTAAATTGCCTTGTCAGTTCTTGTTGCACTGTGTTGTGGTCTCACCTAAATATTGGTGCTCATCTTGGATCTTTATTTTGCACCTAGGTCTGCCCCCCCCAAACACATTCGTCTTGATTTGAATGAAGAAAGCCTAAACAATTTGTTTGCCATGTGTTTCCATCACAATTGGTGACAGACCTCCAAAATGATGCTTCCTTTATTGTTAAGTTTCAGATGGTTACATCTCAATATTTAAATCCCTTGCCAAAGAACAGTACTGTTTTATAAGACTGGGTTATTTGCTCTGATTTCCTGTTTCTGCTTATGACCCTGAGGTAATTTTTATATTTCTTGTGGCAAAAGCACAGAAATAGCTATTTGAAAACTAAATAAAAAGCCAGAAGAGAAAACAAGATGTTTTTAAGAGTTTCTGCCAGCAAGTAGTATGAAAAGCTTGCAAAAATTTAAGCAGAAAAACATTAATGTAATGAACTATCAGTGTTTTATCAATATCTATTACTTGAGGTATGAAAAAAATGGTTTTATAAACAAGTTTCAGGGCAGTAGGTAATGTAATTAAAATTAAAATACTATATAAACCATAATCTTGATACCATGGTCTTATTCCTTCTGCTAGTATCATTGATGTTCTTTATATGGAAAACAGCCAAGATTTCCTGTGTATGGTATTAATGGCATTTATATGGTATTTATCACTGTAGAATGTTTTATATGTTGCGTTAGTTTTACAACATCTTTTGATGTGTTTTTACGTGGAGAAACAGATAGGCTGCCAGACTGGAAGGATTATAAGCTAGTGGCTTGGTCAGTGAATACAGGAGTCAGGAAGCTGCCTTACCAAAAAAAGTATTCAATGACTTCTCCAAACTCATCAATTTACCCTATATCTCAAATCTCTTTGTGTGCGAACATTGTTATTAACTAGGACTGCCAGGGATAAAATCCATGGAAAACTGAATCAAGCAGATAAGGCTGCAAAGACTGGAGCATCTTGGAGCTGTGATTAATTCCTATGATGCCCATGCTCCTGGCCCCAATTCAGGCAGTCGGCCAATGTGAAGAAAAGGGCTACATAAAACTATTGGATACTTTGGTGTCGGATGCTATATGATTGTAGCCTTTTAAATCCTTTTTGTGAACAAGAGAGCACTGTTCGGAATCTAGAGAAAACTAACACTGGAAATGTTGATATTTCTGGGCTTATTTCTTTTTTTTTTTTTTTCCTCAATGTAGCACTTAGAGCCTCTAGGTAGTAGCTTTATTTTTTCCCTCTAACCATCTGACTATGGCAAATTACGAGACAGAGTTGCTTTCTGGGAGCGGGGCATTGCAGCTTGAGTTCAGCTTCTGAAAGGAGGGCTGTCAGTGTTGTGCTCCCTGTTTTATTATCACACCAAAACTTCTGCACAATATAAAACTAAAGAGCAATAACTATAAAATAAGAATTTGTGAATTGTGTATGTAGATGAAGGAAATATATCACATTATTCTCTCAGCTTAGAGGAAAAGCAATTGGCACAGATTCTGGTTTGTTCTACTTCCCAAGCCAGTCAGCTGCTGCTGAAGGATGAGACAAAGATCTGATGCGGAGTTTTTTTCCCATTGAATCGGCACTAGGCAGTCTTTTTAGTATATTCATTAATGCTTTTTTACTTTGGAAATGTATTAGAACCCATCGTATGCTTCACCTCTGACCTCCTTGAAAAGGAAATCAAGTTTGGAATATGAAGTCATGCAATAATACTGACATGAAAGTGAATAATTTTAAAGTTACTGAATTAGGACTGAATCTCTTTTCAGGATCCAGCGCTGTGTTCCTTATTCATGCAGGGCAAGTGGGGAATGCTGATATATATGGGCTGCAAATCAGGTCCTTCTTCCTATGTTTCATCTGTGTGACACAAATAGGGAAAAATCAGCAGCTTAATGAAAAGAGTACTAATTAGCTGAGGGTTCTTATGAAATGTTGCACATTACAGATTTAGTGTAGGGTATCAAACTACCTCCCTCTTGCCAAGGTTTTCATCCTTAATGCTAGTCACTCTAATGTAAGATACGGAGAGTGCAATTTCCACACTGCTTTACCTGAAAACTCTTGGAAGAATAGAGTGGTTGGTTATAAGAGCTGAAACAGCGTTTCAATCTGCATAAGGTCATGTTTGAAATAGGTAGCAGGTATACTTTTAAGGAGGTAGAAGGGTGATTCTGCAGGTCCTTCCTAGACTACTGCTTAGCTTCTTTTGTGAGAGAACTTCAAATGATTTGGGTTCATCCATGATACGTTTATAAAAGAAGACAACAAGAAGTTACTTAAGATGATGGAAGAAATACTTTTAAAAGTGAAAATGCTTGGAGGTGTTTGTTTTGCTCTTGTTATCCAGAATTCATATACCATTAATGTTTATTTCAGAGTATTTCAATTCATTGCTTTTACCTGAATGAAGCTGCATTCATTAATAGTACAGACAATGGATTTTGATTTGTAATTGATTAACTGTCTTGATGTGTTTGCAACAACTGAAAAATGCACTAGCACAAGCAAAAGCACACTATTGCTCCAAGTAGTTTTCCAGCCCTTTGTTTTCAATGGCTGGATGGCATTTAAGGTACCTAGGCAATGTAACAGATGCTGACTTCATCCTATATTGCTGTCATTGTAATGACTAATAGTGCTGATAAAAGGCAGTTGAGCATTTGCCTAGGGCATGGAAAACTGACTCTCTAGGGTGAACTGTACCATGATGTCAATGTTGTTTTCAGTGCATGGATTCCATCATGGCTCTGCATTTGTCCTGTCTTTAAATAGTTCTTGCTTTTATGCAGAACTCCTCTGTTCTGATATACAGTAAAAATCTTGTATCTGTGGTGGTTTTGCTGTGTTAAATTATAATTGGAACTATAGACAAAAACAGAATCTTAGTTTTAAAAAGGAATCTCTGCTTTTGCCATTGAGGGAATACTTGGGTGGCCTATGTGAAATCGGTTGGTGGTCTAACTCTAATTCCTCATGGATACATCAAAAACAAACAAACCAACCCCCTTTCATTATAAACAACACCCTTGCTGATACATTCAACATGGAACAAGAACTGAGCTGTGGAGGAATGAAATCCTCTGTGACCTTTGGATATGAGTTCTTCTGGAACACTGTCCACGTTGGTGGAGAAAATTGGACACTGCTGCACTGTTATGTTGTTACTGGATTTCAGAATCAGTGTACAAATACAGTTTAAGAACAGAATTCCATCCACTGTCTGCTCATTTCTGAGCAAGTGGAGGAAACTAGCCATAGGAAGTTAGATACTTAATTCCTTGAAAAGTAATTAATTTCACTATTAGCTTTCCTCATGCAATATATTTAAGTCGCACAAGATTTCATGCCATAACCAGTACTAATTAAACTAACAACCAGTAAATCATACGTGATTTGTGATTCTGCATATGAGGTTGTATTTTTGCAGTTCAGAGAGCTCTTCACTGCCAGTTGAAAGAAGAAAAAGAAGTGAGCGTAACACAGAACCACATGTGTTGTCTCCTGTTGGGTGTGGGTGAGGAAATCCACATACTGATTGATGGGAGCCAAATAAATCAGCTTCTTGGTAAGATACTTGAAAACTCTCTCATACACAGCACCATTAGATTTTAGCCAACTAGATATAAATCAAGAAGGCATATTATTTGTGACTGTATCTGGAGTTAAGCTTGCCACTTCTTCCAATTTGAAATAATGTTCTTTAAGGATCAGCAATCATGTCATATGCAACTGATCATTTTAATTTTGCTTATATCTGTTTATAATTGCTTTTCAAAAATTTGAGTAAGAAAAGTACTTTCCATATTAAAAAATTACACTTTTATCATTACTGTTACTACTTAAATTAACTTGAATGTGCATAAGAATAGGGCAGCATAGGATTTACAAGCATTGAGCCCCTAAATGCTATGTGAAATTTATTAATTTGCCAGTTGCTCATTAGGATTACGTCCATGTTGTTATAGCCAACTATTTTATTACTTGTTAAATAGATTGAATATGCTTAGGAAGGTATTAGTAAAGTCTACAAATGACTATCTTATACCAGTGTTCTTTAGAAAGATTCCTTAAGGTGAGGGTCTTCAGAAGTTATAATTCATTTTTCTCATTCCAAATGGTAATATTAAGAATTTTAACTGCCTATGGAATTTTAAAGTAGTTTCTGTTACTTGGTTTACATGCAGATCTCTGCCTAGGTAAGTTTATATTTGGTGTTTTCCAGTATGATTCTGTTTATTGAGAAATGGTATTCCATAAATAAGTGCTATACTGAATAAATATACTTAGATGTCAGTATACTCTTCCAGAAAAAGCGGAAATGATAGATAGTAGAATTGCTAGGTTGTATAAAATAGACTGAAGACAGAAAGATAGCAAAGAAAGTGTGACTTCTCTAATGTAGAATAGTCTTGTTCTTGTGTGTATGAAGTTTCAGAAACTGCAGAATAATATAATTATTTTTCGCCTATATCCAGAGGCTCTGTGGTCCCCTCTAAACCCATTGAGGTGACTAGGAATACAACAGATGGTGTGATTTCAGTTCAATTTTCAGTTCAATTTCACATTATTGAAACTTTTAGAGGCACCCCTCTGGACAGCTGTACACCAACAGCTGTGCAGCCTTAGAGCAGAGCACAAAGTATTCACCCAAACCTTTGTATCTGTCATCACTGTAAGAATGTTTCACAGTTTGTGTTTGAGGATGAGGACTCTCAGCACTGCAGTAGCTTTCTGGAGCTGTACACCCCTCTCGTGTTTGACTGAGAGCCTTTTTGTCTCATCCCTTCACATGCAATAACACTGTGGTGCTCAGCTGCTTCCTGAGCCTAGTAACCCAATGGAGTTTCTTGTTGCAGGATGTTTTACTTTAAACAAACCATCCATGTTTCTTCTGTTGTTTCCCAGTATTCTGTAAACCAGGAATCAGGAATGGGAGGTGCCCAAGCTCAGCGGTTGTGCAGCCGAAGGGCTGAGTGCTTCTGCTGCGCTTTCTCCAAAACCACTTTTATAAGCCCAGTGCAAGAAGGTATAGTGTAGTTTGATGAGACCTTCACCCCTGCACCTTCAGCAAGGATCCTATGTGATGAAACTTAATAAAATCAATTATGAGCATGCTGCTATGTCTTCAGTGTTAGCCAAAGATGTTTTTAGTGTTGGCTAATAAATTCTCAGTGACAGTGAAATTTAGCAGTAGTGGAAACATAACAGTGTGTTGCTGTTGTATGCTTAATAAGATCCTTTAAACTTCTAGTCTAAGTTGGCTTTCTCATTTGTATCCCTGCTTTCATTTCGGTTCCTGAAATGTCTGATTTTGTTAGGCATACCTTATATTTCATACACAAGCTGTGGATAAAACAGTACTTTCTTCAGTTATTTCCATGTAGAATGCTCTTCCTTGTGGAATAACTTACAGAAGAGAATAGAAATGCTGAGAAAATCAGATCCAGTTGGTGGAACTAAGTGTACATATTTCAAATTCTTATTCTCCAAACGAGGTTCAGGAGAGAACTCTTTCTTATATGAGGCCAGACGACATCTGCAGGTGCATCTGGAGGAAACACTTGTATCCTGTGTGTTGTGCTCTGTTTTTACTGGGCTATTATTATTGGTCACTGAAAGGCAAGATGCCAGAACTGGACAGGAAGTATTTTGTTTTTTCTTTCTATGAGAGTTTTTGACTAAAATATATCTTGCATGGAAGCATCTGAAAATAATACAGTTTTGTCAAAAGTCTTATTTCTCATCTTCTCTAAGCCATTTTTCCAAAAGGGTTTTTGTCAATCAAAATAAATAAGTCAGTTTTTTACCTAAAACTCCTTAAGAAGCATCGGGGTTTTTTTAAACTGATTTTCTTATAACAAGTGTTTCCACTCAGCTTTGCATTGTGAAAAAATAACTCTAGAACAGAAACTTCCTGATTGGTTTTTTTTTAGGAGGTGCTGTTCTAAATATAGGAATTGATGAAGGATATCTGAAGCACTTCATGTTCAGGTACATACTATTCAGAAACAGTGTGATGACAATTTGTGAAAACTGGAAGGCTGGATTGAAAAAGAAATATTCTATGGAAAGTCCATGTTCTTTGGGCCTGCTGCCTCTCATGATTTTTTAGTATGTTCTTCCTCCATTCCCCAGCATACTCTCTCCCTGGAAACAGCTTCAAAGCTCTCCCATGTTTCTGCATCTGTATTGCGTCCTTCCTAATGAAGAAGATACTGTTCCTCCTGGGAATCTGTTGGCTTGTTTCAAATGTGCAGGAGAATTGTCAAAGGTAATTATGCTCATACAAGCTCAGTGAAAATGAAATGGCTTGGTGGAGAAGGGAGGATCTTTGTGGAGAAGAGCTTAGAGGGAGTTCATTTGAAACTGGTAGGAAAGCAGACTTCAGTAATTCCAGGGTTTATAGAAGCACTTTTCTGTCATGGGTGTCTCCATTTATTTCACCTGCTGGTTTTCTAGGTCTCTTTTTTTTTTCAACAGCTTCTCTGTGAGAAAAAAAAAAAATGCTGATTACTTTGACTGCAAAGTATCTCAAAACAGATGTATTTTAAACACACAGGCTATTTATAACAGTCTCCTTCTGTGCACCTTGTAGCTGTTGATTTATCACTTTGCTGTCCAGGATGGATCCAGACGTTAGACAGTGTGCCTTCTTGCCTATGGCCTGAAGCTAGGCTTGTGCCCCTGATAACCACTCTTGTGTCCAAGGGGCTTAATACTTTGAGAGTTTGGCATGCTTCACTGAACTGAGAACATATTTCAATGCAATAGTCCAACCTTTGACACTGAATGATACACCACCCTCCTCTTGAAGACCTCACATAAACTCTGTAAATTATCCTATCTCATAAGATACAAATATCTGATCTGTACTTGTGATTCCTAGCAGTGGATGACTGAGAGCTTTAGGAAGCACATCTGTTGCTAGAGCTTTGACCTGTTCATCTCATGGAAAAAAAACATCTGCAGGGAACAAACCCAGTCTATTCTTCTACAGAGCATCCATCCAGCAAGACCACCAAATCTGTTCTTTAAACCTTCAGCCTTGAGTGGGTTTTGGATCATTCCCTATTGAAGTTTAGCTGATTTCTGATGGGTTTTTTAGTTACAGTAGTTGTTACTTTGGTACATGAATATTGTGATAACAAAACCAAAAATGAATTATTTGAAATAGGATGGAAGTTTCTATGGTACCCTTATAGATTAGGATTAATAGGATTATCACAATATACATGTAATCAATTGGTTTGATTTATACTGAAAAGCATCTGTGCAAATTCATTTCTTTTCGATCAAATTCATTGTGCTGGTGTCATAGTTGTACTGACTGCATAATTCAACCTCATCTGAATTTATGTGACTCATTAATATTTTGATTAGACTTTAATTTTTGTTATGAACAGCTCCTTTATTGAAATGATCTTGTTGTCTAGAAGCTGTTATACTAAAGGTAACAGGATAAATTTACATTATGTCACACAATTATAAGTTCTATTTTTTTGATTGCTGTATTCAGACTGCAGATGGTACTTTACAGTAATGGCTTTAGGTGGATGAAAGATCTTAGCCATGTAGGTAACTGCCCAGTCTGTTGTTGCCATTGGAAAACTTTCTGCAAATCCTGTTCAGTTTAATGCTGCTCCTCAGAGCTCAGTTTTAACCTTGGCGGGTCACTGGAGTGGTGTTTTTGTAGGCAGCATTCTAGAACTGAACCTATATAACTTTATCTTACAGGTGTTCAGCACCTTTCCAAGGGAGTAAACTAAACAGAACTACAAGTGCTCATCAGGTTTTGTGAAACAGGACTTCAACTTGTCGTCAGTCACCTTTGTTACTTATGTCTGATACATGGCTCCCCAGAGGGAAGGGAAAAGAGAGTGAGTTATAGGTTAATCAGCTATTGCCTTATTGTTAACTGGAACTACCGTAACAGTGGTTGTCATAGACAGGGCAAAATGGAGTCACAGTTTTTACTCTAACTGGAAATATATATGCATTACATCTATAACTGGAATTATATATATAATTTCTATTAGTACCATTCATAGAGCATATATATGTCTTGAGTTTATTCTGCTGGTACCCATGGAGCATCTGAAAGAGATGTCAGAGAGCCTGATAGTGTTTTAGCAGGTACAAAATCAAGGCAGGCAACTTCATTCATATATTGCAGCTTTTAACATTGCAGCTGCCCAAGGGTGTGGTA
The DNA here is from genome assembly GCA_013401335.1 of Brachypteracias leptosomus. Lineage (NCBI taxonomy): Eukaryota > Metazoa > Chordata > Aves > Coraciiformes > Brachypteraciidae > Brachypteracias > Brachypteracias leptosomus. The sequence continues at coordinate 72,167 of VYZX01004761.1, read as the reverse complement.
GCGTCAGAAGCAGACATGAAATAGGTTTATATTTAGAAAGAAATATGGCATCTATTTAGATTTTTAGCACACGTGACGTAAATGAAGCACCTTGAATTCAAGTATATTAGAAAGCATTGGTAATAAATAGGCCTGCCTAATGACTAATGATTAGGCCTTAGAAAAAATAAAGTAACTTAATTTAAAAACAAATTAATAAACTGTACTTGCCTTCTTGTATGTAGTGAACTTTGGTTTTGAGGGTAAGATCCTTAAGAGGGTAAGTCCCTTAAGAGTGAGTAGCACCTTACCCTTGCCTGACCACTCTTTCAAGGTTGCCCTATTTAGGAGGCAGTGCATAGTTGTGCTACATAGTCATGATCTGCTGTTTCCTCCCTCAAACTGGCTTCAGGAGCAAGGTCCCACCCTCTCTCTATCTATAGCTGCTTATTTATGCAGTCCTCTGTGATCTCTGCTCAAACACATGCTGAAGATTTACCTACAAAACCTCCACATACTCTCAGCAGATTCTTTTTAACTGCTTGTGCTACCAGGTACTAAGCTGCAATAACAATGTTGAAATTCAACGGTGTTAGTGACTGTAATGTGATAAATATCGAACACATTTATGTTAGTTACACTTTGGAAATGAACTTTTACAGTTCTGTAAACCAAAGGTACCATTTTGTATGTGTAAATGTTCTCATTTCAAATGTGCTTTTAAATGCTAACTGAAGGTTTAGAGTTTTGTTGTTATATCATTTGGGTTCGTTATGTTTGCTTCGTAATTAGTTCTACCTTTGAAACTATTCCAATGTTAAGTTTTTACTGACAGAGTTGCTAATTGGAAGGTATTTCAGCTGTGAAACAGAGTGAGAGTATGTGCTTTGAATTTTTAACTTTGATTCCCTTTCTGTTCTTTTAGATCTTACTGCTCCAAAATAGAAGTTTTCGAATGAAGATAAAATTTGAGACTTTTATGCCATGCCCAAATGTGAATTACTCTAATTAGGCAATCACTTTTTTGGAGCCATGTTCTGAGGTTATCCTGCAGCATAATGTAGATTTACTTTTGATGTGAAGAATGAAAACAATACAGATTTTATGGCAAACAATATTTTGGTTCATATCATTTCTCATTGTGTTTCAACTAATTCTGAAGTAATCAGCTACAGTATTGCATAAAATAGGCCAAATATGGCTCTACTTTTGCTCCATCTTTACTTAGGAAGATTCTCTGATGTAGCTGAGGTGAAGCCTGCATAAAACATGCATATGTTCTACTGTGTATGTTCCTTCTAAAGATGAGAATATTACATGAATCATGTTTTAAACCAAGGAACTTAGCTATAGATACACTTGGTGAGGTGCTCAGGTGGAGCAGTCTCTTGCTTCTACTTTCTGATTACAGCCGACAATTTTTCTTTAGTCTTACCATTTAAGTTGATTTCAGATGGATAATATATTTCACCTTTTCAAGATACACAAATTTTCAGTTACTCGTGTGTAGGGAAAATGTATCTCCAAATTATTTGAAATACATGAAGCTTATATTTGGGTTAGAATAATTTTCAGTAAACATTAAAGCAATGTAATCAAACACTGTTCTGCTTTAATGTACTAGTAGTGGACAAGTCCAAAACCAGTGTGGAGTTNNNAACCAGTGTGGAGTTATATTCTAAGAGTCTCTAACCATATGGTCACATTAAAGAACAGACTAATGGGCTAATCTTCTGTGTACATATATATGTATGTAAAACTTATAATATATTCAGATTATTTTGGGAGCTCTCAAATTGTATTTCAACATCAAATCCATATTTGAATGAAAACTTCAATTTCTGACAGAGAAACATTATTCCACAGTGCAGAAGAGAACCAGCCTGATAATCATTGTGACTTTGACACATATAGTAATTGATCCACAAAAAAATATTTAATGGCAGGAGGGAGCAGACATGACCCTGAGAAAGTAAATGTATTGATTTTTTTTTTTTCCCCCCATCTTGATTTAATCAGATGTAGTTAGCAGAAAAGATTCCAATAATAATTTCATAGTTAACTATAATGGAACAGTTGCAATTGTACCAATAATATTTTACTATATAATTCTAGAATCCAGATGATAATTTCTGAGTTAGAGGTTTGTTTATTTTTTTAAGAATCCAAGTGATGATGTACTTGCCTCTATTCTATGTCAGTCATTCTTGTGAGTTATTTCTTTAGTTTAACACATTATTCCTAGATTCTACTATTAAATTTATCTAACTCTTGTTTTCACTGTTTCAATTTCTTAACATATGAAAAGGAAAGTTGTTTTGTGTTCTGTTGTGTTTTTTTTTAAGTGCTTATTGAATATAATGTTTCCAGAAAAAGTTAGATTTTTGAGAATAGAAGATGAATTCACATTGTAGTTGTACTGTTTTGTTGTTCTTTCCAAAGAAAAATCCTTGTCACTATGGATGTTGGACATACGAAGCAGTAAAAGATTTGCCATTAGAAACTGTTTGCAAAATGAGTTTATTTTGTACCTTGATGCTGATAAACTGAATAGATTCTGTTTGCAGAATCACCATGACATTGAACGATGTTATATAACTGCCATAATTTTGGTTAGCAGGAACTCAATATTATGTAAATATCAGAATAATCCAGCTGACTAGAGCAGGAGGTTATAGCACAATCAGATTGATTTTCCGTAATGAATGTTAATAATGATCAGTTAATATTAACTACTTCTTTCTGCTGCGTGATAACAAGGGCTCCTGTTAAGTTGAGGATAATGTGACAGAGCTGTTAGTGTTGTGTGACATCTCATACAGGCGTGGAAAAAGTCCATCCTATCAGAGTATTGTCAGTTAAAAAGCCATGGTGGATTTTGTCCTGCTCTGCTTGCTCCTGCATTGATATCATTGCTTCAAAACATTTTTAACCAGCATCTAGATAAGTCACAGAAGTAGAATTGCTTCAGAGGTCATGATGACTTTGCATAATGAATCCATTAGATGTGGTAATCAATATCAAGCTCTTGGATCTTATGAATATTTATGAATTGTAGCAGGGAGATAGATGGGGAATTGAGATGCATTTTGATATAATCAGAGAAACAGTTAATGGCCTAGGTAGAATATGGGTGCAGTAACCACCTTACAACATTTTTGAACATTGTAAGATATCATTAATAATGGAAAATCCATTATGACATTGGCAGGGGAAAAAACTGTATAAGATATCATTAATAATGGAAAATCCATTATGACATTGGCAGGGGAAAAAACTGTATAAGCCTTATGTTGCATTCAGTGCTTCTAAAGAGACTGCAAAAGTCACTGCATCTTTTGAAATCTTGTAAAACTAGTGGATCACAAAGTGAGAAATTATGTCATCTATTCAATAGAAAGCAATCTCAAATGTCGTACAAGAGAATGAGAAGCTAGGTAATAGATCACTTCTCACCTCCTGCAGCAGCGCTCCAAACTGAGAAAGCTGGGATAGCTGTCTGACATCCTGCATACCCAGGGCATTTCACTGCTGATCTCTGAATTGCTTTTTCTGTTTAGTTGGTTTTTTGTTTTTTTTTTC
>VYZX01004761.1:43291-56006 GCA_013401335.1 Brachypteracias leptosomus | reverse complement strand
GGCTTTGCCCACCAAAATCCTATCATCTAGTTTAAACTTCAGCTTTTTTTTTCCTCTATGTAACCAGCTTACATCCTTCAAATGTTGAAAATGTTTAGGTATCTGAAACAAGTGGTCTGTTGGGCTAAGACAGAGTAAAATTTTGAATTTTTCCTCACATGCTAGTGGCCCGTAGATAGGTGTTTAATACAAGTTGTTGCTTGCTGTGTGAAAAGTTATATGTGCTTTGTACCAGAAGCAGTTCAATGATGCTTTTTACTGGGATTTTGGCACGTCCATCATTCCTTTCTCCATTTCTCTTGAGTCAGAGGAACGCTGTAGAACTGCCTGCCATTGGAAGTTGAAGGATGGGGGAGAAGAGAAAGAGAAACAAGTAGCATGATCTAGGGCCATTCTTGTCTTATGAGCTTGTAGTAATATTTTAACTGTTTGGTGTGCTTTTGTCTGTCATCATTCAACAGATAACAAAACAGGCTGAGTGAAGAAAGAAGGCTCTTTCCCCGACTTCTAGTTTGGAACATGCTTTCCACATGGCTATATTGTGTGTGTGGTGATGGTGTTACAGGTCACTGCAAAGTTAAAATTATTTGAATTAGAGCAGTACCAGAGCTTAGCCCTGGAGTTCAGTAGATGTGTGTTAAGACCAAATTGCTTTGAGAGGAGGTCAGTCATGGGCTCATTTCATTTTTGTTTTACAAAATCAAAACAGTAAATAAATTAATTATATATAGTCTTCTCTATGGACAATTATAAAAGTTTAAAGACTTCAATTGTGTGTATTATCTTGAACAGAAAAGGAGGACTATAGGAGTTCTTAAGAGTTAGGAAGAAATTTTCCAACTGACAAACTATTGTGTGACAATCTACCCCATGGAGCGGTTACTCTTTTCTGAAGCATCTGCTTTTTGGGCAACTCTCAAATAAAACAGTGAGTTAAATGTGTCCATCAGTTTAGCCTCTGTGTCAAACAGATTTTTCTTGCCTGGGGGGTATAGGCTAAGGCTGTTTTTCTTTGATTCCCTTCATGAGGTATTAACCTCTTGTACCACTATTATTAGGCACCCACATTGCCAGCTTTGCAGATTTGGTTTCTCATTCACTGTATGAGTTTCTAAGAGACACATTAGTAGGCTGTAACTTAATTTTCTCGGAATCTTATTGGGATCTAATTTCATGTACTGCTATTTGTTGTTATGGAAACAGTATAATGAGTTCAGTTGTATAAGGATGGAAATATCACATACAGTTTCTGTTCAGGGTAAAAATGACAAAATGTCATTTCTATAAATGGTGTTCCAGAATAAACTGCTTCAATGGGACTCATGAAGTTTTCCTTCCAGCTAATTCTTCATCATTCTGCAGTTTTTAAAGTAAGTGTCAGAAGAAGCATTTTAAAATAAAAGTCATGAAAGACTTTTTATAAAATAGCAGGAAGCTTACCCTTCTCATTCAAAGTGTAAGAAATAATCAGAAAAGCCAAGGTATTGTGGCAAAAAGTGTCATCTTTTAATACTTTATTATATTATAGAGTTTAATGTATCTTTCTTTGCAAGATTATTTTAACTGCCAGCTATTTTAACTAAGAACAATGCTTCTGCAGTGTCATGTAATTAATTGTCTTGTAAAAATAAAATTATGTCCCAGTAAATTTGATATAATAGATGCTGTCATGCTTGAAGTCTTGGTTCCCTTCTGGGAATCTATATAGAAATTTGACCAACATATTATGTTGTAGGTATCATTTATGTGGGTAAGAGCTCTACCTGTGTGGATATGATAGATGCAGTATTGGCATATTTTTTATTTCAATATCTAAAATATGGAATAAGTCTAATTTCTCTCTTTCTGGAAAACTAACAGATAAACTTACTGGAAGCCCATGTGGTTTAGTACTCAAGCAGATTCACCATCGACTTGCACTCATNGCCTCAAGGAGCACACAGGTATCTCTGGTGGGACCATTCCTACCAATACAGTTCATATGAAGCCATGGTGAAAATTACACCGGTGTGTGTGCGCTCAGCGGTTGTTTTCTTGTAGTTTGGATTATAGTCTTTGCTGGTTTTATGATTTGCAATACAATAAACAAAAAAGCCAGGTTAAAATATGTTCAGCTATTGAGAGAAACGTTTGAAATTCTTTATTCTTTCTGGGAGTATAATAGAAATTTAAATGTGGGTTTATGATGAATTTAAGTAGGCTTGGTAAGTCGTTTTGGGGGGAAAAAAGGGGGGGAAAAGCTTTGTCCAGCTGTTTTTTCTCTGTTTAATAAACACTATTTTGTCCACAATGCCACCTTTAACCCCCTCTAGCTGTGATCTGCTTGTTAATATACAAATAGAGAAAGCAATTTATCACATAGTCATAAACTAGGTTTTGCAAAAGACTATCCAGGCTTAATGAAATCAGACCCTGGCAGTCTGGCCAAGTCCCAGAGTCTAAGACAAAAATACTATGATAGAAAAAGGCTTCAAGTTTAGATTAATTCTCATGTATACATGAAAATGTTCAAAGAATACCTTCATACATTATAAAATACTTTTGTAACATCTGAGGTCCTGGTGCTGGTAAAAAGCTGACCATTATCTCAGAGGAGATGGAGATAGCTGGAGCTAAATTGACTTAAGTGTCTGCCCTAGCACAGGGACAGGATCACTCTGTGTATGTTTCTGGAATGGTGAGAAGGGGAAGACTTATTTGAAACTATGGGAAAAACCCTGTGCAGATAGTTCTGATTATTTGATACTGTTACTTGTAGTAAAATTTCACTCTCTATAATTTGCAAAGGTGAAAAATAGTTTACCTGTTTCAATTATGGCATCTTTTCTCAGTGTGTGGTCTTAAGCCAAATTTTCCTGGATTTGGTCAAATAGACCAGATGGCTAGAACATAAATAACTGGAATTAAGCCCAAATATGTCTGGAGATACTCATCTTGAAAAGTTGCCTACTCTTCAATAAATAAATGAATGAATGAATGAATTTACACTGGTGTAGCACTGTTGTTAACTTTTGCTTGTTTAATTTATCTCCACTCTTTATAAAGAGAGATGTGTTTAGTTGCATCAAGAACTGGATGGAATTTTTCAACTGTTCAGGCCACAGTTGTTTAAATACCTTTCTTTAAAATCACTCTTGGGCACTGCTTGGAACATACTAGCTGCTGAACACTTCCAGATTATCTAGAGCTACCCTTATCCAATCCAGTCTGCATTTCAAATTCTTCTCATACTTGTATAAACAAAAGTCTGATTCTTCCTTTTTATTAATATGAACTTTCGCTTGCTAACATTCTGCTGAAAATGAAGAAAAGGGTGGAATTAAACCATCAAATGGTGTAACTGTTTCTCTGTGGGTGGTCTTATTTTATATATTTTTCTTATGACCTTGGCTCTTTAAATGACATTAATTGGCAACATAATTATAAAATGTAGAGGAATTAATGTGCTAGGTGTGCGATCCTTGCAAACAGTGGAGAAGACTTTCTACCTGAAAAATAATCAGTATCAAGAATGTCTTGCTATTTTGTGAGCATCTTGATGGTCATTACATGAAATAATTTTTGCGTTGCCTATGCTAAATATAATCATTATGCAATGAGTATGTCATTAATTGGATTAGGCTTATGTACTTTGGGTTTTTGCATTTGCAGAACCTTGCTAATACTACCTTCATATTGTTCTGGCAGACTTGGGATGGAGGAGGAAAGACAAAGATGGGTGGGGGGAGATACATTTTTGGCCTACTGGTGCTGTGCGTGTAAGCCTGTGTGTGTATACATATATATAAACACACACCCACACCACCCTTACTGCCTGTGACACATCCAAATGTTAGCCCTAGATCTACATCCAGCTTTATCGTGTTTGTGCACTAAATATACTGGTTGAGTAAATATTTAACCCTGGAAATTCTTTTATTTTTCCTCCGGAAGAAGCAAAACTTTTTGTTTTCCATAAGGACTGAGTAGTTTGTCAGAGTTTTGTTTAATATAATGGTAAAATTTTCATGTTTCTCCTTTTGCCAAAAGTTAATGTCTTCTGTTTTATGAAAGGTATTTTGTAATACCTTTAGGATACATTTTTTAATATCTTTAAAACCTGGTCAAAGTAAAATTACTCTTTTTGTCAAATTGAGTATCCAATAGAATATTTACCTAAAGGTTTTTTAATAAAGTATAAACGTGTATGCTTTACATAGAGCACCCAACATCTTTTTGCAACCTCTAGTCCCAAAAGCACAGCATCCAGAGACTGGTAGTAGAGATTGTAAAACCTCAAATGGAGATGGTAACGTACCAACGTAGAGGTCTTGTCAGAAATAAGATGTAGTCTCACATCACTGTATACGGCATCTTTGACCAAAATGTAGGTATTGCCAATGTTTTCTAATGTACTTGACAGAGTTGTCTGGTCCTCTGAGTTTGAAAGAAGGGGAAGGAAAGAATGGATGTCCACGCTGTATGGGACAACCCAGGGCAGAGAAGAGCTTTGGCTTGTCTGACCTGCCTGACCAGGCTGTTCCCTGAAGGCACCACTCTTTGAGGGGATCTGAGCCTCAGTAGCTTATCCAACCAGCATCCTTTGACAAGGGGCACTGCAGGCTAGGGAAGAGAAGCCAGGTTTTTCAGTTTCCTGTCTCTGCTGGCTCCTATCTGCCAGAGAAATCACAAGCAAAGAACTCAGCAGTTTCCTTTCCCACCCAAGGAAGCAAGAGAGAGCAGAGGAGCTCCCCAACCCTCCTCTGCATTCATGGTAAGCTGTGGATCTCCCTTTTCTCACCAGCAAGGTTGTGTACCACTGAGTGACAAGAAAAAAATGTAGAGTCATCCGTTACAGGAATGAGTTGTTAGAGAGTGGGATGTGGGGAAACTTTAAAAAGGTGACTCCTTAGGGGAAGTTCCCATTAAGTTCTTGTGTTGGTGCCTCGTATTCTGTTCAAGAAACAACCCTCAGTGAAAGATTATAGCTGAGCAAGCGGACAGTTAGTTACAAGTTAATAATGAAAGCTGAACTGAGGATGGTTTAACAGTATTTTGAAATTAATGGCCTGCTATAAAGCATTTCACTTCTTTCTTTTTTTTTTTTTTTTCCTGGACCTCTGTCATCCTTGGCAATATAAATGAGTTTAGTAAATCAAATTTATGTGAACTAGTTTTTGGTGCTTTTAGTAGAATTATTAATGACACTCTAATGCCATATATGCTACTGATTGAACCCAAGGTATTGGTACACTATGATTTGGCAAGCTTGAAAGTGAAGTATCAAATGGTTATCGTCACAAAAAATATACTTCTTGCAGTTAAGCAAATAATACAGGGTTTTTTAAAAATGGATTTGCTCACAGTCATGCAACTAATTTGGTGAAATAAATGCACATCTATTTTTCTTGAGATAAGTATCTGGTTTTAGGAGAAATATGCAGTGGTTTATGTGAGACACTGTTCGAAGAGCAGACCACACATGAAGAGCTTGTCTTTTTGCACACATAATACAATTTTTTTTTATAGGCAAAAGCTTAATTTCTGTACAGATGTCCAAACTGGTAGAAGCATCACACAAGTGTGTGCCTCAGTGCAGTCATTTTCACAGCTACATTCTTTAGAAGCAGTTGTCCGAAGTTTTGGTGACTGTGTCTGCAGCAACAAGGATCTGGAAAAGAGATCTGATGCGTCATTGAATCTCTATATTTGGTTTACATGACAAGTATTTGGTAGCAGGCAGTGGGGCTACAGGGGTGGCTTCTGTGAGAAGCTGCTAGAAGCTTCCCATATGTCCAAGAGAGCCAATGTCAGCTAGCTCTAAGATGGACCCACAGGTGGCCAAGGCCAAGCCCATCAGTGACAGTGGTAGCAACTCTGGGATAACATATTTAAGATGTAGAAAAAGTTGCTGCACAGCAGCAACTGCGTCTAAAGAGATGAGTGAGAATATGTGAGACAAATTACTCTGCCGATATGAAGGTCAGTGAGGAGGTGGAGGAGGTGCTTCAGGCACCAAAGCAGCGATACCGCTGCAGCCCGTGGTGAAGACCGTGATGAGGCAGGCTGTCCTTTGGCAGTCTGTGGAGGTTAACACTAGAGCAGATATCCACCTGCAGCCTATGAAGGACCCCACACCAGAGAAGGTGGATACTTGAAGAAAGCTGTGACCCCAAGGAAAGCCCACACTGGGAGGACCTGTGTAGAGAGGAGTCCACATTGGAACAGATTTGCTGGCAGGAATTGTGATCCCATGGAGGACCCATGCTGGAGCAGTTTGTGAAGAACCGTAGTCCATGGGAAGGATCCCTATTGGAGAAGTTTGTGGAGGACTGTCTCCCCTGGGATGGATGCCATGCTGGAGCAGGGGAAGAGCATGAGGAGGACGAAGCAGCAGAGGCAACCCGTAATGAACTGACCACTATCTGCATTCCCCATTCCCCCTGCAGGTGGGGTGGAGGTACAGAATTTGGGAGTGAAGTTGAGACCAGAAACAAGTGAGGGGTAGGACAAAGGTGTTCTAAGAATTGATTCTCATTATCCTACTCTGATTTGATTGGCAATAAATTAAATTGCTTTCCCCAAGTCGAGTCTGTTCTGCACATGATGGTAATTGATGAGTCATCTCCCTGTCTTTCTCTCAACCCATGAGCCTTTCATTCATATTTTCTCTCCTCTGTCCAGCTGAGGATGGGGAATGATAGAGCAACTTGGTGGGCACCAGGTGTACAGCCAAGGTCACCCCACCACAAACTTTTACATCAACTTGTTTTAAAGCAATATTGCTTTGGTCACAGATTTCAGTATTTGGGCAGTTTCAAGGAGTGATGAATGGACTATTGCCCCATACCAGTGGAAAGGTGGAAAGGTGGCCCACATGGGCTGCTTGTCAGCAGCCTCATCCTCTGTCATCAGTGGTAAGCTTTGCAAGAACTTTCCTTCTCATAGGTCCTCCCTGACTTGGGTTTTAAGGAGAAAAGAAATGCAGAAGGGTTTTTTCAGTATTATCCTAATCTGTGGTCACTGTGCTTGCTACTGAGTGTTTAGTTTGTAGCAGATTGAATACCCAGTGACAGCATAGCTTTAAAATAGATGAGCGGTTATTATAGGTGAGCCTAATAAGTATATGTTTATATATAAGATCCTATAAACTAGTAGATATTCTTCTTTATTGAAAATCAAAACCTAGGAAACTACATATTGCTTAGTGGCAAGCCCTGTTGCTTATTGATAATCTGAAGTCTACTTTAGAGACTAGTGCCTGAGAGTCTGATTCTCTTACTGTCTGGCGATGTTTCCAGCTGAGATTGGTCTTAGCAGCAAAAATAGTATAATATTTACTAGCAAAAAAAATAGTGTAATAGCAAAAATAGTATAATACTTTCATAGCATATAAATGCTACACAAGTGCAAATTGCTATTACCGGTAATTTAATTGGAAGATAGTGATGGGGACAAATACAGATACTTATATATTGTTAAGAAAATCCTTGTTTCTACTGTGTCCTCTTTTTCCAGTTCAATTGATAACCATTGAGCAATCCTTTTTTATTTTACTTTGTTAATTCTGCCCCTACACTGTAGAAAGAATCTCAAAACCATTCATTTCCTACCTAAAGGAAGAACTGGACTTTGCTTTCTTTGAATAGAAGATACTAGTTTGCTTGTCTGCTTGTTTTGTGGTGCTGTTGGAGGGCTGGGTGGCAGCAGTAGGTTGTGCATGTCACCATGGGAGCACTGTGGTTCATGAGCAGCATGGCACAGCCCCTGTGACTTCCTGCAGCCACATGTAGAGAAGCCACTCACCTGAACCACTTTGATTTAGTCTTGAAGGGCATCCTGGAACCCAAAGACCATTGAAAACAAAAGGATTTAAGCATGTAAAAGCCTTGGTGAATCTTGGGTCTTCCTCAGATTGTGTGCTTGGTACACAGGTGTGCAGAGTGCGCTGAGATCGTCTTGGAGGTGTTGTAGGTGTGTCCTGTGGCTAAGTCTGAAGCTGTCTGAAATAAGCACAATTTTCTTGCCGTGTGTGAGAAGGGAGAATGTTTGATGGCTCTTCTTCTTCATGAAATCTGAGTCAATAAGCTCTCTTAAAATACAGATAGGTAAGGAATATTGATACTGATCAGAATGAGTTTTTGACAGCAGTACCTCTGTACGTGAGCATAATGGGGCTTTTAACTGAAGTAGGACATAGAACAGACTGAAAAAACACTGGAAGAGGAGGTTGGGTTTCTGTGGGCATAAGCTATGGGAAGAGGAGGAGGAACAGAATTTGTAATGGATATTTGCTTCTTGGAATAAGTAATTCATCTCACCAAAGTAGTCCCAACCCTCCTCATATCTCTGAATGAGCTTTCAATGAACTCTTAAGAATCAAGGTGTTCTAGTTACAGTAGTGCGGAGCTCTGTGCATGTTAATCTGTCTCTGAGATGCAAGATGTAAAAGATCCAGTAACACCTCACGGAGTCAATGTCTTTTCAGAAATGAATTCCAATTCCTGTCTTTTACTGGTAAAAATGAGAGGGAGCATGTACAAACATTTAGCCAGTGTGTTGCTTTGCAGAACTATTCCATTAGATCAGCAGACTGTGAATGAATAATTAAAATGTATAATGTGGGCTGTTCTGTGTGTGTGTTTGCAGAATGGGGCTGACTTCTATTCTTTGTCATGATACAAAGCAAGTTCATGAACTGTATTTAGTGTATTGATAGTGATTTGAAAGCTATTTCAAGGTATTACATGAGCATATACAAATTACAGAGTACCTCATCCAGCACATAGACAAGACAAGGAGCAGCTGTAACTGCTGCTGGAATATGGGCAAATTAATTTCGGAAAAATCTGTTCTCAGTCCGGACATAAATAAAAAAAAAAAAATCCCTGGCAGAGCACTCAGGCATAAGAGGATTTGCGACCACCCATTCTGGCTAGTCTTTCTGTGGTCACTTCTTGTCCATTATAGGCTTCTTTTCACCAAAGAGACAGGTGTACAACCAGTTAGCATTTTGATTATTCAAGAGGTGCTCTCACGCCTCACAAAGTACCCATGAAAATAATAGTCACTTCTTTAAAATAGATATAAGGGGGGGAAAAAAGAGTATACTTCTGTTGAAGGCCCTGTGGCATTATTTTCAGTAACCTGTTCTGAGATCTTTACTGGTGTTAGCAGTAATTCTGATACAAGGAGAGATGATTTTGCACCATCAGGGTGATTTAAATTGAAACTGTTAGAACAGTTGTAAAATCCAGTTTAATTGCAATTAAAAAAAATACTAAGCAGAAAAGGATAATCTGAGATCAAGAGTGAGATTGGAACTGCCAAATTCAAACAGGTGAACGTAGACCAAGAAAGAGGACAAGACTGAGAAATTTGCATAGTGCTTCTTTAAGGATTTAATTCGGAAATTAATGTATTCCTTTTGGTAAGTGTGTGAATTTTATTTTTGTTTTCCTTACTGCATAGCAAGCAATTGAACGTCATCTTGCTACCTGTTTCAAAAGGATTTTGTGGCAGCACCTGTCCTGTCTGCTTTGATCCAAAACCTGAATTTGGGGGTGTTGAGAAAGCAAAGGCACAATTCCTGCTCTGACAGTACAGTGGGCCTTAGCTTCTCCACAAACTAGTTCAGATAGAGCTTATCAAAATAATAAGCTAACTGTTAGTGATAGAGTGACAGTGTTTGCAGCTTACTCTTCCTATCTGGGTGATGCCTTGTATTTAGAAAGAAGGCTTTAAAGAATAATCAGAATATGTCACTTGGGGTGAGTGGAGAGGGGATGTAAAAAGCAACTACATCACCAAGGTGATAATTTCTCATTCCTGTGCTTGTGAGCAGGGGAGGTGGGGCAGCCTGGTTCCAGCTATGCCTCTCCCTCTGGAGTCTTCTGTCATACTTAGTATTTATGCTTTGGCATAGGGGGTATGTTGTAGGGCAGAAAAGTGGAAATTACCTAATGAAATGTCTCTTCGTTTTAAAACAAAGAAAATTACAGCAGCTGTCTGGAATAGCAAATGTGGCAAGTAAACAATGATAATGTTAGCTGAGATGATCTGTGAGATGTCTGCAGAATATTGTAATAAACGTTTCCATTATTGGTTTCTCCAAACAATTTGCAGTCTAACAGCACTAGAGAGGTGCAGTGAACAGAGCAATTTAATTCTGCATCATAAATGTTTAGTAAAGTAAATAGGAAATGCAACATTTTTTGAACAAGGGAAGGGGAGAACGTTTCAAGTCAAGCAGCCTCATTTCATTCACGTCCCTTTGTCTGGTGTTTCCTGTCATTGGCTTTCTAGCTTCAGAGGTGCCTTGGCTTCAGAAGCCAAGTAGCCTAGAGATTTAAGTGTTACATTTAGGTCCTCAGAATCTGGGCTGTGTTTGGGAGGCTGTTCTGTGCACCAGAAGTGATGTGAAAAAACAATATGAAGTTGGGAGCAAATGAAGGAACAAAAAGAGCCATGACTGCTCAGTGTCTCAGAAGGGGAGGAATCCAGGCTTGAACATTCGGAGAGGCAGAAGCCCCATTTGTAGAAGCAGCTATCAGAGCACTGCAGTTTTATCTAAGCTTTCAGACTGCTGGCACTCTGTCCTCTGTTTTTGGCTGGTGTCTTGGGATAGACGTGTGGAATGTGATGCAGCAGGGGGGTGGGAACTTTAAAAGGGGATGGAAGATGGAAAACAGAAAGAGCTGGCCCGAACAAGCAAGCTGTGCTGGTTCCCTAGTACATGGTGCAGAAGTTGTTTCTAACACTTCGATAAGGAGGTTTAAGCTCCTGAGTGGCAATTATCAATGCAGTCTATTGGTAGAAATGATCTGTCAAACTGCAGAATTTTTCCTCCTCTTTGTCCCTTTAAGCAAGTATTGATTGTTCACAATGCACAACAAATCCAGCTTTCCTTTTGCCTTGTGCTGTTTGAATCTACTGAAATACTAAAGGATTTCTGGGAATTGCTGCTTTGCATCACTTTTTTCCAAATTGATGTCAAGGTTTGGCTATATCCCTAAGAGTCAGAATATTGTAAGAAAATAAACTGACTGTCATTTCTCTGTTAAAATTAATTGATTGTAAGTTTACAGGATAGGTTTTCCCTTAGTTTCATCTGTGAGTTTCAGAAATTACCTGCAGCAGGAAGGCTACAGTTGTGGCTTTCAGGACTGCTGAAAAAAACACTTTTTGAAGGATCATCAAAAGCAGATTAAAGCAATTCTCCCATACTGCTGTTAAACAGCAGTTTAACAGCCTAGGCACTGATGCCAGGAAGGGGCTGTTTCATAAGGCTGGTTATTACATGAAGTTTCTAGTTTGAGACTGGTTTTGTTTTATTTGTATAAGTAAATTTTAAAATCTGTACTCTGATGCTAGTCCAAGCAATATCTAAGTGGATATAAATAACATGGTCACATATGACAAGGGTCCTGGTTTTGTTCAGGATTTAGGCTGCAGTGCTTCAGCTATCACTGGATGCTTTGAGGGCAACATCAGGTTTTCTTGGCTTCAGAGTCTTGGCTGGCAGAGAGGGCTTCATAAAATTCAGCTCTGAGTTGAGCTCAAATCCTCTCAGAAGTATGGGTGAAAATACATTTTGCCATCCTGAGGATGACAAGCTGGGGTTTTCCTGCTTTAGGAAGGCTGAACTAAAGTAAAAATACTTAGAGTTAAACTGAAAAGCAGCAGTCCAGCTCTCTGCAGGATGGGAAAAGCAAAGCTAGGAAATGCTGCATTTTAGCAACGGCCACCCTGACCATTTGCTCAAACATCACAACCTTTTAGTCTTCAATTGGTATCTTGCTTTTCCAGGGCTCTGTTAGAGCAAAAGTGAACAGTGGGGCATCAGAATTACAGATGTTAAATCAGGTGGTGATATTCCAGTATGAAAGAGACTATGCAAATGTAAGAGCATTTCATTGTATAAAATTGCTGTACCTGTAATTCCATCTTTAATTAATAGACTGACATTACAGCCTTTGATGTTGGGCCTAGTAGGCCGAACATCAGCATGCCTTTCTGAAAGGGCTTACTGGCAGTGTCTTTTAGAGAGTCTTGAGAATGTACAGCCTGATGTTTGCTGTTGGAAGGCATAAATTTTAAAAAATAGCATACCGTCTAATGTTGAATTGTTCTGAGGAATTAAAATGAGACTGTGTTTAAACATGCACTGTAATCTGGCATAAGCTTGTACTCTCCTTGGACCTTCTTGTTGTGCTGATTTTTGGTGTATCGGTGTCCTGACCGAACTTGTCACACAGCAGCACAAGAGCTAGAGGTGACGCTCTAGGAGGGTTGACAAAGGGAGAGGATCATTTCTTCCACTGGCAGCGTGGATTTATGACAGTCTAAAATGACTTTGTAACAAGAACCTCAGTGACTTTTTTTTTTCCTCATAATTTGAATAGGAAATAACTCTCTGTAACCAGTATTAGCAATGTTTGGATCACTGCTGTTCATCAGCCAGCTTTCTAGCCATGTGATTTCATGGAATTTGGATCTAGGATAACTGTTTTCCCTAACTTTTTCAGTTAGAGAATACACCTGAATATCACGGAATCACGGAATGTTAGGGATTGGAAGGGACCTCGATAGATCATCTAGTCCAATACCCCCACCAGAGCAGGATCACCTAGACCACGTTGCACAGGAACGTGTCCAGGTGGTCTTTAAATGTCTCCAGAGAAGGAGACTCCACAACCTCCCTGGGCAGCCTGTTCCAGTGCTCTGTCACCCTCAC
>VYZX01004761.1:15580-43013 GCA_013401335.1 Brachypteracias leptosomus | reverse complement strand
CAGTGGGCCTACATTGCCTCTAGTGTTAGTTTTATCTGCAATGGATTTGAAGAAGCCCTTTCTGTTGTCTTTGACCTCTCTTGCAAGATTGAATTCCCAGGAGGCTTTGGCTTTCCTAGTTGCAGCCCTACATCCTCTGACTAGAGTCTTATAATCATCCCAAGTGGCCATCCCCTCCTTCTGTGATTTATAGACCTTCTTCTTCCTCTTGAGTTTGCCCAGCAGTTCCCTGTATATACCTGCATGTCTAAATACTTCTTCAAGTACCTTTTTCAAATTAAAGTTTTATGTTTTCCTCTGTTCATGCACTTCATGCTTTTATGTTAGTTTCAAAGGGATGTGTAAGCATTAGTAAAATATTTCACAAGTCGCAAATTATGTACTATTGTTATTCTAGTACTGTGGCTAGAGAAATCTGAGACCTCGTGAATTATTCAGACGTATGTCATAAGGCTGCAAGCAAGAAAGGGAGAGAGCCTACCCAGATGAGTGCTATGAGGTTAGTCCTGCTTTGAATGAGCTTCCAGCCAGATGACCTTGTAAGATCTTTTCCAGGCTGAATTATGAATGCACGTGCGTAGATGGGGTGCAGAGCCAACCTCAGTGCTGGATGCAGTGGAGATGAATAAGCAATACGTGATAGCAATGTCTGAGCTAATAAAGCTAAAGAGAAGGTGAAGTATTACATTTCTTTGTATAATCTAATAAGGGAAGAAATTTTCCATATTGTAGTTACAATTAAACTTTTGTAGCAAATGCAACAAAAGACAATTTCTAAAAAATTAACTTCTGTAAATTCAAACTTTTGACATTCTTATAAGTGACACCAATCAAAACCAAACTAAGCACGTGCAGTGGGAATTTGGTAGTGATACATTCTACTATGGCTATGTCTGCTGAGCAGAACTGAAAAACTAATATAAATGTTTTCCTTGTACTTTAGTCATGTTTAATTTATGCTTCATATTTACTTTTTTAAAAAATTTTATTTCTTTTGAAAGAAAATCGCAGGAAGAAAAACAGTAACGTTCTGTTTAACTGCGTATGTCAGACCCTAGTTTAAGCGCCATTTATCAATATGAACATTTTGTCACTCAGGCACAAATGACGCATATATCCTCTTCAAAAGTATTTACTATGGAATCCCATTGTAATTTCTTGCTTCTGAGTATTGTGTGGTATTTATGATTTGAGGAAAGAAAGGAAAAATATATTGCCCACATTATTTTCAGTCATTTTTCTTGATTTTACATTTAGGTTTTTTTATCTTGCTGAAATCAGTAGCCTGATACTGATATTCCAGTAACTAAGTCTGCTATTATTATTTTGAGAAACATTTAGTAATATTTTATGCAAGCATTTACTGCTTTTAATATATTTGTTCCTTAATATACTACTAATAATGAGATGTACCATGATAGGTACATGGAAATATACAGAGAAGAGAAAGCATCAAAAATTATTTTAGACAGCAACAACACTGCTTGTAGTTCTGATTCTCAGAGGGTGTGCCAAAGCCTGGTGGGTCTGCATTATTAACACACCATTCAGCACCATGGGGTTGGTCCTGTAAGGTAAAGCCTCGATGCTGAGGATCCAGCGTCCACACTACATGTGTTGTGAAGGTTTTACTTTGGGCTAGCTCTTGTCTGACTTAGTTTTGCTGAAAAAGCGTCCAGTTGATGCAATCTGAGAGTGCTCAGTGATGTAAAGCAAAGCACAGAAGATAGGGATCAGGAGACTTGCTTCAAAAAGGCATGCTTAATCTGAGATAAAATGCTAGAGTACTGCCCTTTTTGTTCAATATAAGAGGGAAGCCTCATACTGTCTTTCTCCTCTATAAACAAACACTAAAGAAGCAAACTGAAAAAACTCAATGATTATCATTTTGCTTCAGACTTGACTGATATCTGTGAAAATGGCAAGAAATCATCAACATCATTCATTGTGTGGTATCTATGTCTGTTATCATTCATTCTTTTATTTTGCTCCCATGTAGCTGAGGACATTTTCAGTTTTGCCGGTAAACACCAAGGAGCAGAAAAGAAATCACTGTTGAGAGGTAAAAGCATTACGTGTAATTATTTAAAGTTATAAATAACAGCAGCTACAATTAGTGAGCTGTATAAAAAGGTTGCAAGATCCCTCTAATTGGTTTCTTTGTTTTGGTTGCAAAACAGCATAATTTGTTTCAATTTATGAGATTTATATATACATATATGTGTGTGTGTTTGAAATTTTGCAGCAGGTATTCTCTGGAGCTTTGCTTCAGTACATTTTCTGCCTGCTTTCACTTGAACTCGGTGAGCTGATAAAGCTTTCAGGCTCATTCAGGAATCGTCTTTTTGGGTTAGCAGGTTAATTGGGTTTTGACTTTTGTGGCAGGATTGTGCACAAGTCGAGGAGAGGGAATAGTTTCTCTCGCTGTGCAGGTGCAAGAGTCATTCAGGCGGCGTGATGCTGACCTGTGCCTGAGCAGCCATGCAGGGACCACTCTCCTTCAGCCTCTGCTTGGCTCTGGCAGGTGACTGAGGAGCCCAAGCTCTTCCTGGCCAGTACGAGGCAAAATGTGTTCAGTTCCGGGAGGATCTTGCTATAGTATGAAATAGAGGAGAGAAAAGTAAAATAAACAGCCCCTCTTTATTAATCTACCTAGTGTTCTAGTTTTTTCTCTTTTAAAGTAATAACAAACCTCTTAGAAATTATGGATGGCTATATAGAGTTTTCAGTAAACACTGTGACTTGTCCTGTGTTTTCAATTGGGAATTCTCCCAGTTTTTTAAGCTGAACATGGCAGTATGATGATTGAGTTTTTTCCTGAAACTTTATTAACAATTCGATATAAAATAATCTGATCTTATTTTAAATTAAAGTTTCCAATTGCACAGACTTTCAATCTATAAAGTAACAATTCAATTTGCAGTAGCTAGAATGCACTGGGAAAATATGCACCTTTATAAGCCCTGAGGGTTGAGTTTCACAGAAGCAATGCGGTTTTTGTCATAGTTATTAGCAGCAAATCATTTACTGTGCAGTACAAGCTCATCAGGTTGCATGTTTTCCTGAGAGCAATCCAGTTTCTGAGCAAGACATTGATTCTTCTGCCCCCATGTGGTTATCTTCTTCAGAAACAACAACCATTTTAGTATAGATGCACTACTGTGCTTTATATTAAAAGTGTCGATACTCATCACAATTATTTTCTTTTGGATGGTTAGACTTTGTAAATTTATGTTGAGCTGTTTGTAAAGATTAACCTTCAAAATACATATTTAGAAGAAAACATTTAATTTGGTAAAATTGTGTCTTGTCATATGCAGGGATTTACTGTTAATTTAGGTATTCTTGCTTTAGCCTTTTTTTCTTATTGAAAAAGAAGTAACAAAGCTTTCTTTGATATTTCAGAACAGGAGTGGTCCCTACTTTTGAAATCAGAAGTGAAACTGGAGTTTCCAACACCAGAGTTGAACTGTGTTGATTAAAGCTTTTTTTCCTCTTTTCTCATTTGCTACAAAGTATTTAAAAGTTAGTCTTTTCTTAAAAAATAAGAAAATGCCCACTCCCTGTTAAACAATTTCCATTTCAGTGGGAGGGAAACATGTTTGCAGATGGATTCCTTAAGAGTTCTTGCTGCAGATTCCTTTTTTGTCTATTCGTAGACTTTAAAATTGGACCTTCAGTATGAAAACCAAGAAAAGTAACAAAGGACAGACTTGGCATGCTTTGTAAAAGATATCTACATGTCAGACCTATTGCTTTTCTTTCCTCCTTTCCATGCTATTTTCATACAGCTCCTTC
Organism: Brachypteracias leptosomus; assembly: GCA_013401335.1. NCBI lineage: Eukaryota > Metazoa > Chordata > Aves > Coraciiformes > Brachypteraciidae > Brachypteracias > Brachypteracias leptosomus. The sequence continues at coordinate 39,215 of VYZX01004761.1, read as the reverse complement.
AGACTTCTTGTTAAAATAACCAGCTGCCATAAACCCCATGATTATTACGTAAGCCGTGCTTCTACTGAAATAGTCATTAACATGCGAAGGTACATGTCATTTCACACCATGCATTGTCTGAAATTATAATTTTTGCTCTGAATAAGCTTTTTGCTTTTACTCCTCTGTAATAAAAGATATTTTTAGTAGAAGGGATGAAACTAAGTTTGAAGGTTGAAGTAGGGTATATGTGTGCAGGCAGATTTGAAAGGTGTAATTAAATCACTTAGCTCTTTTTTATTAACTCTATTGAACGTTAACTCTGAGACTCAGTCACCTCCCTTATACTGTTAATGTAGTTAGAATATGTTCAATAATAAAACCTGATTCTTTTAATTGATTTGGCAGATTTTGAAACCTCTAGTAAGTCATCCTCTAGACAAACAGCCTTAGCAGTTGATTCTCAGGGCTCATTCCTTTGTGCTTGAAGCAATAGGTCTTCTATTCATGTATTAAACAATAAAATTCTGTTGTGTGGTGTTTTTTAGGTCGTGTTTTGATAGACCCATGCACCTCTCTGGCGGTTTTCTTGGGTGCATTTGAGTACATTTCTACTGTGCTGATGGACATTGTGTGGATGTATTGAAAAGGTTTCAAAATTGTTTTGTAAAATACAATGAAAGATGTTTCACTAAAGAAATGATGGTTTTTGCAAAGTGCTAGCACTTTCAGTGTGCACTGGAAGCAAATTCCATACTGCTGAGTATTGCTTGGGCAGATAAGGAAAAGCACCGCAGCCAAAACGATTCAGCAAAGTTTGTAAATGCCAAAAAAGCTTGATTTAAAGAGCCAAAAATATAATCCCTTACATTTTCTTAAACTAGGTCATAGGACTGTTCAAGAGCAAATCTTTAGAGAATCTTTAAGCGAGTTCTGCTAAACAAAAAAGGTAGTGCAGTCACCTGAAACAAATAATATGCTCATTAGTGCGTTGTGGGTGTGAGCTTTTCCAGCAGGGTAGTGGAATTTTTCACTCTGGGATTCATATTTGAGAAACAAACACCACATTCAATTCACTCTGCAAATGAAACCCTTTAAAACAAGTGACAACACAACACTGCAACCAGTAACAGCTTATTTTGTCATGTGTCTATGTCACAATGTCTTAAATGTAAACTAAGCTTTTTCTATTAATTTTAAATTTATTTAATATTTTTACGTATAATTGTTCCTTTTAAAATTTTTCCCAGGTGGTGTCTCCATGTAAATTATGGCATTATTTCAAGGCAATTTGGCAACTTATTTATGGCTAGATAAAAAAAAAAAAAAAGAAATCTCATTGTTGTGCCTGTGAAATAATAAAGAAAAAACTATATTAATTGGCATCTAGATAATTGAAATTCAGCTTGAATGTTTTTTCTGGACAAACACTCTGGTTAGCTTTCCATATTGAGCATAACTGCGTTTATATGAGTGTCTGAGGTTGAAATTTTTGAGACACTTAGAATAAGTAGCGTGAGTTAAAAAATAACACTTTGTACAACTTATGGTTATGATAAAATACGTTGTGGTTGCTGCTCACTGGTGCAAAGCAAAGTTAGCTCCTGAAATTTCTAATTATATTTTGGATCATAACTTAAAGCCTTTGGGGATCTTTTATAATTTATGTGATATATATGAACTTTACACTTAAAACTGAAAGATTTGTTCAGCTTGGAACCTGGAAGGATGGGATGTTTGAACTACGCTGTTTAAGGGTTTGTTTGCCTTGAATATGAAGCCTCTTATTTTCATATACCCAGGAGTTTTATGTCTCCTGTAGTCTTCCTACTTTAATAATTTACTTGTTTCTTTATCTTCCATAATTTTAAACATGAACATACTGTTTTAGTGTTTAGAGAGGCTGTGTTTCCTAGGAATTTCCCTTTCTCAGAAATTCCTTACTTGAAATTTCTAAATGTTACTTCCAATTCCTAGTTACTCAGCAACAATTAGAAGCAGAGGACTAGTTGATAGACAGTCACTCAACCAAAGTAGTCTTGAAAAACCTCGAACACTAAGAGGAATAGATTTTCTGCAAGGTGGAAAACAAAACACTTCGATGTTTTGCTTCCTCTTAGGATATTTGGTCATGGTTTTGTTCAAGAGGCCCAAAAGTTGTGCCTGTGTTTGACAGAATAGGTAAAAGGTGGTAATGAAAGGAGTATTGCACTTGCAAAATTAGTAACGTTTATGAGACAGCCTCTATGTTGGTAAGTTTGCTTTCTACTGCAGTCCTCCAAATTCCACAAATCAGATGTGATTATAAATTTCATAGAGGAAGGAGGACACAGCAGAACTGTGTACATCTCTTCTGACATCAGATGGTGTGCGTACCTATATGTGCACATAAAAAATGTGTCACATAATAGGTAAGTTAAATACAAATATTTAGCCTAGCTTTGTAAAAAATTTACTTCATTGTGTCAAACATCCACATGTGTGTTCTGGAGACTCTCTTTAGAAACATAAGTTCAGTCTGGTCTGGAGAAGTCCCCATACTTTGTGCTGCTTTGCTGCTTGGGTTCTGCAAAACTCGAGTCCAACTTGAGCTGTAGAGCTCTCCACAGCTCCTGGTACGTATTACATGGGCAGAAGTGCTGAGCCTTCATTAGGGATCTAATCTTACTGCAGCAAATGAATGTTAAACTGTGCAGGCAGTGTGCTTAAAAATATTCATGTGCGTTGATCTTCCTTGAAGACTAGCGAATGAATCATGATCTGTTAGAAAGATGTGATAACCAAAAATAAAACAGAAAATCCTGAATTCTAGCCTCTCATGAAAAATTTCTCCTTTCACAGTAAACCATGCAGACTAAATTTAAAAGGTTGATTGATTTATCTGCCTGCCTGCCTACCTACTACATTGTAAATTATATATAAAAATCTTGCCATCTTTTGTACTCACTATTTTCTTAGCTGTAGGAAAGAAGAAGAAAAAGGGGGAGCAGTCATGGCCAAGTCAGTGTTAGTGAAATCATAAATTTTATAAATAGGTTTTTTAAATAGGTTTCTACTTTTTATTTAGACTTGTAATAATGTACTCTTTCAAAGACATTGTATAATCTTTTTGAATATGGCTCAGTTTTTAGGATGCTGATGTGATAAGGAAACAAGTATTTAGAATATCATAGTAGTCATCCTCAAGTTAAGTGATATTAAAAGATTTTGGATGTCAGTCCTAGCTTTAAGTAGTAATAAGTTTTCTTCCTTTCTATGTTAACTTATTTTGTGTGTGAAGTACTTTATTATGTAATATGCCCTGCTTCTTTTGTTGGTCTTTCTCTAGCTTCTGCTTTTTTATTTGTATTTTTCTAAGGAACTTTCCATGATATAAAAAGAAGATACCACCCAAGAAATTTCATCTTGCGCATAGACACTTGTACTACAGGTCACATGACAGTAAACTAATTCCTGTAGTTTAAATTCGGGAGGAAATGTTGCAGTCTGATCACTGGATCAAGCGATCTAAACTCAGATTTTTGGGGTATCATTCTGGTTTTGTCATTGATTGTCTGTAGCTGAAGTTAAGTAAGCCAGCAGAGGCTACTTGGAGGATAATTGTTGGAGAATGGATATGAACTTTGGATATACTTGGATTTTGACTGGACAAGACCCAGAGCAGCCTGCTTTAGCTGGAGCTGCCTGGGGAAGGGTTTGGACCAGAGACCTCCAGAGACACCTTCCAGCTGAATTACCCTGTGGTTCATGAAAAGGTGTGTAAAAGAGAGACAGTAATTTTGACTTAACATCTAATTATGTTTTGGGCTGATGATGATCCTCAAATAAAATAATATTTTATAGAAGAAACAATGTTGTTATGCCTTGAAAATACGTAAGACAGGATTTTTTATGAATTTCATATCATTTTGCGTCCAAGCACAAAGGACAGCTAACTCTCATGAACATTCAGTCAGAATCATGAAAGACAGGAAATGAGGATAGAAGATTAAGTTAGGTAACCAAAGAGATAGTGATGACAAACTTTAAGATGCCTAATTTTGTAGTATGTCTACTATATAATTTTCTTATGAACAAAACAAAGTGACATATGTGGATCCCATTGTCTTTTTATTCAGCCAAACACATCATGACACTAGTTTCCCTTTAAAATCCACAGCTATGCTGTGTATGTATAGTATAGATAAAAGCACTTTGTAGATATTGTTAGCTCTGGTTTAGGTGTCACAGATGTTTCTGAGATTTCCATTGACTTTTATCTGCAATTTACTTACCAGTTTCTGCCCACCTGGGAGGCGATGGAATCTGTAAAAATAGTTGTAACATGGTTACATGATTGTAGGAGAAATGCTGTTTTCAGCAGTTAGACTTAAGGGAGTGACACCATTACATGTAAACATATATAAATACATTTTAAAGTTTAGCAAGTGAGTCCTTATTAGCCAAGTCCAATATAATCTTATTGCATTTTAAAGAGAAGGAAGATTTCTATTTCAGTTTCTTAAAGAAGTCTCACACTTGCTGAGAGATATTTGCTTTAATGTTGTTGAGTAAACTATAAAGCACTTTAAAAAACTCTTCTAAATAACTATTCTTCTGAGAATTGTTATTTTATGTGTGCAGAGACAGATTCTTTTTGTGTGAGTTTACAAGCAATATAATTCAAAACTCCTGGCAGTTCATCAGAGTCAGTCCCTGACCAAGACCATTGTATTTTAGCACATACCCAATTTCTGAGTGGGGAACACTTCTTTTAGAGTTTAAGAACTCCTTAAAGAGATGGGTGGTAGGCTGAAAGAGTTCCTGTCTTGGGGCCAGTGATATAACATGTTAAAAAGGATGACTTGTCAGTAGTATTTTGGTAGCCATTAGTGAGCATTCACCCTCATGTTGCAAGTATGACCAGACAGGTGATGTTCTGAAATGTCAGCACGAAATTATGCATTTGCGGGAATGAAAGGAAAGGGAAAAATGTGATACAAATAAAACTAGAGGATTTCACTAGTCAGAAGCCAAGCACTTCTTGCCCAATTAGTTTAAAAAGTGGTAAATGCCCAGGTCAGTTTATTTTCAATGGTTCCATGTTCTGGAAAGGGTGATTCAAGAAGTGCTCCTGGTGCAACAGGAGGAGACACACACCTCTTTCATTGCTGATGGTGGGCAGCAGTGATTTGCTGATCTCTGTGTATTCAGTGGAGAAATGTCAAACTAAGGTCTTACTACTTCTAATGTGTGATGCAACTTCCTACATCTTTCTAGATCACTTAAAATCCATTTTCATCAAACCCACAGTTTTGGCACAATAATCATAATGTTTAAAATGTCCCCTCTTAAACTAATATTTATTTTTGCCCTTAGTTTCCATGAATACTTTCTATCCTGTTTTCCCTGCTTCTGGTAAAGATAAATACAATGCAGAGGGAGGATCATATTCATGCTTTTATGCCTGCTTTTTGATCTAAGGGACAAGTGTAATTTGTATTGCTTGCTGGAATAGATATTGGAATAATTATTTGAAATAAGTTTAGATGCTGCTAATAATAGTGCTAATGCTTGCTCAGAGGAATGCTTTCTTCCCCCTAATGTTCTGTGTGGGCTGACTGAAAATTGCTTTGCTACATCTAAATTTCTTGGCCCTTTTCTATGACTTTTTTTCCATCATGAAACAGGGTATTGTGTGTACTAAGATGATATTCTTCCATATAGGAGAATAAGCAAATTAATTCTTCAGTATGGACATGGTGCTCCAGGTTCCTAAATATAGGTAGCTGTTCTGAATACCTCTGGGGTTTGGATGTAGAATTTAAGATATGTTTAGTGAAGCTGAGTTCAGACAGGTTCACTGTATCTTACTAAATCTGTACTTTCTAATGTAAGTTTGTTATGGTGGTCCCAAAAGTATAGGATCACTAATTGCAGTTGACTTGGATTCTATGTGCAAAATTAGATTTTCAAGTTCAAGAAGGGTTCCAAGTACACCAAAAAGAAAGGTTTGGTTTCATGTATTGGATGGGGGGGTCACTGGAAACTTTATGACAACTCAAGGATTAGTAATGAAGTGTTACATATATTTTAAGACATTTTTTGAGTGCTCAAATCTTGAAATGCTGTGTTCCTATCTCCTTGCATTTCTTTCCTGCTTGTTAAAAACAATCTTCATATATTTTGGGTTTTCTTGTTATTGAAATCTTTTGATGGCTGTTTTTTGGGTTTGGAATAAAGACAAGGCAGACTATAAGGACAACTTTATTTAGTCTAAGTTAGCTTTTAGAAATTGATGTTTCCATCATTATTTCTGTTTCTCAAAATGCTTTACATATTTTTATTTGTCTACTCGTACACTAATGGTAAAAGTAATGTTTTATTAAAGACATTTAGAGAAATTTTTTCAACATGTTAGAATATGTTTTTGATGGGCATTTACTGAACGAGAAGGTTTCGTAGGAGACAGTAACTCTGACCTATGTAATTTCTGATGGTAAAACCTTTTTCTAGTCTGGAGGAAGATTTGTTTCTTAGGGTGTTCTTGTCTCCTTATTAGCGAAGAAGCATAATTTTTTTCTGAATTGAAATGGTAAAATACTAATTCATAAGTGCTGTGATGTGTCATATGGGTAGTCAAGTCAGGCTTCAGCTATAAAGCTGTCAAAATGATTTAAAAAAAAAAACAGACCCAAACATGGTAGCTTCTCTCTAGAAGTTCTTTTTCTAAAGACAACCAGCGTTAAAAGTAAAAGGATTTTTTCGAGGAATTTCTGACACCTTCTTAGTAATTCACGTTTAGAGAAAATAAGTGGAAAATCAAAATCTGTTTGAAACCAACTTGGATTGGAGATTATACCAGTTGGGGGTTTGTGGGTTTTTTTAAAGGGCAAGGGGGGAGAGAAATCCAGCCTCCAGCTTTCAATTGCCACATCCTTCAGCCAGACAGTTCTGGGATCTGTTAAATCAAATCTCCATACACCACACTTCCCAGTGTGTGAATTGATAGGTGATACAGCTTCCTGTGGTGGTATTTAAGTTTGCCATGGGAACAGCTAAATCGGTGACAGCAGCAATAAGGAGGCACTGAGTGTATTTTTTCAACTTACAGCCAGCTGACTTTCACATTCTTATTCAGCAACCTGATAAGACTAAGTTAAAATGAATTATGTAGTGTTTGAATCTTAGCGGAGGTGCTTGGGAAACGGAAAAGGATAGACAGGGCTGGAGATCATGGGCTGTGACTTGATTTATTTTTTAAGGAAAGCTTTTTTGAAGTGTCTGCTTCTCTCGACCCATTAATAAACAAACCAATAAAGAAGAAATTTTAGAGGTTAGTATTTTACAATAGTTAGAACATTTTGTATCCTTACAGTTTGCACACAGGCAATCAAGGTTTCTTTTTTTATCTCTACTGTAAGTAAATTGAGCCAAATTCTGCTTCATTTTATATGTGTCTCTGTTCTCTGGCATAACTCTAGGGCTGTAACCAAGGATAGATCTTATCCCCATGTGACTGTGCGTATAGAGCATTAAGATGTACAAATAGTTGTCCTTTGTTCTGCACACAGTCTCCTTGCCATTCCCCTGGCTCTCTACAGATTTTGCTTTGACCCCATCCTTCTCGTGCTGCACACGGGTTTCCAGATGAGATTTGTGCTGTTAGCAGTAGGAGAATTTACCTGGTGCCTTAGAATATCCAAAGGTAGTACTGCTGGTGTGAAGACAGGGTCAGTGCTGAATGGGTAACAGTTAGAGCACTGGAATAATAAGAGAAAAATCACATCACCAATCATTCCCAGAATTGTTTTGTCTGTTTTCGTTGTCTGGTTTAGTTTCTGGACTAAATAGGGAGAAAGTTGTTTGGATCTTGAAGTAGCATTTGATTTAATCTCTGCTGAAGAAGAGAAGAAAAAATTCAGGGGTTTTTGGTTTTCGGTTTGTTTTTTTCAGTATACAGATACACAGCCCAGAGTTTAACAAATATTTTGCTTGGAAGATTTACAGTTTTAAGAAATGTTAGAAGCAGATTTTCTCCCACATTAATTATTGTATAGAGTCTTCATGTGTATTTTGAAAGTAACTCTTCAGTGAGTGCTGTGGGGATTTGTTAGTACTGAACTGCTTTTAATCCTAGGAAATAACAAATGGTTATTTGCTGAAGAAGAAAAAAAATTAGTCTAGAGTAATGTAATAGAATCCAATATGTAGCTGACTTAACTTGCTAAGCTGGCTTTCTGTAGCTGTTCTTCTGCATAAACATGCTATGAATTAGCTTTCATTGTCACATATCTGATCTATAGCAGCATCTTTTTTTTTTTTTAAATTACTTCTTTCAGTGACCTTGGTTAGCTCAGTATCTTTGGGAAAACCTTAGCAAGCCTAGCCTATTTTCTTTGGGCATGAGAATATCCATTCTCTTGGAGCTCTGTAAGACAGGTATCTAGATCCCTGTGTAAAAAATATGGATCTTGAGTGCTTCTGTATCTAACTCTTTGTGCATGTATATCTAATAGTTCTCATGTATGAGTTATCTGCAATAGGCAGAGTTGACGTTTCCCTACAGCAAAGGGTTAGAAAGGAAAGAAATTTTCAAATTGAAAGTAATCCCCATCTCAGATTGGCCTTGGAGCTTGGGCCATTGGCTGATGTGAGCCACATTGCTCTCAGTTTGTCCTACAGGGAGGAAAAAGAGTATTCTCTGATGTGTTCTCTTTCATCAATCCTAGGTTCACTTTCATTCCTCCCTCCCTTTCCTTCACTTCCTATTTTTCTCAGTTTTTCTCCAAAGCAAGAGGATTAAAACTCTTGATTCCATTTTGGTCTTTTTATTTTTTCTCAGTTCCTACAGTAAGGCACCTCATCATCCAGCATCCCACCCTTCCCACTTGCCAGCTGCTTCTGTCAGTAAGTTCTTAAGCATTCTTGATTGAATATTACGTCAGTTTTAGAGAATGATGAAAAACAAAATACATCTCAATCAACACATCTGTTGCCTTTTCAAAGACTGTTTGCCAGTTCTTTTCTTCTGAGAGTATACTTTGTATTAGAGACTTAGTGTGCCATAGGTCAAGGAAAATGTCGCAGGTCCCATTAGATTACTTCAAGCAGTTGATGCTTAAAAACTTTTCTGAAACTCTGTCTCAGTTGGAAATTAGGTGTCCAGATAAGTGTCTATTCATAAGTCAAAAGCACTTTTCATTTTATGTGAAAGCTTGAGCCACATGCTCACGGAAATCACTGAAAATGTGAAAGATGCTGACACATCTGTCTTGCCAAAGGTTGGAGAATTGGGACTAAATAAGTATGTGAACCCTGGAGGCAGGAAGTTTGGAATATCAAGAAGGTAGCATAAAGTTAGGAACAAGTATGTTTTTGTGACTCATTTCAAACACAGAGAGTCTTGTCTTTTACCCATATGTGTGTCTTATACAGTGAGACACAAAGTTTGACCAGCTGTAGTGGATTGGCCCTGACTGGATGCCAGGTGCCCACCAAGCCACTGTATCATCCCTCTCCTCAACTGCACAGGGGGAGAAAAATATAATGAAAGGAGATGAGAGCAATTATTGTCACAGACAAAACAGACGCAACTTGGGGCGATTAGTTTAATTTATTACCAATCACATCAGTGTAGGGTAATGAGAAATAAAACCAAATCTTGAAACACCTCCTGCCTGCCCCTCTCTTTCCAGACAGAACTTAACTCCCAAATTCTCTACCTCCTCCCCTCAAGCAGCACAGGGGACACGGAATGGGGGTTGCGGTTATTTAATTACATGTTTCTCTGCTTCTCCTTTCTCTTCACACTCTTCCCCTGCTCCAGTGTGGGGTCCCTCCCACAGGAGACAGTCCTCCACGAACTTCTCCAACTTCTGTCCTTCTCACTGGCTGCAGTTCTTCACAAACTGCTCCAGCGTGGATGGATCCCTTCCATGGAGTATAGTCCTTCAGGAACAGGCTGTTGCAGAGTGGGTTTCTCCCCTTACAGGTCCACAGATGCTGCCAGGAGCCTGCTCTGGTGTGAGCTTCCCATAGGGTCACAGCCTCCATTGGGCATCCATTCTTTTGCTTGAAGACCTGCAAAAGAAAAAATCACTAGTACATTTATAAGTAGTGATCTAATATTACAGTTTGGAGCACATGACAGAGCTGGTAGCAAGTGCATGGTAGGTCCCATATTCATCCTACAAAACCAGGATGAGTTAACACGGTGGTCTCATGTTATTACTCTGGCTTTTTTATTGTTATGTAAAGTTTGGACAGTAAAATAACATGTCTATTGAAATCCAAAAGAAAATAAGAAGTGTTTAAAACTCCTGTTAACTTAATGTCATCACTGAGAAATACTTCTGCCAATGACACATCATGAGGGTGGTCATCCCCCTGTCCCTGTCTTATATCAGTCCCACACAGTAAAAACCTATTTAACACATTCAGGCTCTACTGATAATATGCAAACTCACCTTTTGCAGTTACCTCATGATTCTGTGCCCATAAGCCTGGCTGGGAGACAGAACATACTATTTAGTACATTTCCATTTTTACCACACAATGGATGCTTAGAATTAACATCTAGCAGGGCAGGTAAGCAGTCCTTTAAATATTGGAAGATTTCCATTTAAATCCGTGGCACAGTGATTATGTTCTTTTATACAGCCATATCCAGAAATGTTTTGCTGAATTGGGGTTTTGAAGTAGTATGCTGAGAATAAATCATATGAGTACTTTAGGATTTACATAATATATCTATTACTGTTCTCTGAATGGAAATTAGTAATAATATATTTAATGTTGAGAGACATAGATGGGAGAGTCGCTTTAACAGCACTGCTTGTGAGTCAGAGATGTTCTTAATCAAGCTTTTGTTGTGTGCATGTAAGGGGGTATCAGAATAAGAAAAAATCCTCCCACATTTGCAAGACAGACAATGGAAAGAGGGAATGAGTTCTTTTGCTGCTGATTTTTGTCTCTTGCAAATGATTGCAAAAACTGCCCACTTAAGAAATGGGCAAGATGAGAATGTTGGTGGAGGGTGACAGAATTGTCATAATACAGCCCTTAGTAAAAGATACAAACTAGAAAGAGAAGTGACATGTTGGAACACTGGTGGAAGAGTTGTGGATTATATATTGGGCCAAAAAGGGAAAAGTAGGGGCAGATGTTATTTATTGGTGGTAGCTGCCTTGTAGGAGAGTCCTTTCAAAGGTGATGTGTGATACTAATACCTTTCACTTGTTTTATTCTGTTCAACAGTAGAGTTGCAAGAAACCAAAAGTACAAAGTTTGATTACCTATAGACTCCTACATCCTCCATCCAAGAGAGGAAAAAGTGACCTGTGCAGTTAAAATGAGGTTCACCCAATCATCTGTTGGGTCCCCTGCAGGCTTCACTGCAGAGCTGAGGTGTGTCATGTGGTTTTAGTGGGCAGAACCAATTTGCAAAAGATGTAAGTGGTGAAATGAAAGGAGAAATATTATTAAAACTGCTTGGGATTATATTAAAAAGCTTGATCTTTCTGTCAGGATGCCTGGCTGCCATCCATGAGGTTGCTCTCAGGGTTTCCTTGGTGCAGACCCAGGGCTTCAGGTTGCTGTGGCGAGGCTGTCTCAGAGCACATTTCAGTGGTACCCTGATCCCCAGACAATTGCTGCAGACTGGTCCAAAGTTTAACCAGATTTGGCTTCCTGGCTAGATGAAGAGTTGGCACAGAGGAGTTCAGATACCAGTGGCAACCAGGTCTTTGTTCCTAACATGTATTGAGATACTCTGGTGCATTCTCGAACTCAAAAAATTACCAGGAATATGTTGCAAGAACAAGTAGTAATCTAAGAGTGGCTAGATGCTGTTTCTGTGGACAACCCTAAGTATCAGCTTACTTCAGTAAACAGTTTTTTAACTTATCTTGAAATGATAATAGTTTACTCTCTTGTTTTACTACTGAAAGATTTCTTTTCCAACACTTATGATTTGAGGTTTTAATAGTATTATTTGTCTAAGCAGACAAAGCTACTGCAGTTGCAGTGAGAAAACAGATACAAAGTATCCTGAAACTATTTGGCAGACAGTGGCTATGAAAATGGTTGTCTCACTTGTTATTTCCAGTAACACATCTCAAATCCTCTTCTGTTCATCAGAACCTTCACAATCTCATCAGTGGGTTTATCTACACAAAGGTACAGATACTTTGTGTCATAGTACTTTAATAATGTTGGGGCGATATAACTTCCAAATTTTTACAGCCTCTCTTGTAATTTCTTGAAAAATGTCATTGCCATTATCTGAAAGTATAAGAAAAAAGTCTGTAAGTAAAATATTAATATATCATTGTCATTCTGCCTGCCCTTGAAACTCCCTCTCGCATTCCTGAGCATTTTTTGAGCAGAGTATTGAGGATTCAGTGCCTTTTAATTTATGCCAAAATCAGTTAGACTAATGGGAAAGATTCTCCTTGCTTAGGATAAAGGAGCTGTTACACCATCTTCTCTGACTTGCTCAAGTTGTTACATAGGTGCTGTGTGAGGCTCTTGAATCACAATGAGTTCTGCAGTGGACTCCCTCTGCCCCGTGGAGGGCACAAGCAAAATAGTAATTTGTTGAGAAACAAATGAAGAAAAATTATCAAAAGCAAAAATAATCACTTCTCCAAAGCAAACTAACTGATGTTTGGGTATTCTCATGTCTGCAATGGTGACAGCTCAGAATGGAGTTTTTCTCAATTGTAGTATAAGATTTCACTGCCCATGTGAAGCACTCTGAAACCTTTGTGTATATAGTGATATATCACAAGTTTGAGCTTCAGGAGGTGTGTAACCATTATGAAATTATGTTTTGAAAAACATCTTTGACCTGTGTAGTTCTACACCACAGGCCCTTAATGTAGTCACATGGAATTGTAAGATTTTAATACAGAGTTTTTAGCATAAGTGAGCTTTTTTACATGCATTTCTAAACTTGGATGGGAACAAGTTCTTGCTCTCAGGAGGGGGATCTGGAAATGGAATCAACAAGAGGACTGTGAAATCTAGTAGCTTAAAGGCAGGAAGTGGTTTTCACTCCCCTTTTTACCTTCAGATATCATGGCTTTTCTGCAGCTAGCTTGTGACTGGGATATCCATGGGGACCTGTTTAGTTCAAAGCAGCTTATGTCTTGCTGTGGCCTGAGAATTGTGCAAAATTTCTACAACTGTGGTTTCTGTGACATCTTGTTTTGTCTCTGGCCATCCTCTATCCCTGGCATTTTGCATAGTATACAGCAGGGTAATGGTTGCCTTGCTACAGATGCTTTGGTAGTTCTGTGCTGGCAAGAACTTGCCTTTTCAGACTGCCATTTACTCATGCAGCATAGCTTACTGCAAAAGGATTTAGTTGGCTATTAGAAAAACAACCTTTCTGCCAGAGCGGTGAAGCAAGATGCACGAGTGTGTTGTTTTATTTCCTTCACTGGAGATTTTCAGGAACCATAAGAAAAATGGAAGCTGAGGATGCCTGAAGTACGTGATACCCAGCAGGAGGCTGGGCTTGGGCATCTCCTGGGCGCAGGCCACTTTGCTTCTCTTGTTCTGTGACAGAGGATCAAAGCTGGGTTTGAAAAACTGTTTCAGAAACAACTCTTCTGAAAGACTAGAAACCCCAGTCATACATGGTTCTGTTTCACTGTACTCTATATAGCTTTTGCAGCTATTAGAACAGGCTGCTGAACTTCTGTGATCTGTCACAAACACATGCTTAAAATACTGTCATTCGGGATCTGTCTGGTTTAACAGTTACCTCTTGGAGAATGGCTTTGTTCTGAAATTTTCACAACACTTGTTTTCTTTCTTACATCACAACACCACTTCCTTTCCAGGAACTGACAAAGGCCAGTAACTCAGGTGTTGGCCCTGCAGATACTTCCATAGTCCTGAGGTCTGTTAAAATAAACATGCATGTGTACACCACTTTGAAAGTTCATCTTCCACAGCAGCCTTGACCATGATGTTTTGTCACATTTTCCTTTTTTCAGCCAAAGGACAGCCAATATAAGCATGTCATGAGAATATTGACCGCCACTGCTACCACCACAAGTGGCTGGGAATACTCTGAGGAGCACGCTGCAATCATGTTGCAGGACAGGTTTGCAGAGTTGCAGCCTTAAGGGTAGTGAAATCTAGTCCCAAAGATTGCTTTGGTCTGATCTTAGTAATAATAATCTTACAATAATAATAATGTGTTTTCTTTATTCAAAAGATCGTGTACCTTCTTTAGTTTTAGTAAGTTGTTGATTTAATAAGAGATACTGCAGCTTGTTAGCCTGTGAGGACTTAACACCCTTAATACACTAATACTAAAGCTACCCATTACTAACACTCTGTCAACATGAACTGAATGTCACTGACAGAAAGTAATTTTCTTCCTTTAAGTTCATTGTATCAAGTTATGGCACAAAAATTGGTCTACATTTTACAAATTATTAATTTACATGACTAATTAGGACATGGGTAGACTCATTACATTCTGTGGAGTAAGATTCTTCTCCCAAATAATAACTTTAGTATTTACCATATGTAGAATGCATTTCCACTTCTCTAATTTCAATCACAGATTTATTGTCATAAGGGCATTGTGTTTAGAGTGAGGCTGTTTGTTCCTCTTGAAAGATCAACACTGGAAGACTGAAATAACCTTGCTGCCTTTGTTTTTTTTCTTTTTGTCCTGTTGTCTGTGACATGTCTTTTCCAACTGGAAAAGCTCTAAATTCTGTTTTGTGCGAGAAGTTCTGGAAATTTTATTTTTAAAAACCTTGAGATGTGAAATTGTCTTTCTAGAAAACATGTCATATAGCAATAACTTCCCTGTGGTATTTCTAGCAATATAACTTCTTTTGTCAAGCAGAATGTAATGTGAGAATTGTAGTTGCACGTTCTTTATTTCAGGAATACTATATTTTGTTAAATCATTCATGTTAAATGCCACCAATAAAGAAATTGCAAAGAAGTAGAAAGAATCTCTCTCCTGTTGGCTTACTTTGTGGATCTGACAGCTATTTATCTATAGGAACTGCTACATTCACACTCCAAGATGAAGTGAATACCCCTGTCATCTGCATGAGCCCCCAAGAGTCTAAGAAATGGAGGTAGCACTCTATATTGGTATCCATCCTCGACCAGTTGTCCAGTCAACAGTTCATAAAAAACACAAATCTGTTCAATTAAATACTAGATTTATTAAAACATGTTGTATGATCATCTGAAGATGACTGTGTGCATTTCCATGTTACTAAGCTTATGTAAGTTCCCACTGATTGTATGGGCACTGTGCAGATGGAGAGCAACAAGTGTTGAGGGGTCATCTTGAAGGCTTTCTTAAGAAAAGTCTCAGAGTTATTTGAAGAAGAATTTTGTTTGAGCACATATGGGAGCTAATCCTCCCACACCCCAGTCTCTGCTGCAGCAGAGCAGATCTGGGACAGCAGTGGTACTTCACCCAGTCACTTCAGGTACCAAGCTCCATGCCTCTGGTTTTGAATACTTGGTCCAAATTGTTTCCAGCCAGCAAGGTTGGAACATTTCTGGAAACTAAATTGGACTTCTCCATGTGTTGAAATTGCAGTAAGACCTTCAGTATCTATGAGACACTTAGTACTTCTGGACTTCATGTTCTCCTTTATTAAGTGAATTCCATGTGGAAGTATTTCCATTTGAAAGGATGTGGGGAGTTACTGTTGTCCCTTCACAGCTTTGAGTGAACTAATGAATGTATTCATGATAATAAGTATGTAGAGAAGGTTTGAACGATGTGTAAATAATCATTTGGGTAGCTTTGTAGGTTTGTTTGGGTTTTGTTTTTTGGGTTTTTTTTAAAATGGAAAGTAAAACAACCAGTGAAACAAAAATGTGTGTCTGTCACAACCCCAGTCACTTATCTGCTTGCTTGTCAAGGGAAGTGTTGAAATACATATAGGCAGAATCTCTTTGAGACAAGAATTTAAGCATTTAAAGATAAGCAGATGTTTGAAAGCAAATAAATCTGAGTGTTAACCCATGCTACAAAGCCACCCACTATAATTGGGCTTTATATGCTCTAAAATGCAATTTATTCTTCAATGCATTCGGTAAATAGCTCATGTTAACAGACATGACTTGTCAAGACATGGATCTCTTCTGAAACACCCATTCTGTAAGTTTTTTTCTCATTTCGTTAGTAATATTCATCATCTTTGTTTTCTTTAACAGTACAGTATTATCTAAGGATCTGATTCTTCTCCTATTAAAAAATAAATTTTCTTTCAGCTTTACAAAGGAGAGCAAGTTTGAGATGTAGTAAGCAAAACCTGTGTGTTTGTGTCTTGTTAAAGAAATAGTCTGGAAATACACTTTTAGAAAAAGACCTAGAAAAGTTGAGTGCTCTTTCTATGACTGTGGTAAAATATCCAATTAATTTCTGTGTTCATCAATAACACCTTTATGAAATTATAGTGTAACATTTATCTTACTATTTTTTTATCTCAAGTGTACAAAATTAGTTTGTTGCCTGTGTTACTACTAATCAAGGCTTTTTTAAAAGAAAGGGGATAGAAATGTAAATATATGGAGGTGGTTAGCTTTTTTCCTTCTTTTCCTTTTCTATTTATTTATTTATTTAAAGAAGATTAAAGCCTTAAAGGCAAAATCCTGTAACAGTATCTGACTGGAGAAATCTTGTTGACAGTATAAATGCTTTTACAGTAGAGGCCCAAAATAGAGTTTGGGACTAATCCTTTGAGACTTAATTTTGATGCATAATGATCTGGTTACACTCCATCCTGAAACTTGAGGAGTCTTGGACATTGTTCCTGCCCCCTCTCACTTTCCAGCATAACTTCAGACAAATTACCTCTCCTGCCTCAATATCATTCCTCTGTTTAGATGTTATATAGTACTAAGACAAAAGCTCTATTTCAGCACCTACGTACTGTTGGAAGTGGTCAAGTTTATATATGATACAAAAGCTCTTAATTTTAATCTTCAGCAATAAAACTTCAGTACATTCATTGTTCCTTTGCATTTGTTGTCCAGTTGGGCTCTGTTGTAAAAATTAAGGATTGAAGTTAAACCAGCTGTGTTTTCTGGATGCTTGTTGTGGTTACAGGTGACAGCAACATGAAGACACCGAAGAGATGCCTGGGGTGAAAAGCCCTTTGTGCCAGCAGTGCTGTGGAGACATCCATTTTGAGTCATGGGGTTACCTGGCAGCTACACTGGTTGCTGCCAGTGTTACTGTTGTACATGGTCTACAGTTTGGCTTTGATGGGGCAGTAGTCATTTCACTAAAACACTGATTTATTTTTTTCTTCTTTGCCAAACACTCTCACTATTTGGTGCCAATCCTCTCCAGATGAAGGGAAGTGCCCAGAATGTTCCTTTTTAGAAGTCAGCATTCTGAGCAATAACAAATACTGGAAACCTCTCTGCATGTAATACCTCTCTTTTTTTTTCTTTGTTTGTTCTTAGACTTCTGTAAGTGCAACTTAGAGGATAAGAGGCAGAAATGGCACATTTTGCTATGCAGGGTAATTCTGACTGTTATGGTTGTTGCTCCACACTGAACCCCTCTCATTTATGCTGAAACCATTTTAGTATGACATGAGACCTGACATGGTTGAGCCTTTGTTATTTGGTGCACAGGGTATTTTTCTTTCAATCTTGACCCCTTTGAGGGTTGCTGAACATTCTGTGTAATCTCATCTTTCAAGTTATGACTTGTAACTCGTTCTTAGCAGATACTACACAGTCAACAGTGTTAAATGTAGTTCCAGACAGTTCATTTAAATATCCATTTTGCAAGTATTTGTGAATTTTGTGCAATGTTGCATGCCAAATACTTCTGACTTTTATAACACTTCTCTAAGAGCTTGGAGTTAAGCCTGCAAGTCTTTTCAGTCTCTAAAATTGTAGGCAATATGTTTTTATGTATGTATGCCTCTATAAAAGAGATTATGTGCAGTTGTTTTCTAAATAACTCAGAGTTCCTTTTGGCTGCAATGAAGAGAAGTAGTGACATTACTGGGTATAGTTTTGAGACAAAATTAGTTCTAAATTTGCCAGTTCTCAAGTACCATCATATAAAGCCTAAACTTAATGTGCTGCATTGACAGTGTTCTCCATGAACACTTGGAAATTATCTTGAGCCTTTCTTACTCCTTCTGTTGAAATGGAAAGTTAAATTAATGTATTTGAAAAGGATAACCTGAATGGATAGAAAGAGCTGAAGGACTCAAAATCAAAACAGGGAGTATAATGTACATTACATAAAGAAACAGCTTTTACTGCAGAAACGATAACCCTTTGTGACTATTTAGTAGAAATACCAGGAGTTATATTAGAACTTGCTTATAGACTATGACAAATCCACTTAATTCTAATTTTAACTCCTCTGCTAAGAATAGAAGTGCCATGCACAAATGGAGTATCCTAGTGGCATTTTCTACAATCTATTATATACCACTGTAAGACTTCTAAAAATATATCCTAAAGGCCAGTTTTGTTTAGAATACTAATATTTTCTAAAGTATGTTTCTAATCACTAGTTGGATGTATGATACAAATGTTGAGGATTTTCTGAAGTACTCCCTGTTCTCTGATAGCATTTACTAATCTTTACTTTCCTGCTTGCGAACAAATGAGAGAAGTTTGGGGCGAGCAATGTAGCTCCCTTTCTAAGCAGATGTCTTCAGACAGTTAAATGAACATCTCTAGTATGGCTGTTTGGTATGAGATAAATGAATTTTAATTTAAACATAAGACTCTTGTTAGTACTACTAGAAGTGAGTAGTTTACAACCCTAGGTATGAGCCAGCACAGATGTGATCATTGGCTTCTAAGTCACCTGCGAGAGTTAGTGCCTGGTTTTGTGCCTGTGGTCAACAACAGTGGTCATGCAAGACATGACAGTGTTTGGCTTGAGAACTGTAGAAAAGCATTGTCTATGTGTTTTGGTTGCATGAGCATCCTTCTCACACAGAGATGCTGTTCCTGTGGAAATGATTCAATCATTGAGGCCTGCCATTTAATCTGATAATTTCAGGTGTGTCACTTGTATCTGTTTTCAAGTCAGTGCATGTCTGAAAATGGTGCTGTTTTGTTGTTTTATCTTAGCTGTAAGCGTTATAAGTGAAAAATGGAATTTCATAAAAGTATTAAATATAGAACCAAAAGTAATATAGTAAAATTAGTTTTAAGACTTTGTTGGTAAAAAAAAAGTGTCATGATACTGTGTTTATCTGGCCAAAACAAGAAGAGGAATTTTACCTGCTCTGTAAAATTACAGTTGCTTTATCTGTGAAGAATTACACTTAAGATGAAAAAAGGAGAAAAGCGTTATTGTAGACTGATTATCATATTAAGTGTGAACTGTGCACTGTCAGAACATCTTGTTCATTTCATATAAGCAAATAACTTTTGGGGAACCCTTCCCAGGAGAATAAGATTTTAACTTTCTCACATCCAGGCTGCATACTTAGCAAATTCTACAGTCTGATGAGAACCAAAAGAACAGTTCTGTGTTAATATAGAAATATTTCCTATAATAAAAATTTTTAAAAGATTTCCAGCAGCTTTGTGAAGTCAATAAAATATTCAGAAGCTGGAAATAGGAGTCTCTGGTAGGATTTCCAGCTACTTGCTATGTGTTCTGTGGAAGACAGCCTTTCTCTCAAGGAGCTGTGCTGGTTACTAGACATCAGAGTTTTGCTTAATGCATAAAAATAAGCATAATTGACAATATAAACATGATTGATTAAGATTTGGTGATAGTTATCTCTTTCTAAGATGGGTACATAGATCCATTGTTTTTTGATTGCTCTTTGGCATAAATAAAAAGGTTAGCTTTGTGTGTAAGTCAATGTTTATTTAATGAGGGCTCACTTAGAATAGAAGAGTAATGACATTCTGACCATCTCACAGATGAGTCATCTTAGGGTGAAAACCCACTCCAAGTTTGAAGTTTTTGTAAGATGTTAATATGTAAGGAGCTTAGGCTTCTTAGTTCATAAATAAATTTGCTGCTGTCATGGATTTTAGCCCTTGCTGCGCAGTGAAAGATGCTGATCTTGATTTGTGGGTCTATGCTCTGTATTTTCTCAGGATATCCATCCATTGACTTAATTTAAAGACCATTTTCTAGGAGTTTCTAAATTAATACCTTTTAATTTTACAACTCTCAAAATGGAGGTTTATTTCAGTATTTGTAAAAGAATTTGAGATTACTCTAGATTTGAGTTATGTCAGACTTTTAATTTTCTTTGTGTTACTGTTGAACACTGTATTGTTGCTTGGAGAACTTGTTTGTGTACATTAAAACTTGCAACAGTCTAAAGTCAGCATCTTTAAGGTAGCTGAAATTCGGAGAATGACAAGTGTTAAATACATTTTGAAGTGTTATATGGACTGAAGAAATGAGTGCATAGATTCAGTTGGCAATGGATGACTGAATGTGATCCACTCCAAATCTGATACTCTGTTTTGCAGAGATGTAAGTGGCTCAAGGAGTGCTTGTAATATAAATCTGTCTTTCATTATCAACTGTGTACTATTCTTCATTGGTAATTCATCCTCAGCTTTTACTTAACAGATACTATGGAGAACACTATGGATTATGTTAGTGACACTTTTCAAAATAAAGTCGTGGGGAAAAAACGACCCGATGCACTCGAAGATTTTTTCCAGAAGTTTTAATTCTGAGATATATCAACTTGATTATTTACTTCCCCTACTGTTAAATCTCATTTACAATTGAACAGGAATTGGTTAAGAGGAACAACTTCCTTCCCTTGAACATTTTGCTGGAAGTTTATTAGTATCAGTGTGGACTATTAGAGCCTGAAGCTCAGATCTTAATCAGAAATTAGTTCTGGATGGAATTTTTATTCTGCTTGATAATATGTATTTGTACTTGGCTTTCTTGCACTTGTGTCGGCACTTCCTGAGTGTGTATGGAGCATGGGATGTTGGGATTTTTTGGTGAGTGTTTTCCCCCATACCATCCTCATCCTCCATTGCTACCTCACACCCCTCAAAGATCAAATGGGATGAAAGTCTGAGCTGTTTGGAGAATCTAGCTGTGTAACTGTTAAAGAGATTGTTAGTGTGCTTGATAATGATAAAGCACAGAAGACTTATTCCCAGCTTAGTGTGAATTTACAGGTAAAGCTTTAGAACAAACAGAAGTTCCTATACTAGGCAATGAAAACCCTTGCCTTCAATTGATGATAAAGAATCAAAAAACAGCCCATGACTTAGGGAACTTATCTTGCACTGCTAGGTAGGGAAGATTATTTTTATATTTGGAGAATATCTACTTACGTATTGCATTTGAGTTTTTCTGTATTTGTGTCTGATACAGCCAATACTTACTGTTTTTTCTTCTGTTTCAGCACCCAAAGACAATGAAGAGCGTGTGTTCCGGGAGCGTATGCGCCCCAGGAAGCGGCAGGGTGCTGTGCGACGCAGAGTACATCAGGTTAACGGGCACAAGTTTATGGCCACCTATCTTAGACAGCCAACATATTGTTCGCACTGCAGAGATTTTATATGGTATGAACCAATTCTGACTTTGCTTTCTTTGCAACTTAGAATTGAGGAGTTAACATACCCTTCTGCTTCAATGAAGTGTAAATGGTGTAGAGCAGTAGTTCTTTTCTTCTTCATTTTAATATTAAGCTGTCATCAGTTTTGCAGACAATAATGAAAGACTGTTGAACTTCTATGAGAAATGTTAGAATTAATTGTCTTTTTGTTTTTTCACCTCTGAACCACACAGTTCAATCTTTTCCTGTTTAGTACACACTACAAATTCTAGGTAGACAGTCAGTCCAGTGTTCTGTGGGTGCCTAAATTTAGGTTTAGACCTAATATTAGACTTTTACATTTTTCCAAGATGACTGAGTTCTTCGTTAGGTGGTTAAGTATCACTATCTTCCTAGGAAATGCCAAGCTCCTATACATCCTACTGAAGTTAATGGAATATGGGAATATTACAGAGTCACAGAATAGTAGGGGTTGGAAGGCATCTCTGGAGATCACCTAGTTCAGTCTCTGTTAAAACAAGTTCACCTACATCAGGTTGCACAGGAACGTGTCCAGGCAGGTTCTGAAAGACTCCAGAGAAGGAAACTCCACAACCTCTCTGGGCAGCATGCTCCAGTGCTCCATCACCCTCACAGTAAAGTTTTTCCTTATGTTTAGGTGGAAATTCCTGTGTTCTGGTTTGTGTCTGTTAAATTTAGAATTTAGAATCCTAGAATTTAGGCTTTAGGCTGCCTACCTAGAATTAGACTTATAACAATCCAGGCTTTTGGGTGCTCAGTGTAAAGGGTATTTATTATTACAATATATGTCTAGAACTGCATTTTAGAAATTATTGCTGTTAGTTTTGAGTACTCATAATTTTCGGATAAGGAAAAGTGGTGGAAACCTTCAGTTTTCAGTTATTTCTCAACAACTCTATTGATTTTTTCCAAAGTTGCCTGTGAATTGTACGTTAACTTAACTATGTTCCTTTAAGAAATGCCTACAGGTTAGGCTTTGTTAGCTGCAATGATTTTGAGCAACAGCATTGGCAAATGCAGTCTACTATCTATTTAGTGGCCTGCTTGATTACTATTTTACCAGCTTGTGGCTTCCCTCTCTATGTACCCTTTGGATTTGCCTATTTCATTATAGTAAATATTTCTTTGCTTCTGAATCGTTCCATGGCCTGTCATCCTACCTGTTACCTCTTAGCAGCTGAAATGTGGTTCTGGCTTTGAACTGATCTTCATCTAGGCATGCATTTACCAGATTAGTGGTTATAAGAAGCTATTTTTTTAAACTTGTGCATGCCCAGTAGAGAGGAAAAAATGGTTTTAAATTTTAAAAATCTATCTTTTTCATTTTCTAAAACACTGTTTTATTTTCAGGGGTGTAATAGGAAAACAGGGATACCAATGTCAAGGTAAGAGAAAATCTACAGACAGACAGTTTGAATATACGTATTATATTGTACTGTATAAATAATAAGATATTTTCATCAGGCATTGTATATGTAGAATGCCAAGAATTTAGCACAAGATGATCAGAATAAGTTTGTCTCACCAAAGATGCAATCTTTACAGCAAGTCTCATTTGAGATATTTCAAAACTGTTTGGAATTAGGCATCATGCCTGAAGTAGGGACACGGTTAACATCTCTAAGCAGCAGATCCTTGGTATCTCTTGATGCACATTCAACTATGGGGACATAGCTGCACCTGTTGGCTTCATTTTTCACTTCTTGCATTTTAAAATTGTGAATTCTTTATTCTACTTAAGAATCTTTGTTTTAAAATGCCAGGTAATTGCAAAGACTACAATTAAATAGATGAGATAATTATAGAGGTCATCATTAGAGAAGATTATAGCAAAGACTGCAGAAGTGCTTCATTTTCAACTCAGGATCTTGTGCTCTCTTTTGTGCAGTCACTTTGTGGGATGATGTTTTTCAACTTAATTCTTGTCTGACAAGTAGATGATTTTTCAGATACAAAAGGCTTGATGAAATATCAATGTAAATAAATAAATGCAAATAATGGATTTACATGCTGTAAGAATTACTGTGTTAACATACAGCAGAGGTTCCTTTAGTTCCTTTTATTTTTCTTATAACAATGACCAAAGCTAGAAGATAATTAAATTCGTT